>JASTUX010000015.1:0-462041 GCA_031125595.1 Saccharomycopsis capsularis
AAGGATAGCCTAAAATGGTAATTCTGTAATGGTGACTAAGGAAGGGATAACGACAGTGGTAAATCACATACTTCAATTGAGCGTTTTTATAAGATACGTGCAGTCAATATGCTCTCTTCTTTTACCTGGTTTTCTTCGTTACAGTATTTAAGCCTTACTACTTATAATATCGTGCCTTTTTTCACCATTTTAAAGCGCCCTCTTCTTTTACTTTTGGCTTCTACTCAGTTTGACACATTTATCTCTGAATGTTAAATGTTTTAATACGTCATATGTGATTCATAGGACGAGCTATGCTATTCTCTAGTTTCCCAGTGCCAAGCCTATTTGACTGGCCGTGCACTAGAGGCACGGCAGGACAAACCGTGTACTTTAGTACAAACCAGGCAAGCTAGAAAACTTCCTAGATAAGGTGGGCCCTTCCGCTCTGACTCTTGGAATTGCTTGTTATTTATTTTCTTAACTTGGGGACTTACAAAAAATCAAATGGCCCCTGTAGGTGTGCTTTTTTGCATAATCCACCCTATATTTGGTGCATTGCAACGAACTTCTCGTTGTCAGCATGTCCTGCCAGGTGAAGCAGTTCTTGTGGAAAAACTGACTCTTCAGCCAATCGCCTCCGCCCTACTAAACTGCTTTGAAGGAAACTACTAGGATACCATCATGATTTCTATTCTACCACCCCTTGTCAATCTTTTCTCATCAACAAATAAAGTCTAGTTATAGATGCGACATCGCCAAGATAACTACCTGTTATTTCCTTACTAGCGAACCCTTTTGCATCTGCAAAAAAAAATCAAATGAAGCGCAACATTCCCGATGCAAAGTATATGCAACGAAAAATAGAAAAAAGGGCAGATTTAGGGACAATCAAAACAAAAAAAGCACCGAACCTGGGACTCGAACCCAGAATCTCCTGATTAGAAGTCAGACGCCCTAACCAATTAGGCTAGCCCGGCTACTTGTTATCTTCTTTCCATAGATTGACTTTCAAAGACACTCTTTGGATAATGACCCATAGATTAGGACTATTAAGCTTGTACACCATATTTAAATAGTATATATATAGAGACCAGTTTGCGTTCATTTACAGTATTTGTTTGGTTTAATAGACTGGCCATAGTTGTTTTCCCCTTTTATAGTAAGGGAGATTTTCCGGAACCCTCCCAACACCTTTTATTGCAATATTACCTCTCGGACGATACAATCTACATGATGGAACTGGTAGGCTGGGTTGATACAACATGCAGAGAATGTGACACAAACCGATCGATGTGCTACCGCCCATAATATATTTATATCGAGTGCCTTCCTATGTATGTATATGAGCCCGTAGAGATGAGGGATGCCAGGCCATTTTAGGTCTATTAATAGGAATAGCTCAATCTAATAAACTCGTCCCATGTGGAATACCCTGTTAAGTACGCACTTGGGAGGTTCAAGGGGAAATCTAGCCGAACTTTCGGGGTTTAAGCACGAGGAGGGGGCTGATTTAATATAAGATAAATCAATGTTTACTAGGAAAATTCCCAACACTAAAATCGCTGGTTTAGAATAAAAGATAAAATCAGAATAAATAGAGGTTGAGCTCCTAGCTATATATATAATGCACAGTAAGAACTAACAGAAAACATGTTGAATTATTGCTGTGTATATTTGAATATAATCAGGATCCCTAATCTGAGTAGGGTGCTGAAACGGCTTTTCCAATAACCCAATAGGCTTGCATTTATTGATGCTAAGAGATAGAATCTTCTGGTATTGGTGGTCAATGAGCAGTTTGGTTCAGAGACCCAATCACTGCTACATCGTTCAAAGTACGACGTACGACATATACTGCACAGTAAGAATTAGTAGGGGATATACTGAGTTGTTGGTGTGTATGTATGAATATGAATCCTAAATTCCAATTTATTCAATATGTTTGTGACTTTTTTTACAACTGGCCAGTAGCCGGTCAATTATCTAACTGGTTAACATATGAATAAAATTTCGTTACTTGATGCTTGTACATTGTACATGGAATTCCACCAGTTGGGCAGCAAAGTACCTTCTTGCATTCACAGGAATGAGTAGTTTGATTCAGAGACTCAAGCCGTGGGTACATCATTTAGAATACGACTTACGGCTCATTTTTAGGAGGAAGTGATATAGTATTAGAGAGAAGGGTTGTAAAGCAGAAAAATAGAGAGAGAAGACATGAAACATAGAATATAAGATGATTCTAAATCTTGAGAAAACTATAAAAGTTCGTTGACTTACCCAATCTCCTCTGGGAAATCTGGCTTCCCAAAAACATCCTGGAATGCTAGTCTTTTATAGATCAAAAATTAGAGAGGAAAGGGTTCTAGCTTCATATTTGTGGTTGGCCACTCTCTGGACGAAGGTATAGATGATAACATATGGAACAATGATAAGATTTAAGGGTATTGGTAAGATTAAGGTGGGAAGATTTCTTAGGACCAGCTTGATATAATAAATAAGCAAATAGGTCATTAATGCGGCTTAACCAGTATCCTAAATTCCGTGACGTTATCCTATTAAAGATTATAGTTCGAACCATGTCACCTTCGGCACTTTTCGGGACATCCTATTCCAGCTCGGTTGTATATGAATCAAATGCTTCGATGTCTGTAAGAAATCAAGGAGAAATGGAATATCAAGAAGGAAATGGAGAAGCTTAAATAGAGAAATTAGCGGAATCGAAATAAGTGAACTGCGTGAACAGAAAGGAAGCGAAAAGAGAATACAGCTGGGATTGCATTATCTCCGACTTCGACATCCAGAATGTGGCAGATCTGAAATATGAAAGGGATGTATAACTACTGTCAGAGCTAGGGATTGCCTGTCTCTTATGGTATATGAAGCAATTCCTCTTTCAGAGAACTCAGATCTTCTATATAGATATATATAGAAAATTGATGGAGCTAGTCCCAATACTGACAACTAAACAGTAAAACATAACGATCATTATATAGAGTAATCTATATATGGTAAACAGAAAAACAATTCATAATTTTATCTAAGTAATACAAAAAGAGAGTACAGGAGAACAAACGACCAGGCTATTAAACCTGTTAATTGAAACTGCTGGCATTTTAAGGATTCAAGATAAAGGAGAATTTAAGATAAAAATTATTCTTATTGGCATTATGTGCCCTTCAATACTTTCACAAGCTCTTATAACTATAGAAAAAAGCGTTTGCACCATTTTTTTTTGCATTTGCTACATATTGCGCTAGCAAGGCCCCTCGAGCCCTCAAAACCCTGAGCAATAAAGTTTCAGTCAGATCGATGATTGTCTTAATATCCGATTCGATTTTGAAGAACCACTCGTTGTCCTTATTTAGGCTTAGAATCCCTCCCATCAAACTTGGCACCCATTTTATTTTCAGGTGACTAGATACGAGTTTCGAGGACTTCAATGGCAATGAAAATGGATTGCAATTTGCCTTCAGGTGATTGTCATCTCCCGCTCATACTGTAAATTTTAATATCTCTTTGTAAGACGGTAATTGAGATTGACAGGACAGGGTGAGACAAATTGCATTGAGCAAAATGCTAGTGAAAATCTATGGCCTTTATCAAACATATATGAAGAATAAAACAATTAAGTTAAGCAGAGTTCTTCAAATAATAATTTCTCAGCTTCAACTACTATGCTGATAATCAGTGTTTCCGCGCTTTCATAATCGGTAGTATTTTTCATCTACTTTCACCCATTTCTTCTCACCTATATTGTGAAATACTGTATTCTGTAGTTTATCGTTGATAATCTTGATTACTTGATTGTCACTATCGATATTTTCCACATTTCACACAGATAGCCATAAAAATTTTACCTGAAGGTATAAGACCAAAGCCAAGCCAAAAACCGATTATGTTAGTCATAAACATTCTCAGTCCATGCACCACTCTTTGTCACCATAATATATGCAAGCAATTCAAATTTAGAGCATAGCAAAATTTTATATTGCTTCTGCCTAGCTTTAGTCTCCAATGTAAAGTTCGACGAATACAAATTTTACAATTTCTCGTTGTCCACTTGTCAACTTTATAGTATTCTGAGACTCATTGATATCTATATCTTCAAGCAATGGCACTTTCAAATACTGCAATTTTCTAAGTAAGTACACTACCAATCTAGAAGACTGGTCAAAAATGCTTTTCTTTTTTTCACGAGCCTGACTTACTGCTGTTTGAACGTATCTTTGTAAAGTGCTATCTGACATACTGTAATCTAGTTAGTAAACAGACTATTCGGTAACCAAAACATCAACAAATAAACAAACAAAATGAGTACTGTATATGTCACACTTTTGACTTCTAAAACTTTAAACTAGTATAAAAACAGAATATCGAAACTTTGAAACAATAGACTTCTCAAGCACTCACTTATCTTCATCTTTAAACTTTTTGATACAGTGATTTGCCTCATTATGCAAATTATTGTACCACCTTTCTTCTTCTTTTCTATGCAAGACAGCCAACTTTTGAATCTCATTTCTGAATTTCTCATCATCTGCGGTTTTTGTTCGTAAATACTGTTTCGCTTCTTCTAACGTTTGAATTCGCTTTGCAGGAGGCAGTTTCCATTGTGTATTTGTAGTCAAGGCGAAAGAGTATGCCAGCTGTGACAGCTGCTGATATCGTTGTGATTGTCTTTGATATAAGCTTGTTTGCTGATGAGAGTAGGTGCCCGCGCTATCTAGGATGTCCCAGAGGAAGCTTGATAGATCATGTTGTGCTTTGCGGACTTGGGAAGTCAAGCGCGTAAATTCTGATAGCTTGGCGGGGTCAGACGCTAATATGTTGTTTATAGTCACTAAATTTCCTTCAAAAAATTCCTGTGAAAGGCCTTCCATTATCAGTTTTCCTAAATCTGTTGTTACTTGATGTGACCATAGATGATTTCAATGACTGAGCGACTAAAACGCTTGATGGACGTGGCCAGATTCATGCAAATCGAGATGTATTCCGTTAATTACAAAAACTGAGCGCTAGATAAAAAAAAAATTACCAAAAAATACGTGGACAGCAGCGTGCGTTTGCGCTGCAGGTTACATTGCAGAAAAAGAATCAGTTTAACATTAAACAAAAAAAAGCAATCGTTAGTATTGTTGCCCTACGTCAATAACTTAACAACAGGAAACAACAATAACGACCAAGATAAAAACTAAGAAAAAAACAATTCAAGAACAAGGACAAGAAAAAAACCAAGACGAACAATGAACAAGAGAGGAAAAACATAACATATAAAGTTGAAAACCCAAGGTTTCTAATATACAGTTTATAATTTGATAACTGATAATACAACAGCTAAACTGGTTCAGCAA
The DNA here is from genome assembly GCA_031125595.1 of Saccharomycopsis capsularis. Classification (NCBI taxonomy): domain Eukaryota; kingdom Fungi; phylum Ascomycota; class Saccharomycetes; order Ascoideales; family Saccharomycopsidaceae; genus Saccharomycopsis; species Saccharomycopsis capsularis. Next base: position 5,337 of record JASTUX010000015.1, read on the forward strand.
AAGTAAGTCATCTTATGGCTAGGAGAAGCAAATTTAGCAGTATCAAAGACACATCTTCTCCAAGTCTTCAGAAGCCGAGTTCACAAGCTTTGAGCCTCCTTTAGAGACAATCGAGGGGCTCAAGTTTACGGCACTTAGTATAGGGCTATTTGAAATTGCTCTCCTTTTGGAAATATGGCCGGTAGAGTTTGAAGAAGACGATGCATAGTCAGCGGTAGAGGACGAAGAGTCATCTGAGTCCCAATCCTTAGACTGCCGCTTTAAGTTGTGACGCAAAGATATGAGCGGCTCATCTTTCTCAGTTACCGAAGCCGAAAACGTAAAAGGATTCGAGGATCTCCTGCTCCTTGCATTCCATGACTTGTTAATTTTTGCAATGAGCTGAGACTTTCGAATTGCTTCTTCACTATAGACCGCAAGATAATGCTTGTCAGTAGGGAAAGATGGTACCAAAGTCTGTGCAAATTCACTATTTTTTCCCTTTTCACCAGCGTCGAAATCTTCGGCATAACTTTCTTTCTGGTTGTTTTGTCTGCAGTGCCACACATATTTGCATTGGTTTAGTATAAGGTCATCGTCTTTTAACTTGTAGGTGAGTGCCGCCTCGTGTTGTATTTCATTTTCCAAAAAAAAAGTTTCGTTCTGCAATTCATTGGATATTCTCTTGAAAGCTTTCAGCTGCGGCCGAGAGGCACACTTTTGAACATATGATCTTTTCACCGAAGCACTTTTGGTTTCCTTTCTTTGTGCTCGGAAGTCGCTTATTGCTGGAGCAGCTTCTTGCTCATCAACTGCGTCAGGTAAAGTTCTTTCCAAGTCAAGCAATGCGTTGGTTCTTCGGCGCGTAGATGGATGCCAAACATATTTATCAGCCGTACTTTTGTTACCCAGCTTGCCGTACAATTTTGAACTGTTATATTCTTTTCGGTTATTGTGATAATTGACCTTATTGCCTTGATACCCTTTGTCTTCCACATCTGAGTCTGTGCCAGATTCTACGCCGGAGATCTCGCCGTTGCTGGTGATCCCACCAAGAGAGGATACACTAGAACCATCGCAATATCTCCACTTTGAGGACGTGTCAGTATAAAGGTCTAGACTTTGATCTATTAGCAACGAACTATGCACATTGCGAGAAAGACCATTGATGTCGGCGCCTTCGGGGTCGCCTTCATCCGCTGCATTTTTGTATTTAACAGTGTTGAGGAACCTCATTTTGGCCAAGGCATCACTTGACGGAGATGGCGGTAAGCTGAAACGTGAATAGCAGCTAAAGGCTCATCGCACAGCGCCCTTCACGCCAGTGTTTTTTTCTTTTTTTTGCACTTATCGTTGTTTATCCTACCCCGAATTTCTTATGCTCGGCCTACACACAGGGCGCGGTGTGTTTTAAAAGTGAGGTCATCGAGGTTGCGAGCTCGCGCAAAGCTCAATTATGTATTCAGCTGAACGTTGCGAGCCCTGTACCAAGGGCCAGCTGGAAAAGAACACCAGAAATCATGACAAAACAGAGAGAAAGAGGCACAACAAGTCGACCAAGATTCGTGCCGGGCGCTTAACTAATATCCCTATCACTCACTGCTTCAGTAGCCGAACTTATACCAGACTATCAAGGGCTGCTGCTAATACTGCCTCCATGTCTTATTCTTTAGGAGATACCCCTGAAGAGGTGCACACTTCTACAGGGCAGGCCCGCCCGGGCCCAACAGCTCCCGATAATAATAGCGCCAAAACTGTGCAAGACGAGAAAGTTGAAACCCAAGAAAGCGAACAAGGGTCGGTACAGCCAAACAAACAGAAAGATAAGGAAAAAAGAAAGCTGGAAATAGAAAACGATGAAAGCGAGAGTGAGTCAATTGAAGGTGAAAAAGCTCTTCCCGTATCCGAGAATCTTGACCACGATCAGCTAGACCCTCCTGAAATATCTGTGACAGAAGATCTGCCCAACCCTGACCCCGTCCAAAAGGACCACAAAGTTATCAAGAAGCCGGACCAAGGATCAGAAACTCAAGAAACCCAAGAAAGCAAGTTATCTCAGGAAGCTCAAGGGCACACCGCAAACTCGGGAGACGAAAAATTGACACGCACGATAGAGGACAAGGCTTCGCAAGAAATAGTTGAAAAAACTTCCACTACATGTTCTTCTGTGACTTTGAACGTTTTAAGAAAGCTTTTTCAGTCTATCAATCCAAAAGCCCTAAAGTTAAATACTGAACAAAAGGAATTGGTAAGTGAATGCGTTAATGTTCTCAATCAAGGAGAAGTACCTTCCGTAAAGATTATAGATCTATTACTCAAATCAAAGAACAATCTCCAGTTAAAGGTGCTCATTGTTGACAGCGTCTCCAAAGTCTTTACCTTTGAAAACTCAAAATCTGATTTCAATTCCATCAGATATAACGGTTACACCAAATTTTCAGACCTTTGCATTGATACTATTGCAGCCGCGTTCAAAGACGAAACAGATGACGCTATAGAGCTACAGATTGTGAAGACAATGGTCAATATTATACTCAATGACAATGTGGAAGTCCATACGGCCAAGTTATTGGAAGGAATCAGGCTCATATACAATATATTTATTTTGACGGTCAACGAAAATATCAAGCTCATATCCGAAGCCACGTTGACACAAATTATTGACTACTACTTCCAAAAAATTGAAAGCGAAATTTTTAACAATTTATCCTTCAACAGCAGTGCCGGCAAACTTAGCTCGCCGAGCCTTAACGACCTACCAGAAACTTTAGATGCAATTGCTACTGTGAATTTGAATAACCTTGAAAATTTGAACGAGGCCGAAGAGAAAAAGTTCAGTGACATTGAAAAAAATGCTTTGAACGAAAGTACCGATGAGTTGGATAAGAGCAGTTTAAACGCGAAGGACTGCTTTTTGATCTTTCGTGCAATGAGTAAACTTTCGGTAAAAGCAATTGACGAAAAGTATCTAGACGCAAGGTCTACCGCCGTCAGATCCAAACTACTTTCACTCAAAATCATTCACTCAATCTTAAAAAATCACATTAACTGCTTCATAAATAAATCAATTTCTATTCCGTCTAACATTAATAACGAAAAAATACCGTTTATTGACTCAGTCCGCAATTACCTTTTGTTGGCATTGACTAAGAATGCAGTGTACCAGTTGAATGATATCTATTCTGTTTGTCTAGACATATTTTATATCATAATTACCAACTTGCGTGCAGACTTTATTAACGAAATCCCAGTCCTTTTTTCTGAAATTTTTTTTCCAATTGTCGAAATGCCAGTCTCTACTGATTTTCAAAAGAACTATTTTTTGTCTATTGTTGCAAAGCTATCTAATGATCCTAGACTACTTATTGAATTTTATCTTAATTTTGACTGCTCTGAAAACAAGCCGAATATTATAGAGTCACTAATCAATTTCCTTATCAAAACTGAAAACAACAGTCTCAGAAATTATAGTTTGGCAAAGAAATCAGACCCTACAAACGACACAGAACAAGAGGGTTTTTACGATTCAACGTCTCTCAATTGTATCGTCAGCATATTGAGAAGTTTGTATGGCTGGTCAAATAAAGGCGTGAACTTGACTAGTGACGAATCTGCCAAACTTACGTCAAATGGTTATTATCATAAAAGGTCTGCCAGTATTGTCAGTAAAGAGCACGAACCTTCTTCCCCGACTACCTCAGTCCATTCGTCAAGAGAAAGCAGCTATGTTGACATTGATGATCCTACAGAATTTGAATCATTGAAGAAAAGAAAAACGTTATTATTGGAATTATGTAAGTTATTTAACTACAAGCCTAAACGGGGCCTCAAGAAGTTGATAGATTCTGGCTTTATTAAGTCTCCGGACCCTGCTGATGTTGCTGAATTCTTGTTGGCGAACAATAACATTCTAGACAAGGAAGTTTTGGGAGAATTTCTTGGTGAAGGAGATGATTATAATATTGACATCATGCACTCATTTGTCGATCAGTTTAACTTTGGAGGCTTAAAATTTGTTGACGCAATGCGGCTTTTTTTACAAAGTTTTAGATTGCCTGGTGAATCTCAAAAGATTGACAGATTTATGTTGAAGTTCGCCGAGACCTACTATAAGAGTCATCCAAATAGTGTTTTTGCCCAGGCTGACACATTATACGTTTTGTCTTACTCTGTCATTATGCTTAATACTGATCAACATAACAATCAAGTGAAATCTCGTATGACAACAGAAGATTTTATAAAAAACAATTCAGGTATCGACGACGGCAAAGATTTGCCGAGACAACTACTTGTTGACATATATAATGATATCGCCACTAATGAAATTATCTTAGAATCTGAACAACATCACGCTTTAATCTCTGGAACAAAAAATCAAGTTTTATCCCAGCCAACTACTGGTTTACCAAATCTTTTTTCGAATAGAAATGATGTCAACAAGGAATATTATATTCAGGCTGCAAAAGAGATTTCTTCCAAAACTGAAAAAGCCATTAAGTCAAACGGATATCAAAATACGACCAGGAAAACTAAATTTTTCAGTGCCAGCCATGTTGAACATGTTAAGTCCATCTTTGATACTTTATGGATGTCATTTTTAGCTGCCTTAACTCCTAGCTTTAAAGAGTTCAACAATAAGACCATCACCAAGTTATGTTTGGAAGGTATCAAATTATCCATCAAGATCGCTTGCATTTTTAACTTGACAGATGCTAAAACGTCTTTTGTGAATGCTTTGCTACAGTTCACTAATTTGAACAATGTTGAAGAAATCAAACGCAAAAATCTTGACGCCATCAATGTACTATTGAACGTTTGTATAACTGACGGTAACTATCTTAAGTCATCGTGGACAGATATATTAGTCTGTGTCTCCCAACTAGAAAGGTTACAATTGATTGCACAAGGTGTTGAAGCTTCAACCATTCCTGACATTTTGAATGCCCGTCTCGATAGAAGCGCAGAAGGAGCCAGTGGAAGAACGTCTCATGAAAGTGTGAGGACTCTCAATTCTAAAATATTTTTTAGCCGAAAGACCACAACTCCATCAGAATTGGCTCAACAGCACCACGCTAATCAAAAATTACTTCCTGAAATTGCATCTTTGATTGCTTCCACTGAGCTTACTGTCAAAATTGATAAAATTTTTGCTAGTACCGAAAAATTGAATATCGATGCTATTACGTACTTTGTTGAGGCTTTGAGCGAAGTAGCATTAGACGAGGTACAATCTTCTGGTAACAGCAACAATCCACGGATATTTTCGCTCCAAAAGATGGTGGATATCTGTTACTATAATATGGGTAGAATTAGACTTGAGTGGTCTAGGTTATGGGCTGTTATGAATCAAGCTTTTAATAAGATTGGCTGTCATTCAAACCTTAACATCGTCATTTTTGCTTTAGATTCTCTCAGACAGCTCTCGGTGAGATTCTTTGACATTGAGGAATTGGCTTACTTTAAGTTCCAAAAGGATTTTTTGAAGCCTTTTGCTTTCATCTTGACGCACAATGAGGAACCCGAGGTCAAAGTTATGGTGTTAGAGTGTGTCGACAATATGCTTTCGGCCAAATCTGACAAGATCAAATCTGGCTGGCTGACGATTTTTGAAACTTTTGTTGATGCAGCTCGCGAAGATAATAACGAACTTATTGTTAAGACCTACAAGCTGCTTAGCAAGACTAGCAGAACGTATTTTGAGGCAGTTTACCAGAAAGATGCATTTACTGGTTTGGTACAGGCATATACAGCTTTAGCCTGCAATGAGCATAACCAACGTATTAGTTTACATGCCATCTCTGACATGAGAGCATTGATTAGAAAGGTGCAAGACGCGCAGCTTAAAAAGGACGATCTCGTCAACGATGCGTCTGGCACGGATGCTTCTACCGAAAAAACAGTTGACAAAAATGTTGATCAAAAAAATCTAGCCCCAAGTAATGCCAGTACTGCTAGTAGAGTTAACACTAAGTCAACCATCAAATTCTTTCCGGTTTTGATGGGATTTACTCAGGTGGTCTTAAAAAATTCGGATTTAGAAAGCAGATCCATCTCTTTAGATCATCTTTTTGATACTTTGGTTGAATATGGTGAAAATTTTGATGAAAATTATTGGAAGGAAATTTGCGAAGACTTGCTATTTCCAATCTTTGGTGTGCTAAGCAATCACTGGAGTCAATTGAACAGTCATGATGATTTGTCTGTATGGTTGTCAACAACTTTGATCCAGGCCTTGAAGAATATGGTTGCCATTTTTACTCATTTTGATACTTTATTGCCGATGTTGGAAGGATATTTGAAATTACTTTGTTCTTGTATTTTACAAGAAAACGACACAATTTCTCGTATAGGTAGAAACTGTCTTCAAAACTTGATTTTGCAAAACGTGGGCAAGTTTGGTTTATCAGATTGGAACAAGGTCACCTATACTCTAAAAGAGTTGTTTGACTCCACAATTGCCGTTGAATTGTTTTTAGCAGATCCTTTGAGAGTCGAGGAGAACAATCATGCGGAACTTGAAGGCAAGTTCGATAAACCTGACATGTTGACTTCTAATGGATTTGAGCAGACCAAAGAAGCTGCTGCTGAGGTTAATCATATTGTAAACAATTCAGACAAGAAAGGTAAAATAGCGCAAGAGCAGCAAGAAGCAGACAACTCTACTGATACAGTTATTATCCATGATAAAGCCGGTAATGGCTACCGGGAAGAGCCTCCAAGCACACCATCACAACAAACTGTTTTCAAGTTTAATCAACATGACGGCCTTGACGTCACATCGCCTAGAATAAACGAGTTTAACACCAGAAAAACCAAAACATTCCCGGAAGAACAAAAGAAAAAGCTCAAGGATAAAGGAATAATTGTTGTGAAATGTGTGTTGCAACTACTTATGATTGAAACTTTATCCGAGCTTTTTGAAGACGATACTTTTTACGAAGCCATCCCAATAGAGAACATGCTTGAATTGATTGACATTCTCGAGAAATCGTATAAGTTCTCGCACGAGTTCAATGATGACTACAACTTGCGTGTCCGACTATGGAATTCTGGTGTCATTGAAAGATTGCCAAACTTACTCAAACAGGAATCTTCTTCCTCGGGCGTCTACATTAATATAATCTTCCGTCTTCTCATTAATGGTAACGGTAAAACCAGCGAAAAACAAAAAGAAGTTCTTTTGGGCAAGCTTATTCCACTTTGCGTGAAGATAATTGAAAGCTATATTTCTTTAGATGAGACTACCAAACAGAGAAACATCAATATTTGGAGACCGGTAGTTGTTGAAATCTTGCAAGGTTACTACGAGCTCGAAGAAGACGATTTTATCAAGCATTGTCCTATCATGTATGATTTGGTGTTAAACATTTTGGACAAGCAGTTACCGCAAGAGTTGAGATCCGCCATTAAAAACTTTTTGACGAGAGTTGGCGAGGTGTACGTTAGAATTTAGAAGACAGATCAATTTTGACATTACTAATACTATAATGCACCACTTTATTCCATTAGCTATTTTATTAGTCTTTTGTGATTTTATATTAGTTCTGAGCTTATGTTGCATTGATTATATCTTTGCCTTCCCCGTTAAGCGCTTTCACCATTGTAACACTTTTAATTAACATTACTATTCTTGTCTCTATGTTTCTCCTATTATTGAGGAAATGTTTTGCCTCATCTTGTAACTGAACAACTTGCAGTATTTTGTTGTAACACCTTTAAACAGCATGCCGTGATCATCAAGTGGTGGCACTTTCACCTTTGAGTTTTGCGAAGCAGATTGCCAGATAGACGGCACTTCTTTCAGTGTTTTATATTATGGTATTTTTATGGTAAATTTTTCTTTTTGATAATTGTGTTAGGCTCTATAGCTTTAAGAACAGTTTGGAAAAAAAAGTCAGTTTATTCTTTTGGTTTCAAAAAACATATTACAAAGAAGTTACAAAAACAAGGTGTGAGCAAAGACAGCGAAGCAGCAAAAGATTATTGAATAAATTTGCCAAAATTCTTTTAGAAATTAAATAAATTTTTTATACATGCAAAAAGCTTTTTTTTATTTTCAATAAAGCTTAGTTAGCAATTTTTTCTCTAAGTGAGCCCAAGTATTCTCTGTAGCTTGCAGTATTGGCAGATCTGTCCTCAACCAACTCACTGAGGGCCCACATTCTCAAAGCAATGAGTTCTCTGGCATGTGCTTGGTTAGGTGGTTCATTTGAAGAACCACCCTTGACGATGTACAAGTTTTGCCAAGTGATGGTTGAATAGTCCTCTCTGATCTTGCCAATAATGTTTCTAATTCTTTCATTGAATTCAGAACCTTTAACAGCAGGTAATTCGGTCTTACCAATTGGGACCTGGTGCACGTCTGGAATACCAAAGACGTCCGCAGTAAGTTGCGGCACAGCATCTCCTCCAACCCATAAGAAGAGTTCGGTAGAGTTATCAATTAAATATAAACCGTAACTCTGCAAAGAGGTAGCGGTAGCATTTATAGGCGGCGGTAATACAATCTCGCCATTAGCAGCTTCGGTTTCTTCGCCATTTTCTTCAGATTTCGCTTCAGCCGGCAAACCAGCCTCGTCTGGCATCTCATGCAAGGCATAGATGGTTGGGTAAATACTCTTCACCAATTTTGGAATTGGAGCACTGCTGAGCAAGTTCAAACCAGCGGATCTATGATCGGATGGAACTCTGCCACTTCTTAAACCTATATGCTTTTGAACAGCATGCAAGAGTAAAGGCAACATTTTCAAGTTGGTGGAAAGTTGGAGAGGGGAGGCAGTACCGACATTACCGGCAACAAGTTCTTTCTTGTAAACGCTGAGAATATCAGTTAAGTATTTGGTAAGCAAGTCTCTGCCTTCTTGCAAAGAAGAGGACAAAACCTTTTCAACAGCCTTGTGTGTGTAGTAGTTGGCAATAGCTAACTGGTCAGCAGAAGCGTAAACCTCGTTCAAATTTTGAGTAGTTGGTAAAGTCAATGTAAGCACTCTAATTCTTCTTTCACCAAAAGAAGTGGTATGTAGTACGGCAGCTTGTAGAGCCACGGTAGGCTTAGCAATATGTTCTTCAATGGAAACTTCAATGACATATGATTGGTCTCTTGGGAAGGTTGGGAAAGAGCACAAATCGCTGGATCTATTAAAGAAGTTACCATAGAAGGCAGACATTCTAAGACCATTGGAACCACGAACTCTTAACACAGCTTCAAGACTAATGTCCATGGACAAATGGTTGGATAATTCCTTGGAAAATTTGGTGACATCCTCTTCCTTGGCTGCAGTCCAAGCTGGGTAAAAGTGTGTTTGACCAGCAGTATATCTTGGTAAATTGGATAACGAAGCGATATCTTGGTAGCTAGAAGATGCCAAAAACATATCCACAGTAACTTGACTTTTGTTACATTCAACAGCAAATGACTTGTAAAAAGAGTTGGCGCTGGTCAAAAGAGCAGCAGCTTCTTTTTGTTTGCCAGAAACTGGCTCTTCATCTCTGACTTTCAAAGAACCTAATCCGACATTTGGCAAGCTAGACGAGATGACAACAATCTTCCCACCCAAAGATTGAACTAGTTTGTGTGCAGATTTCAATGCTGGCCCTAAGGCAAACTTAGTGTCGTTGTTTTTGACAAACATATTGTTGATGTTGTTCAACAACTTTTCTATGTTTTTACGAGCATGTGTGAGGTTCACAAGTAATCCATCAGGGACTGGTAAAAATGGTTCATCCAAGTCGGAAACAACAAGCATTTCTGGTTCAGCTCCATCTTCCCCTTCTTCTTCCTCGTCTTCTTCAATACCTTCTGGCTTCTCTGGCTTTTCTGTAGTTGTTGGAATGGCAAAGTAATGTAATGAGGAGTCAACTGCCAAAATTGCTACCCTTGATCTATCGTCCTTGTTTGGGATTCTATCTAAACTTTCCAAGATGGTTCTGGCAGCAGTGGCTAATAAGCCAGATTTGACTGCTGATGCAGTGACTTCAAGGATGAAGACATAGACTAGAGGCTGTGGAGGTCTGACCATATATTCAGGAGGAGCCACGAATTCAAGGACGCCATAGTTCAATTCATTTCTCTCATATCTATTAAGCTGCTGCCCAGTAAGGCCATTGTAGTCAAAGCCAGTAGGCACATCATTCAACAAATTACAAAAGTTACATCTCCATCTTCTGCCATTTTCAACGAAGCTGATAAATGGATTGATGTACGAACGGCAACGACGGCAACGGGCAATCAACGTATCAGAAACAACAGGAACAGGTCTTTCAGAGTCATGTAAACTGACATAAGGCCTGACGACGAGGGCCAAAGGCAACTTCGATTTTTTCAACAAAGAGTTTGTAGTTGGTATGGCATTCAACGTGGATCTGAAATATTCGTGGTTGGCATTAGATTCAGGGTTTTGCGTGACAGAAACATTTGGAGGTAACACAATAGGAGGTGGGGGCAAGGATAAATCGGTTACTGGAGGAGGCAATTCTCTGAGCAAGTCAATAGAGAATAGCTGGTTGTTGGCACCAATGGCACTAGCTCCAAAACCTGTACCCTGGTTGAAACCGTAGACGCCAGCCGCACCACTGACAGCAGGCGTTTGCCCCTGAAAGCCAGTATATTGAGGAGTTCCAGGAGCAGCAATACCAGCGTTACCATATGGGCCAAGGACTCCAGGAGCTCCAGGCCCTCCAAGATTCATATTCTGAAAAGCCTGTGCGGTCTGGTCAACGGATTGAGCACCGCCAATGTTTGGCTGAGACCCAGCTTGACCTGGGACGAAGTAAGAGGGGCTAGTAGCGACAACTGGGTCAGCCTGGTAAATGCCAGCAGGAGTACCCGCGGCAGGAGGAGTGTTTTGGCCAAAACTGCCTGCGGCAGCGGCAGCAGGATCAAAACCACCACCATACTGGGTGCCGTACAGAGGATGCAAAGGAGCTTGCTGCTGCTGGTACTGATAACCAGTCTTTGGATAGGCTCTTCTTTTGTGAGACATAGTGTATGTTACAATTGCGTTTCAAGTAGTGAGTCGGATAATATTCGAGAACTATTGATTTATTGACACCTTTGACGTTAGGATTTCTGTTTCAGAACGCGGACTTTTTTTCGGTGACAGAAAACAATTAAAAAGCTGAAAAAAGCGATTCACCGACCGGACTCTTAGAAAGAAGCAACTGATCTGGGTAATGTGATTAGCAAACTAGAACTAACGGTGCAACGACGAGTGGATCTCAATGGAGTAGTGATTCTGGTGATCTGTTTTTCAAGCGCTGATTGACATTCGCTGTTGCTGAGTTGTTAATTTTGTCTTTTGCGACGCTCATATTGCCCGGCTTTGGATACCGAAAATGCTTAGGGTAATACCAAATTCCTCGAAAAGGAGACTTCGCAGATCAAGAAACGATTTTTTGTGCTGCGATGCTTTCGAAGAACATACGAAGGCGATGCCCAAAGTCACCATCCAGAAGACTCGGTATCACAGTGATTCGCATCTAAGCCATGTTTTGTTCTCATAAGCTAGCTGCGCGACGGCTTCGACTCGCTGCTATGCGTGGAACGCAGCGGTTCAAGCTATATTCCATACTCAACACCTCGACAGATGCAGCTTCGCGGCCGAATATCATCTCTGACGGTGCTAAGCAAACACAAGAATTCCAAAGCTCTGCACAGCGAAGAGACAAGGATGTCACTGGCTTTAAAGCAAGTGAGCCTCCAGGAAGTACAGACGCCAACCTATTTCGAGATAGTGCGTCTGCAAACTTGTCGAGTTCAAACAGCAAGAACGGATATAACAACATTGTTTTTCCCGAGTTCATGGAGAAAAATCCATACTTTATGAAGCTGGATCAGGACAAGCTTAAATATAGAGCAAAAAATAAGTCATTCAAGATGAGAAAAAATAGTGGAGGTCAGGATCACAAGCAAGGCGATGATATTTTTGATGCTGAAGATACCGATCTTCCTGAAGTTTTCACTCATACGAGGTCAGCGAAAGCTCTTTCTTATGAGCCTGTTAAGCCTAGTTTTTACCAACCTGATGCACCAAAGCTAGCACATAATTTGTCGAGAGTGCTTTTCGAACCAAATGTTTATCACCAGTTGCAAGATACCAGATCTAGAGTGTACAATTTTACCCCATTTTTGAAAAATATTATACCTGTGGAAGATTTTGATTTCAATAAGATAAACGGTTTTATACCCTCTGGCAGAGACCCTGTTTTGCTAAATATGGCGAAAGAAATCAATTCCAAATCAAAATCAAAACACAAGAAAATACGATTTTACAGCTCTACTTCTTCCATGACCGGTCTCTTGTGTCAGTTGCATTATTTTCTCTCCAATAGAAGACCACCAAGTCTTAAAAAACTTTCAGCTACTTTTAGTGACAGAAAAGCGCTGTTTACTAGTGGCGCCAAATGTGCTACCTCGGTTATTGTCAAGCTTAGAGATAGCACGGAAGGTCCAATATATTCAATTGACTCAGATAAGTCAACTGACAGTGACATTATCTTATCTATATTAGGTCACTCAATGGAAAAGTTGTTGGTTACTAATGAGGACGAGTTTATGAGCAAATACCAGTTAAAAAATACTAAAAATATCAAAAATACCACTATTGATGAATTACTTGATAAGCAATTAGACTTCTTAGGACCTGGGGAGCAAAAAAGTCAGCAAGAGGAAGAAAAAGAGCCAGAAACTTATCATTATGCCAAAATAGGCAAGTTTCTTGTTAGGTCCCAATTAGATTGTTATGACCCAAGGCTTCCAAATAACGGAACTTTTGATTTGAAAACTCGTGCTGTATGTGCTATCCGCGCGGATGTGAAATATGTTCAGAATGAACAAAGCAATAAGAACGGATATCAGATTTTCAAGAGGCTTGGTGAGTTTGAAAGTCATGAAAGAGAGAAATACGATTTGATTAGATCGACTATGTTGAAGTATTCTTTCCAGGCAAGAATCGGCAATATGGATGGTATTTTCATTTGCTATCATAACATTGAAAAGATTTTTGGATTTGAATATGTCCCACTCCAGGAGATGGATGAAATTTTTCATTCTGATATTCCATTCATAGACAAGGATCAAAATTCCCGTCCTAACTCCCATGCGCTAGCTTTAGAAGCTTCCCAAAAAGCTCAACATATTTTAGAAAGTGAGGCATACAAAAAAGATCATCTTTCTGGATTGAGCTCTTTTGTCGCTGAACGGGAATTTCTTTTAAGTCACCAATTGCTAGATGACATTCTCAACACTATCATTCACAAGTATGTTAGTCAAAAGAAATTTAAAAAGATGGGTGCTCAAGGTGCGTTTAGAATTATTGTTCGCATGAAGAACGATCCCACAGATCACAGACCATTACTTTATGTAATTTTTGCCCCACTCACTGAAAATCAAGTTGCTAGTATTGATAATATTGGCATCATGAAGGATAAACTTTTATTAGCCGAAAACCTCCCTGAAAGTATGCCACCAGATAAGTTCGAAAATAATGCTTCCATCTCTGCGGAGCCGACCGCTACTTCTGGGCAATGTCTTGATCAAAACCTTCAAGTTAAAATGAAGCTAGATCCAAAGTATTACAAGGAAAAGGAGAAGGCACAAAAGGCACAATTTTACGAAATCAACAAAGCCACTTCTGAGCATGCTATGGGTTTCAAAATAAAAGTGGACCACTTTTTTGACAATGAACTACAGGATACAGCTCATCCTTTCCCAAAGTCGCCGAAAGTTGACTGGAAAGTGAAGTATACGGCTGAGGAATTTGACAAAGCTACAGCACAAAACTTGTACAGCAAGTTTCTTTTGGAAAAGGCCGCTCTCTCTTGGGCGGAAAGAGATCCCGATAACGAATTTATCAATACTTTAAGACAGTATGGTAAAATTGGTAAATTAAGGGAAAAGTATTGGTCTGAGTTGGATTCCGCTGGGAACATTGTTTGGACCCCTGACGAGCAGAAGCAAAAGATTTGAGAAGTGCCAAAAGCTCAACGTTGATCACCCTTTATATTTATACTGTAGTAAGCCAGCACGCGGTAAACGATTCGCAAATCTTTATCTGCTGCTCTTATGCAATTGGCGTCAAATTGTAATATATTTAAAACATCTTAAGAAGAGTTGTTTTATATGACTGTACATAAGTTTTGATAGATAAATTTCATACAAATCAAATCTCCTTAATGATGAATATAAGGTGGCAATATACATATGTATGGAAACCTCATTTTATTTATTGCATCTTTTGAAGTGTACGCCTTACTCTGTGATCTATTACGGCTTTTAGCTTCTTTTGCCTTTTCTTATTCCAAGCAACTAAAGACTTAAAGAGCTGGTAGCATTACTAATAAACCAGTAAAACATAAGTAGAATTTACAAGAGTTAGCATCATCATAATTAACATTTACAAGAGTTCTCATTATCATCTCTTCGTTAAATCAAAAGAACGTGAAAACCAAAAGTGACAAAAACCAGTAATCTGATGAAAAAAAGAATGAATAGTAGATTAAATGAAGAACATGAAAGTTGAGTAACAAAAGTATTGACATGGCAATGCACAAAAAGGCAACTTTAAATAAGAAAAAAGAAAATAAAAAAAAAAATTAAACATAACAGGAAGCTTGTTTGTGAACTGATTGCAATAAATGTTTAAACAAAAAGTTCGCTTCCATAGACAGCATCACAGCAAGGCGCGACACAAACGTATTAAGCGATTAATCGGATTAGTCGGATTTGGCAACGGCTTCAGCAGTAGCGGCTTCTTCCACAGCAACTGCAACTGGAGCTTCTCCGCTTTCAGCTTGTTCTTGTTCTTGTTCTTGTTCTTGTGCTTGTTCGCCTTCATCTTCTTCTGGAGATTTCCTGTATCCATTGTAACCACCTCTTCCGCCTCTGAACCCACCTCTTCCGCCTCTGTAACCACCTCTGAAATTGCCTCTGCCTCCTCTATAGCCGCCTCTAAAGTTTCCTCTATAACCGCCTCTAAAGTTTCCTCTATAGCCACCTCTGAAATTTCCTCTGTAGCCACCTCTTCTGCTAAACCCTGGGACATTCGTTCTTTTTTCGGTAACATTCAATTTTCTTCCTTTAAATTCGGTGTCGTTCAACTCCAAAGCTTCAGCAACAGCATCTTTCTGAGCAAACTCAACATAAGCGAAGCCCTTGGCGCGTCCGGTATATCTGTCATAGAGTATAGTAATACGGTTAATGACACCGGCGGTATTGAAGAACCGCTCCAATTCCTCTGGAGTGGCGCTGTAGTCAACATTTCCAACGTAGATACTTCTGGAGTCAATCTCTTTTTGCTGTTCTAATTGTACTTCTCTGGACAACTTTGGCTTCTCAGAGAATTCTTCTTCAACGCCAGTTTCTGGCTTTCCCTCTTGAGCTTGAATTTTCTGTTGCGCTTCGGTGAATTTTTGTTGAGGTTCCTGCTGTTCCGGCTGTTGTGGTTCTTCTTCTTGTGGGGTGCTCATCTTGCAATTGGTAATTTTTTGGCAATTAAATTGATGTTAATCTGTTTGAATTTTCTTGAAAGTGACGTTTTCAATATTTTGCGATTCTATGGCAGTTGGAATGAGTTGAATGACTATTTCTTTCCACCTTCTGTTATGCTTTTTGTTTTTTAGAAATCGGCTTTTTTGTTATTCAGTTGAACTTTCACGGAAGATAATTGAAATGTTGTATAGCTGTCTGCTTTTTCCAATGACAAACGATCACAACTATTATTATGGGAATTTTTCAGTCGTGATTTTCGCTTTTCCCGCTCCGTCGCTCGAAAATTTTTATTTTTTGGGCCATCTGTCAACCCTGGTTGTGTGGCACTGGTGCTTCCGATTAATTTATTGCCGAAACTGGCATATCATAAGGACAGGCCGGAACTAAAAAGGGCTTAAACAGGGGTGCACATATATAGTTATTGGATGTTAAACATCCTAACACCGAAACCGTTCATATGGAAAGGAGAATATTATGCAGGATGAGGTACGAGGAGCGCCATGCATTTTTCTTGGTGTAATACCTATTTTTGTATATTTTTGTTAGCATCAAGTTGAAAACTCGAATAACCAATTATTACACAAACAATCGCGTAGCAGAATCTTTACATCTGGAAAGTCTACATAGAAAAGGCTAATGCTATAGGGATGCTGAGAAACACCTTATAATTTACATCAGCAGAAGCCCTCAATGTAAAACTCTTCTCGTATTAGATGAAAAAAGACAAAATCTAATTATATCATTTAGGCATTTTTCTATAAAATTTTACAAAATTTGAATGGTGTGAACTTTGCCATTCATAAATTCAAAATAGCTTTGCAAGATTACTTCAGCAAAAAGTGGTTAGGTCTTATATAATCAATGTGAGGCCCATTCAAGGTCATAAAGTGCTCAATATATAATATAACCAAAATGTAGTTGATAAAAACCTTGAACTAAAAGCGTTATTTCAACTACCTAAATCTGTATTGTTTGAGTTAAAGAATAGAAAGCTTTCGATAATATTAAAATGATATGAGATATAATAATGAAATATAAATATGGCAAGTTAAGACAAAAGACGGTGAAAAATTTTTTAAACTATAGTATATAGGTATATTTACAGAAAAAGTGAATTAATAACCAAAGTTGCTGGTGTAAGCCATAGGCTTGATATCTGGGTGAGGCACAGCTTCGAACTGCTTACAGTCCAATTTCAAAGCTTTCTTTTCCTTGTCCACAACAAACTCGATACAGGCGCCTTTGTTGCCTTGGGAATCACAATAGTTTGGTGCACTAAAAACTGTGATCAATTTGCCATTGTGTTCCTTCTCATAACCTTCCATTCTCACTTCATGAGAGCGAATGATACCGGATAAACCATTCTTTGCACAAAACTTCTCAGTCACGTCCGGACCGAACTGAATGCCAATGCCTCTTCTGTTTGGGCTGCGACCCTCGGAAACCTGTGGGTCTGTCCACAAGAGCTCCATTTCAACACCTTCTTTTGGCGGCTGGGTGCTTTTAAAACGATTTATCTTTCTGATATCGTCCAAAGTGACGTCGTCGTTGGAAAACAAGCCGCCATGCATGACAAGGTAATCGTTGCCTATCAAAGTTGCAAAAGGCAATGAACCAAAACTTTGACTAAACATTGTATAAAGAGATTCGTTGTATTTGGCTTTACACTCGCCTTCAAAACCATACACCTTGTTCATGTCGTTGGTTTCGTGATTACCTCTGTTGATGAATATTCTGGATGGGTAGAGAATCTTGAGGGAATACAACAAGAAGGCAACTTCGGTGGACCAACTGCCACGGTCAACAAAGTCACCATTGAAAAGAAAGGCATGTTTATCGGACACTTTACCAAACTTTTCAAAAATGTTCAACAAGTCGTAAAATTGACCATGAGTGTCACCGCACACAGTGAACTTTTCCACAGATTCCAAAACTTGCAATCCAGCATTAATTGTTTTACAATTCTTTTGAACATTAGGAAAAGAGATCTCCACCAAAGAAGGCTCGGCTTTGAATAGCTGATTGGCAGCGACGATCAATGCGTATGCATACTTTCTAGGCAACTTTTCACCCTGTTTGAAAATTTCAATCATTTCTTGTATGAAGCCTTCGGTAACGCCCTCCACTACAATTTGCTCTTCTTTGGTTTGGTCGTCTCTTCCTACCACCTTAACGTTCAATTTATGCTCTTTGAAAGGATTTTTTGCATCGGTGACTGCTATTGAGTCGAAATTAATCAAACTGATCGCGCTCGGAAGATCCTCGCCTCTAATTGCTTCCTCGAACTTTTGCTGCTTCAAAATCTTCACAAACTGATTGTGACTTGATCTTGCCGTCTTGTCACCAGGAGCCTTCATCAAGACTGTCTTTAAATCATTGATTGCTTCTTTGTACTTCAATATGGCTGCATACGCCATAGCACGTCTGTAATAGCCCTTGGTGTAGTTTGAATCAATCTCGATGGATTT
Source organism: Saccharomycopsis capsularis (assembly GCA_031125595.1). Taxonomy (NCBI): domain Eukaryota; kingdom Fungi; phylum Ascomycota; class Saccharomycetes; order Ascoideales; family Saccharomycopsidaceae; genus Saccharomycopsis; species Saccharomycopsis capsularis. The sequence continues at coordinate 23,271 of JASTUX010000015.1, forward strand.
AGTGGCATCTTCTATGGCGAGGCCGTATGCTTCGGACTTGATTTGTGCTTGGGCTCTGTTAGAATAAAAGATTGCCTGGCTGGGATCAAGCTCAATAGCCTTGGTGTAGAATTCTAAAGCGCCGGCATAGTCATTCTTCTTGAGGGCTTCGTTACCTTTGTTTTTGAACTCAGCAGCATTCTGCTTGTTCTGTTCAATGGACATTATTTTAAGGCTTAATTTGAGATTTTTAGTTTTATACTATTGTATGGTACTGTGAAACTAAATGTTTTGGAATATTGAAATATTAAAATATCAGATCATCGATTTCTGCAAAATTTATCTTGGGGTTTTTGCCTAACAAATGATGACGTCCTATAGTTTAGAGCTGAGTATGCCCTAGTGAGCCTTTAATAGAGTCCGTCTGGTTCACAAATACCGCTGCTTTTCTACCACCCTCAGAGTATCAGCGTTGCCTTAATTTTTCAGAACCAGGCCTGCTGGAAGACATTCGCCGTAGGCGGACTTGAAGCTTCTTTCTTTTCGAGGCACTCTCGATCAGACACTCTCGCACAGGACGCCCTGGGGGCACCCGTCCCTCGCTAGTATGATCCCTGTATTTGGTACACCATGACAAGCACTTGGTATGTCTTTGTGTTTTTCACACTTGGGACCAATAGGATTTTTGTATTCTTAGGTCCTTGCGAAAGCTTCCAATATGGACTCTCAAGAATGGATTTTCTCACCATGTATTAACAATACTCCTGGCCAAAAAATGTTTCTGGAGCGGTCCTGTAGGAAGTATCTAATTTTTGCCGTCTTAAAGAGAAAAAGGTAGGGATTGCTGCTTGAATTTTTATTACAAGCACATAACTCGCAAGAGCCATTTTTGTCACTTTTGTTTTAATTAAAGGAATTTCATTGCCTTTCTCAGCTTCAAGAAAATTGGGGAATAGACTTTGAGAGCAATATTAACTTTGTGGAGGGTAAAACCACAAATGACCTTTGAAATTCATAGATTTATATCTCGTCATCGTACTTTTTCGGTGGTATAACGCCTCCTTTGCCCTATATTACTTATACATTCAGTAAATAACGCGCCAAGGCAGTTGCGAACCTTCAAAGGCCGAAAATCTGTTTTTAATCAAAATCGACATCAAATTGGAGAGAAAAATGTGATTTAGTATAAAGAGGTGCCTGGCGAGGGACCACAGTTCTCATAGGGCCTTTTGATTTGGAAAATCTTTCGAGACAATTATAGCGCAGGATTCCAGAACACAGCCCTGACGCGCAGAGGGTCCAGCATGCGGTATTTCGCAGCGCGCCCTATTTGCCTTTCGCTACCAAAAAGCCTTCGTATTCATCAATTCTGAAGAAAGCACACAGGCATACGAGCGCCGTTCCTGGTGTCCTGGATGCTCTAGTTTATTTTTAGACTGGATAGGTGGTTTGTAGAGGTGTGCTCACAGTTGCAATATACTCACTTATGATGATGTGAGCAACAATAATTGTGAAAGCAAGATCCATATTTTTTTATAAATGCTAAAAAATAATACCCTGTTCAAAACGATATAAAAAGAGATCGTTGTCTTCACTTCCTATAACATATTAGGTATGAATTTCAAGAAGCATTCAATTATTTTCCGTAAGGTTTCCCTTATCCTTTACTTCCGACAAAGTTTTCTTTTTTTGACATTTTCTTTCCAAACCGTCTTATTTTATTTAATTCTCTATATATAATTCCGCGAATCCGTTTTGGTGTCGGTCACAGCCTGTTCAGTCTTCTTGAATTCTGCAGCCTTAAAAAGAACCCACAACTCCGCTCCCATATCCTTGGCGTTGGTTTAAGAAGCAACGGATTGTCTCAGTTTTTTCGACGATCTCTCATACAAAAACTCGCCAATGTTGTTGAAACACCAAGGAATTATATATCAGGCTTTGTATTCAATATACGTGAGCTTCCTTAATAGTACCATGGGCCCCATATTGTTTGGCGCCGTTGACCGACCTAAGGATCCGGACAACTTGGGAACTTTGAAATAAGACACTTATAATGACTCCATAACCTGATTTTTTGTACCCCAGAACAGTTTTGATCTATGTCTCCGAAAGTAACTTAAAGCATATCTGAGAGGATCGCGGTACCAACAATCGAATAATCGGCGGATACACTTCTTCATGTATTCCTCTCCCATGTTTGAACCTTTGTTCTTTTATGGAAAACATAACTATCACTGTGCCTTTTAGAAACTTACTTCATAAGTTAGACAAAGATTTTGAGGGTCCTTCCCGCGAGCGTTTAATTGGGGTTCTACTTACTATGCCTGGTATATATATCCTTGAAGACAATTCTTGAGAGCTGCTTATGTTTACTAAAATATTGACGATGAAGATGTTGGCATTGCCTAGGCTAACTATGGCAATTTCGAAAGCAAAGTCATTCTTACTTTTCGATTAAAAGGTGACCCAAGGGTAATTTAATGATCTCATTTGAAGCTGCTGGTTCAAGTAACGGTCCTATTTTCATTTTTTTTTCATCATGCTTGTCTGGAGGCATTTTTTATTACTATATATCTTTTTTGCAATGCCCAATATAATCTTTGTCTGCATTTGGTGCAGATTCTGACCTTAACATAACACTTCCAACTTCGCATAGAAAGCAAAGAACTATGGTAGCCTCAAAAATATACTCCTACTTAATCTAGGTAAAGTTATTCAGTCTTATAAAAAAAGCAATTATGCCAAGGATGGCTGAAGTAATGCTGTCGCAGTTTTAAAAGTGAAAAATATGAATATTATGCGATGGAAATTTCTTTAACATGATTTAAAGTAAAATAGAGGTTGACTTTAAAAACCGCAAATTTTCTCCTGTACTTCTCGGACAATACATCATCAGCTAGCAACAAATACACTCTATAAAACTCATACCCTCAGAATATCTTGTATCCTATCTTGTATATTTGACGCAAAATTATAGTCTATGGGAAAAATATAACCTAATAATGTCAATGTTTTTTTCAGCAAATTCAATTTTCTCATTTTATAATTAAGCCGTTCTTAAAGCGTGAAATGCCATAATTATAGATTACACCAATCCCAATAGCGTATCTAAATCAACTTCTTCGCCCTCACCAAATTCACCAAGCAACTCAATTCCTTCTTCCGCCTCTTCCTTTTTCCTCTGTTTCCGTGGCTTATTTTTGCTGCTAGCCGCCGTCTCTGTTTCAACATACTTGACGTCTAGTAACTTGATAAGCTTTTTGAGAGAAATGTTTGCTTTTCCCAACTTTTCGGTATCACGATAACTAAGCCTTGTCAAAGAGTCAAGAACCTTTTGTTCAACTGGAGTAAGATGTTCTCTTTGGAGCATCTTGTCTTTGAGTCGATTTGTATATTCTGTCGTTGTTATACCTTGCTTTGCGGCAGTGAAAGCGACATGTTTAATTAATAATTCAACAAAGTGAACACTTTGGTTGGGGTAGCTGAGTTTTTCATCAGAGCTTGAACTGCTTTTCTGGAGGCTTCCACCAATATTTTGATCCAACCTTGGCAGAAAGTGTTTGGAGTCATCTTTGACAACTTCCAGGGATCGCAGTTCGTCGTCTATATCCGTGCTCAATATATAATCCTTCATCAATGATTTCATTTCACCAGTGGGCAACAAAGTTTCGTGCTCTGTTAGCACCTCACCAGATCTAGTACTCAAGGAATCCAAGCTAGTGAAGTACGATATTTTTTCATCTTCAGCAAATGGCAACTTGACCATCACAAATTCATATTTAACTCCCGTAACAAATTTATAATCGTCTCTTCCTACCATTGTTCCTAGTCCTCGTTTCTTTGAACTGACATCGTCATCAATAATCACCGGCAATAAAGCCACCATTTGCACAGGACTGTTCATTTTATTAACATATCGCGCCACAAGTGCACTTTCCAAATCAATTAAACTTTTCACAAGAGCAGCAAGGCCCATCTGGTTCTTAGGGCTTGAGCCTACAGTTGGAACAACAAATACAGGCTCTGATAGCAAGTACCATGGTGGCAATTTGCTAAGCTTTGTGATACCTCTGAAATCAATGCCAGGGGCAGTTTTGTAAATTCTCACTTCCTCTAACTGCTCAGAAAGGGGCACGTAGCTTGATGCATACCTATAAGACTTTTCCGTATCATTATCATCAATCAAAATTTGTTGATAAAAGTCAACATCAATATCCTCTTCTTCTTCTTCTTCTTCTTTCTCATTTTCATGCACATTTGTGCCGTTATTAACATTGTTATTGTTTTCTTCTAGTTTTTTTTGCTTTTCAATTTCACCTCTTCTTTTCTTCTCAGCTCGAATTTTTTCAATATCTTCGGATGACCTTTTTTGCATTATAAATTTTTCAGTAATTCTCTTGACTTCGTATTGGTTCAAATCATAGTACTTAACAACATCATTCGGGCTTCTTTCAACCAAACTTTTTAAAAAAATCGAGCCAGTTCCTGCAGGTTCACTTTTAAGCGCTGGATATGCCTCTACCTCGAACTTTAATTTATCAAAACTGCTCAAAAGTTCTTCGGTTGTGTCTGTGTTGCCGTCATTTTTTTCATCATTGATGGTTCCAACATGCGCTTCTTTTAAAACTTGAGCGGGATCGAAACCAAATCTCAACTCCCCTCGAAACATCTTAATAGGCACGACCAGTTTTGCTGCTGGAGATGACAATTCCTCAAAGATTGAAGAGGAGGTATAAAACTTCACATTATTAGGAATTTGGGAAATAAATTGCTTCCAACCTTTTATCATTTTTTTTCTCGCTCCTTCATACTTCACTGATCCTTGATGTTCGACATCGTCATAGCCAACATCAAAAATTTTTAAAACGATATCTTCCTGCTCTAACATTTTTTTGATCGCTGATAAAAGCTGGTTCACGGATGCTTTCTCTTCATCAAACATGGCTATATCGCTGAACTCACAAAAATTTGTCAACAAAATAATATCTTTACCTAGAAATTTCTTTCTTTTGGTAAATGTGATAATATCATTTAAACTTTTGAGAATATTTATCCACAATCGACTGGAAAAATCACTATTTTCTTTATTGTGATTCCCATCACTAGCTTTTAGACGGCTCAAAATGTTTAAATCATAAGGGCTGGGAGGTGATTTCAAAGGCAATATTTTAGCAGTTGCCATCAACTTTTCACACTTAACGCCTGCCTTCTTGAGAAGGACATCTTCATTCGGATCAATTTCCTCAAAGCTCTTATTCTCACTAGGGTCAGCACAGGATACGTACGATTGTATGTAGTCAGTTTTTCGCCCCTTGAGTATTCTCCTGGTGATCTGGTTGTTGACATATTCGAGGGCAATTTCCAAATCTGTATACTTCTTGAATTGCCCATGATGCGTTGTTGCTCCCATTGAGGGGGCCAAGTCAACAATAAAAGATGTGATTTGTTTGTTTGCCATGTCGCGGTATTATATTTTGCAGATTGGGTGGCTTTGGGTCAGGCGTGGATGATGTTTGGAGCAGGCCTGCTGTCAAGCTATATCTCATCTCATCTATAGTTGAGATAATTTTTTGTTTTTTTATGGGCATCGGGCGTTTACTCTTCCACCACTGTGGATTATCAGTATAAACATTACGCTGCTATGAGCCGGTGTATGGAGCGCCCGATGTTTTAACTGCAAGATATTGTTGCGTTCAAAATGATTTCGAATTATTAAAAAGTAGTAATTATTTTGCGAAGGCTTAATCTTTACTCTAACTCATTGCCCAGCAAAGTGCCATTCTTCTCGCGTTCAAATAGCTGCTGCTGGTAAAAAACGCGTAAAAAACGCGAAAAAACACGAAACTTTATTTTTGGATCCAGAAGAAGATTTAAATTCAGACCAAACCAGTTCAAAAATGCCCGCTCTTTTTTTTTAAGAAGGCCACTCTTACTATGTACATTGAAAGCCACAGTTGCAAGAACATACTAGTCTACTAAATATGACGATTTCAACATCTACTGCCGCTGCTACTACCATCGCTCCAAATTATAAAAAGTATCCGTACACAATCTGCTTTATCTTCAACGAGAGTAACGACAAGGTGCTTCTTCTAAATCGTGAAAAGGCTCCTTGGAAAGGATGCTGGAACGGAATAGGGGGCAAACTAGAAGCAGAAAAAGACAACACCGTGCTTGATGGTATCATCAGAGAAATTCAAGAAGAGACTGGAATCTCGGATCCAACGAGTGAACTTTTGGAAATAAAGTCCCGCGGAGTTATGGAATGGTACATGTTGTATACCAAATTGAAGCAAACTGACCATGATGGTAAAGTAAAAACTGTATTGGAGCAAAGACTGGTAGAAAGCGTACCCGAGGAAGAAATTAAAGGCATGTACATCTTTACTGCTAGGATTTCTGATCACAAGATGGAACAATACTTGTCAGAGAACAAGCTTCCAATTAGTTTCAATGAAGGTATTTTAGCTTGGAAAAAGGTGTCATGGATTCTTGATGAGGGCAACTTGGGGATGGTGAAGAACATCAAGCTAGCGTTGCCCTTTTTGAAGGAAGCAAGCGAGAGAAGTATTTTCAAAACTTACTTTGTTGGTGATCATAACGTACTGCATGTCGATTTTTTGCCAGACGGAACTGCGGTCAAACAGTAAGATGTCACCTTAATTTTCGCTTCTTTTGTTAATTGGGAAAAAAGAACCTTGGAACATTTTATGTTTCATACTGAGAACAAACACCCAAGTCTAAAATATAATTCCTGCTTCTCGCTGCTGTTTGATGAACCTTAGTCAGCCAGTTTTGCCATAAGATTAGTATCAATTTTATCTCCTGTTTCCATGCGTATGTGAATTTTCAATGAGCTACAGATCTGTTTCTGTTACTTTAATGACCGACTTCAGCAAGCGATCACATCCAAAAATTCAATTTTCGATTTTTATAGCCGCTTAAAGGGCAATTATGGCTTAATTTCTTGCTAGAAAGCTTCAGGTTCCCAGGGAGGTTTAGCGCATTTTTGACGCCCAAGCGTATAGTGATTTGAAACCGATAATATTTTGCAAGTCTGTTTTTACCGGCAGTTTCTAGCTCAAAACAGTTTTCTGGAACGAGTATAGGAGGAAAAGCAGCAAGAACCACTCTACGGAGTTTAGCGGAACTCTGGGCCGAGGTGTTACTTCGTTATTTTGGAAAGATACTGGGAATCAAGTAGCTTCCTTACTTTTGAATATATTGGTTTTTGTTTTATTTGCTTTTCATAAAAACAGCAGACAGTTCCGGAGTAACTACAGCATGAGAAAAGATTCAACAGAGAGTATATCTAATGTAGCGCCATATAAAACATCCACAATGGAAGACCTTCGATTTTCTAGGAGCCAGATATGTATCACAATAAACATAGGAAGAAGCCTTTTCCGCTTTCTTTGTGGCCGCGAATATGAGACCCGTTGACATGGTGTACGCATGGGGCAACAGGGAGCTGCGCGGGAAGTTAGGTCCTTACGGACCGTATAATTTTTGCAATCTCTAGAAACACAGTCAAACCCACAAAAGCTCATCTCATCTCAGACGCCGCACTGTTTCATCACAGAAACAACATACGCAAGCTAAAAAGCATAAAACGCTGTTGCGATCTCAACAGGTTATTAAAATGCCTTTTTTGGACCTCCCCAATGAGGTGCTTTTGCATATTGCCTACTTTCTCTTTACCTCTGAACAACAGCAGAATGCCAACCCACGCATATTTGGCCACTTCAGTTATACCTCCCAAATCAACCCCGAACTCGTCTCCTTATCTTCAACGTCGAAGAGGCTTCGGGACTTGTTAGGTCCGATTATTTTCCATTTTGTTTCGCTTGTAAGAAAGAATGAGCACCAAGCAATCGGTTTAGATGGATCACTTCAGGAGGCCGCAAAGTTGATCAATAGGATATCAGACAACCCAGAAAGTAGTTTTTTGAAGTATGCAGAGTTTTTGGAAGCTGAAAGCAACTGGTTTAGCAAGGTAGATGGCACACATTTGCCTAATTTGAAGCACCTTAGGTTGTTTAATTTGGAAAAACCTCACAATGCGACTCCTGAATCAGAAAGCAGCGGCACTTTGGTGCATTTATATTCAACCAACCTAACTCACTCAACTCATCCAGATACACTGCCAATAAAATTATCCCCGGTGGCGTTATCTTATCTCTCATTAGACCTCTCAAATAGCTCTGAAATAGTTTACTCAATCCTCTCCAAAACCAAGTTCTCACTGCTTTCCCGCCTTGATATTCTTATAGACTTTACACTACCATTTATAAAATCAAATTACAAGCTTCTCTCTCACATTGCCTTAAAGTATACCAACGAAACCAGCCACCTCGCTCCTGAATTTCAGCCGTTGAAAGAGCTCAATATTCTTAGTCGTGGTTTTGCCTTGTCTTTTACGTTATCTTTTCTTAATGGATCCTTCATTCAAATATTCAAACATTCACTTGTCAAGTTATCGTTCAATGTAGCGTCGGTAATAGCACCGGTGCCGCTTCCTATACAGCTGTTACAAAAACAATTAGATGCGCAGAAGGCGCTTATGGGCCCATTTGGAATTTCATATTTTTATGGCACGGTGGCTCAATTGCCCAAATTGCAAAAACTTTCGTTTTCATCAAGCATCCTTACTGCCCTTACGCCGTCGTCATTTCCTTTTTCGAGCTCTAGTTTTACTTTGGCGTCAAAATATCCAAATTTCAGCATGGATAGCGGCACACAAAAACCAAACGAGATTACATTTGAACTCGATGACGAATCCTCGTCAATTTTCCCTACGTTTACATCAGCACACAAGCTAGCACTTTTAAACTTGATAAAACATCTTCCTCCTTTTGTCTCTATATCCAAATTTATTCTTCACTACCATAAAGAAATTGAGCAGCCCTTTCTTATAATCCATGTGGCGATGCAATCGTTTTTGCACACCTTGCTTCAGCACCAAGGTAAGCGAATAAAAGTGGTGCAATTGCACTGGGTATGGTCCTACGTGGACCGAGCTATAATATCAGACTTTGATGATGCAAGATTCGAGAAGCTCAAGCTGGAAAGCGAGACAAATGGGGCAGATGGCCCAGGAAAGGACCTTACTGGAACGGACTCGGTGATTGCAAGACACTTACGCGGCATAGCATTAAGCAATGGCTTTTTTACAAATAATAGCAACATGAGCTCAGAAATAGTGCCCGAAACAGTAAGTAATAGCAGGGAGGAGCCTAGCACGTTAAATTCAACTCTTCAGAGCACAAATCAGAATGCTACTTGTGCGGATCACAAGGACGAGATCGAAAACATCAAGAGAAAGATTTTTGAAGCAACAGGGGAAGTATACGTTAGAACCCCACGATACGCCAGAATTGATGGCTGTACACCAGACTTTCGTGTTCCTGAGCTATTTTATTGTGATTATGGTGAGCCTGAGGCTACTGCCAATGAGAATGACACAATGTATCCTGATTTGAAACTGATTGATGAAAAATTGGACGAAAAAGAATTGGCGAAGGCGCAGCTGGATACAGAGGACTTTTGGAGTAGAGAAATGGCAGTGCAGGATTTGGGCTCTTAAAAAGTCTTGCTTTTCATTCGAATCTGCAGCATTATATCTAGTAACAAATCTGACGAATTTTTATTTTAAAAGCTATTTGTCTTAGCCAGTTGGTTAAGCGTGCTATTTCAGTAGAGCAACTTTGGTACTAACGCTTGAGGCCCCTCGGACACACCTCATAGAAAAAGATAAACGGTAAAAAATAATAATGACGCTAATTACCAACATGGACTTTTTCCCTACAAGAACTGATTAGAGCATCTTTGGAGTTTGTGATCTGATTGTCACAGTTCATACCAAAATGTTGGGTACACCCGCCCCTATGGTTCACGTACCAATGACACGGGCCTGTCCATCCGAAAGGCACGCATGCTAATTAAAGGTCTTCTCTGTCGTTCCAGATGGACATCCAGCAGAATCCCTGGCAATAACGCTGCCTGTCCACCTGGCTTCAATACCAACCGGCGGCTCTATTTCTGTGATACACTTTTGTCTTTCCTTTTTCAGGCTCAGCTGGCACCATACACATTGCTATCTACCACATCGTACCAGAAACGGCCGCCAGAGCGCAGCAAGAGAAAAACAAATTTTCGCAAAACGTAAAACGAAAACAAAAACAGTCGGAGAACGCCTACTCTCGCTAGATCCCAACTGAGGAAATCATCTGCTAATTAATTGTCCACGGACACAAACCACCGCCACGCCAGACCCCAATTGCCACTTTGGTGTTCACCACTAGCTTACCACCAAACAGGGCCTGTAACGTCTACAGAGCGTAGCGAGTACGTTGGCGTTGCTATAGAAAAAGCATTTGATGGCCAGATTACAAAGCATTATCTACCGCAACTCACTCTCTGCGCCTTTTGATATCAAGCCTCAGGTTACTGAAAACAGTTAGTGCTTTCAACTCCACGCATAGTCTTAAATTATTGCTTTTAGCAGAGTATTGGTTCCTATTTGCAATCACAGTTGGCTTTGGATTATTGATATATGTGCCACAATCAATCTCATTACACTGACCAAGCTCAACCAAGTGAATTGCCATAAACATCTTATACAACTTGTTAATACCCACGAGACGGCCAAACGTTATCTGCTTTACTGGTGAAGTATAGTCATTGGTTGTATCAAAATATCACATAGCCCGTATCCTATGCTGATCGCGTCACACCAAATACCCATTCCTGAAAAAATTATACTTCTACTAAATCATTCCAGCAAGTATATCATCGTGCTGGCTATCACCACCACATCACTCACAATACATCAGTAGCCAGTAAACAACGATGCCCAATACACCGACATCCTACCTGAACTCGAATAGTCCTCGGCTCCCGACGTCGCCCTCCTTCTTCCCCGCCTCCACCTTTGAATCATTCGCCCCCTCAAAGGCCCGCATACGTAACGGCGTCAGAAAGTCTATTCTCATAGACTATGACACAAAACTCGATGATGAAAATATTCCCTCTCTTAAACTTCTACTACTAGGGTCAGCCGGTGTGGGTAAGAGCGCCCTTTTAATACGCTATTCCGACGACTACTTTGACGAATTTGACAGCAAGACCACTATCGGTATAGACTTGAAGATGAAACTAGTAGATGTGGATAACCAACTATTTAAAGTTGTCCTATGGGACACTGCGGGACAGGAGCGGTATCGCACTATCACTCCATCACTCTACAAAGACACACAGGGGATACTTCTAGTGTATGATACAAATAACAAGCAAACATTCAACGACTTGGAACACTGGCTTAATGAATGCATAGATAACTCTAGCCATGTTTCGAATATCGTGTTTTTCATTGTGGGGAACAAGCGTGATAGACCGATAAGCGAACGGCAAGTGTTTATCGATGACTTGAAGGACTTTTCTATAAAGATGGACAAGTATTATAAGAAAAAGGGAGTCAGAATTGCCGGCTATTACGAAGTGAGTGCAAAGTATTACGACGATGTAAAGTTTCTTTTTAGAACTTTTATCAGCGAGTGTGTGCGCAAAAGTTTAACTACTGACACAATGGAAGATGATTTGGCTTTTGCATCAAAACAGAGCGAAAACAGCGTTGGCGAAGAGGATGAGCATATTAAAAGCCAGCATGGAGAACAAGTGGCAGAAGATACTGGCTTAAGCGGCGCAAATGGCAATGCAAAAGGCAATGCAAAAGGTAAAATTAGGTTAAACTCAGGTGGACACGCACATCAAAAGGCGACATGTAAGCACCACATCCAGAGGAAAACAAGTGGAAAGAAGGGTAGCATAGTGAATCTTGCCGATAAAAAGTCTCAAAGCTATTCTTGCTGTTAAGTCTAAAGATAATTCTCTTTTTTGGTGTTCATTGTGCCAATTTTTCTTGCTTTTTCCAGACTCAACCTGTTATCGCTAATCACTAGAACTCCAATCACTGAGTTTGGAGCTGGTAATTGTTACATTTCCCGCATTGTTTATATTTTTCTTTTAAACCATTTTAATATGCTGTCTCAGCTTTCTCCCCAATTTTAATTCTCTATTCAGCTTTGCCCTTTTGGATACCACTTTTTTGGTCATGTTCAAGAACATGGCTTTTCTTCGTCACGTTTTTTGCTTTTACTTCTCTATCTATTGATAGCGTTCATTCCTTTGTACCTGCAGCAGCTCTCAATATGGATGTTGCTATTTTTTCTCATAAACAATCCTTGGGCTAATTGACTGCAGCATACATTGCATTTCTCAAAGTCACTAAACACAGGCTACTCTCATTCTCCACAGACCTTGTTCACTTGGTTTTCACATTGTTTCATCATAGCATTTCACATTAATTTTTCATAAATGCTCTCTTCATTCTTCTGCTCATTTACTCCTATATCTGCCATTAACACATTTGTACATTCTGTTACATGCCTCATCAATAATTATTAAACAGCTTGACAAAGTCATAGATTACTTATTTCTTATACATAGAATATTTTGTCTTAATTATAAACAAAATGTAGTTTATTAGCCATCTATAGCAGAATGTTTCTATCCAAATGCTTCATTCAAATACCCTGTTTCTTTTCAAATTACACTTCTTCCTGTATATTCCTGCGCACCCGTATGCCCAGTGCAGCAACCTGCTGTCAGAAACCTCAAAAACAGTTTTGTACTTATTCATTTAGACAGATCCAACAACAATTGTATAGCAAATATATCTATAATAATATAAAGACAAAAATGGCAGTCTGTCTCACCTTCAATTAGTTAACTCCTCAAATCCACTGAAGTATCTCTGTCTAAATTCGTTCTTCAATACTTGGCCCGCCTTGACGACCTTCCCATCCTTGTCGCTATCCAATCTCTTCACGTAGCATAACAAGCGTCTGCTCCACTTGTTAAACTTTTGTACGCAGTTGTATCGCAACTCCAACCTTGCATGATGCGGCACCACTGTCACGTAGTCCTCATCGTTCGCCACAGGCATCCAGAACACCAAGCGGCCGCCTCTCGGGAGTCGGGCCGCCGCGAACGCGAGCAAGTCGTCGAGCATGTTGCCCAACTGGTACGGTCTCTTTGGTGGGACGTAGTCCTTGCGGAGGAAAGCCTTGACGCCGTCGATCTCAATGTACTCCTTGCCTTCAAAGTGCAGGCTGCGAGCCTCAGAGGCGCCGAGCACCTTGAGGCCTTCGCGGACACCGTATGGCGGATCGCAGCAGATGGTGTCAATGGCCATGTTAGGACGCAAGGCCGAGTGGGTAAAGTCCATTGTAAGAACATCCAAATAGCTGAGTGAAGTATTGTACTGCTTGAAGTTGGACTTGATATTGAGGCGGGTGGTGGCCGTCTTTGATTTTTCTTCCTGTTCGACGCCATTGCCTTTTATATCATCCTCAATGGACACGTCCTTCAACTCTTCGTGCAACTGCAACTTTCGCCTCGTTCTGTTCTTAATCTTATTCTGCGGCTTGTTTTTGAGTTTGTGTTTCACTTCTTTTCCGATCAATGTCTTGATATCAATATCGGACCCCATAGTAATTGCGTCAAACTCTGCAGCGGCCACAAGGAAGCTCCCCGTGCCGACAAACGGATCGTACATAATTTTGAAAGCATCTACCTGGGCGATATTGACACTCACAAGGGAGAGCTCGGCATCAAAGGAAGTCGTGCCCACGTATTTCCGCTTGCGGAGGTTGTATTTGTCGAGAATATTGCGCTCGCGGGCGGTAGTGCCCACCAATCTTCCAAAGTAGCTTTTGACAACTTTTCCACCTATCTTTTCCTTCTCTGCAGCCTCAGCTTTCTCTTCTTCTCCTGAAGGAATGTTTTTGGTTGAGCTTGAAATACTGCTATTGCAGTTACTTCCTTCCTCGACAAACTCCTCCAATACAGTGAACACCTCGTCAGGATTCTTCAATCTGATCTTCCCATCAAACTCCAAGTACGCAAACTGCTCAATCACCCGTATCTGGTCTCGTTGCTCTCTTGAGCCTAAGTACCCGATAAAGTCGAACTTAAAACTCTTGCCGTCGTACTTGCGCCACTTCTTCCCTCCGTCGCTATTTCTCTTGATGTCTTCGTGGAGCTCCTCTTCGTTGGCGCCCTGGCCCCAGTACTCGTAGATACCGCGACAAAGCACAGACCGTGACACGAGATTTCTAGCCTCCATATCATTTTTCAACGAGACTATAAGGAATGGCGACGATAGGTTATGATGCGAGAGATCGACGTCAATGTGGTGGAGGTCTGCTAGCGACTCGAGCTCCGCGCGACGGAATCCAGTGTGGCTCTGCGATAGATAGAGAAGGTACTTTGGCATCCTGCAGTCTCTCCTTTTTTATGTCTACACAGAAAAAAGCCCTCTATATTGGTATGATATGAGCAGAGAAGATTTCGTGTGAGACTGGAATTAGATCCTTCTAGATGATCGCTGTGGAGATCACTTCTTCTTTGGGAAATTTTCAATCTCTGGAAAAAAATTAATTTTCTGGGGATTTATTGGGAGGTACTATTATACAGCGTACCCGGACATATCGCACTTTGAGAGTATAGTCCACAATCATCGATGCGGATTTCAACATGGGATGAATATTTTACATTTTGTTGAACAGTTGTGAAGTGTGTAAGGGCATGAAGTATCAAGTCTTACCTTTTTGAGCACCAAAGTCTAGCAAAAACAGAGTCAGGCGTCCTCTAACCCTTGCCAATTATGTGATTGTACGGTAACGGCGTTACAACATTTTGTGCATACCAATCGCTGTACTTGATTCCAATTTATTATTAACACAATGTAGTCAGAAGATGCTGAAGGCCCTTTTATTATAGAACATTCAGGCCCATAAGTGTATTGTTTGCCTCCTTTATGGTAGGTTTAGTCAAGCGTATCTTATGTAACAACGAAAATGCATCTACTTTTGAAGCATAGCACTCTAAGCCTTCCTCCGTCTTAGAAACACGATATGGACAAATGTATGATCTCGTAATCTAAATTCGCGAAACTTACCTTATTTAAAGTCCAATATAGCTTGCCAATCGCTATCACAGACGACAATGAGCTATTATCGCCCAGCCTTCTTTTTTGGGTTTTACCTTTATTGCAGTCTGAGTATATCGATTAATTTCATTAAACTAACAAATTATACGCCCTTATTTACCAAACTGCCCCCTCCTCCCTATCTGCTCCCCTCTTAATATTAATTCCGAGGACTTCTATCAGAGGACGGATTTTATTTGTGGAAAGACAGGTTAGAGTTTTTGTGTCCACAACAGAAGGAGAGCCTATAGGGAAGTTTAACTTTTATTAGGATTTGGGAGTTTTTTTTGATTTTCTGTGATTTCCTGAACTTGAGTCAGGGACCTTCGGAGACAAGCAATAAATATATTTAACGTAGGTGAGTAAAATCTAGTCTATACTGCAAAAAGCACAAAACACAATATATTAATGGTAAGACTATATTGAGTATTCTGAAGAACGTAGTTAAAAATAATAAACAATGCCACAAAGCAGATAATAAGAAATAAAAGTGCAAATGCCACTTAAAGAAGCAACTTTTATTATGGTAACTCAATTACCTAATTCCTTTATTTATAATTGGGAAACCGGTACAACCTTACTTTCGCTGTTGTCGTACTTGGCTTGAGCAATAACAATTTCCGCATTGCCAATGTTATAGTGAAGGTAAACATATTTCGGAAACCTTCACCGAGAATGTAGTAGTTAGAGCCAGAGGGCAAGGCTGGGCCAAAAACTCATTCGAGGAGCCTTGGGGCTCGTCTTTCAAATTGTTGAGCTTGTCCTTGAATATAACAGTGACGGTCTTACCTTCGGAGGTGAAGCTAAAATCCTGGCCTATTAATGAACAGCAAACAGTGTAACAGCCATTTTGCTAGTTTTAATGGCAGCACTTCTTGCCAATAGTCTCAGCAACTTCCTGTGGGATGTAGATCAAAGTAGCGCTGGAGTCAAATAAGGCTGAGTAGGAAGTAGAAATAAATTCATCATCGCTAGAGGTAATGTTGTCCAAGTTGACAAAGAAAGCAAAGGGTTCATTGATTTGGGAGCTAAAGTCATAAATCTTTTGGATTTTCAGGATTTCCAAATTACCTTCATACTTGGAATGGTCAACCCCTGAACAAAATGAAGCTAGTCGGGGCTTTCACTGAGTTCAGGTACAAAGGATAGTCAGCCTTAGGAATGTCGCCCAGGTTCTTCAATTGCAAAAGCAAGTTTTCGTAAGCGAAGCCACCAAAGGGGGGACTAAGCGGTGACTTCACCGCGCTTAGAGCCGACACCAAGGATAGACTGACTAAGTTTCTGGGCGATGGTGTCGGCAAATTCCAAGTCGGTGATCTTGGCAACATCAACGGTAATGATTTCCTTGGCGTAGCCACTTCTGGCCGAGGAGCCATCATGGTAACTAATTTGGGATCCGGATCTGCCTTTTTTGTAAGTGGAAGACTCAGCCTAGTCATAAGTGCCGCCAGTGGACTGAGTTCCAGCACCAGGAACCCTCAAGTTGGAGAAGTCGGTATCGATATCCACCTTGACATTTAAGCAAGGATACTAATTTTAATCTCACCAAGATATGGGGCCTACTAATTTTCCAATGAAGGCTGTTGTCTGTGGAAATGGCAGCTCTAATAGCTCTTCTGGCGATAACAACGGCGTGTTTGATGATGATAGATAATAGTGAGAAAGAATAGAAGTAGAGAATAAACTTTTGCTAAAATAATGAAGTGATTTCCAGCATTTATATTATTTTGACAGATGAAACTGACTCTTGCACTCCTACGTAAAACAGTGTCTATTATTAGAATTCTTGCTGGTATTGTCATCATAATCAAGCGCATTACGGTTAGAAAAACACGTTCGTGCATCTTAGGCCTTTGGCGGTGAAGGCGCTTCACGCATGTGGAATGCTACATCCTGGAGCCCCACTCGTCTGACTACGTTTTTGATGCTCAATACAACGGCAGCCTTGAAAATTTCCAGCGCCATCCTTACCAGAACCACTTCGATCTGCGACAATTGTGGTCCTTGATTAGGCACTTGTTGGTACAAAGTTGTTCATTTCTCGGGGAACGAAATGATGATCTCCGATAAACATAGACATTCAGTATATGGGTCTTTCTAGTGCTTTGATGCTGCGGCGAGCCTATTTGACATCTTGGCAGCTCTTGGCTTCTTGAAGCTGTCTGTCTATTTCTGGTAAGAAAAAAGTTAAAACAAGAGTTTAAGAGAAAAAGTAACTTTTGGCTCAATTTAAGAAGTTTGATGGCAGCAAAAGATGATGCCGATAAAACAATATAATAGAGACAATATTTATTAAGAACAACACTGGGTTTCAGTTCGAAATAAAATGATACAGTCCCTCATGCTCTGTCCACTATTTTCACTGGAACTATAGAGGCCATTTTAGGTCCTTTATCAGGAGAAGCGTGAAAAAAGACGAAGATTATGAGCTATGCGCTTTTCGAAATGTGCAGATTAAGTCCCAATTCACACCTTTTATCTCCAGAATGGCTTTTGGGAGCATCTGAAAACAAGTGTCTCCCTAAATTTGGCTTTTATCTGGATTGAATATTATAATAGTAAGGGAGTGTTGTGACGCTCTTGCTTTTTCGGAACATAGCGCGAGCTCTTATTAGTGAGCAGTTTAAAGCATTATTCAACTTAGAGTAGTTTGCGCCCAACTTGGGTTGTTGTCTCTCATAAAATATATCAAGTCAATTGTCGCATACAAAAAAGGAGAAAATAACAAAAACGCAAAGTGAAAACCGCACTGCTCAGGTGTCTCAGAACCTCAGTAAGTAAAGAAGTGCTAGGATTTTTTCTGATCCTTGGTAAAGGGCATGGAGAGTTAAAAATAGCTTCAGCAAAGTTGACTGGGATATAATGCCAACAATGTTACCTTAAAAGCTTCGTAATGCTGCTCGAGCCTCAGCAGCATCAAAGTTGATATCTGTGTAATATATAGAATTTACAGCGCTCGGAGAGATGAAGTTGAAAACTATACTCTTAGCAGCTTTAAAAAACATAAACAAAATTCCCACTCTTTGAAAAATGGAGCTATCCAACAATAAAATAGTGTCTCCTAAGCTTTCCAATCAGTTAAATTCTTCTTTTTAAAGCATGGAGAAGCAACTTCGGCCTATTTTCCTTTTTTACCAATGTATCTACCGCTCTTTTTATTTTTATTTTTATTTTTTTTGCTTCCCGTTCTTTTCTTTCTTTTCCTTTACGCACATACAGTTCCCAGCCCATTTTCTTCTTCACATTTTTTTGACAATCTCCGATTTTCTCCGCTACCTAAGGCCCTTCTAACCCACAGATACCGGCCCCGATCAATCCCCGGGGACCCGAATTTCACCCACCCATCAAAGCTAGCACCTCTCCTCCTTCCAGGTCTGTATTCTCTGATACGCCCTATTGCATTCTCATTTGCAAAAAGTAAAATAAAATTTCCACCGAAAATAAGTTGTAGAAAAACTACTGGAAGCGCTAGTAATGAGGAAAACACCTGGCAATTAACCGTGCTCGCCGTAAGGATGCCCCTTTGTAGGAACCTTATGCGACCTTTTAGGTAAGTTGGGCTCGCTTCCTGGAAGACCCTTTTTTTGTTCTCCCTTTTTGCGTTCCTTGCTGTGAAATCACATCGGGCTTAATGTTCAAACAGCAAAGCGGAAGACCTTGGCCCCCAGATCCAAGAAAGTGGCGTTTCCGAAAAGTTTCAACAGCAAGCAAGGAGGATACGGGCAAGTAAGCCATACTATTATAGCCCAAGATGCATGAGCTACTTTCTGTTACTAATCGGCTATGTATTCTGCTATGGCGAATGAGGCTTGTTGTAGTCAGCGTCGCGGCGACAGCAACGCTCATCGCCACTGACGTGTCCCTATGCATGCTGGGACGGTGCAGAAGCGACGCTGCGGGGAAGTCGGCGCGAGGAAGAGAGGCAACCTTCCCGGCAGAAAGTCCTCGGAAGCAAGATGTCACAGCGCTAAGGCTATGGAGGGTGGGGAGCCCTCCGGAAGCAACCGGACACAAACAAGGGAGTACAATGGTGTGTATGAGCCCCGGGAAGCATTAATGCGGTGCCCTGCGATGCCGCGAGTGTATAGGCTATTTGCGAGAAGCGCCATTACGACATTGCTGGAAACGACCCTGGCAGAAGGGGCCTAAGGGGCCGGCGGATTGTCTCTCAAAAGTAAATACCCGTGAGCATGTTCTCCAGGAAAGGACTCCTCGGAGAGCCCAAGGGCTCCCCGCCTCTAGTCTTCACCGATCTCCGCTTTGCTTTTACTCGGAGTTGGGGCTGCGTAGCGCCAGGATTCTCCGAGAGGCCACACAAGACGTCCAGAACGGGCGTCTTGGGAAAAACCTTGAGTGAATGTTTTGTCTTCTCGGTATTTGGCACTTGCACTGGCTTTTGCTGGTCCTTAGGCCGGTGGGGAGTATCACGACTGGTATGGCCAGGCACTGGACGGCCCAGGTAGGGCAGGACGCACAGCAGGGCGGCGGTGGCGGCTGGCTGGGCGGCTTGTCAACCAAAATGGGTTTTCTCTCAAAGACACACGACATTGGTGTTCCCCAGACATACGTGCGTGGGCAAACTGTATCTCATCGGCGCACGGGATTGCAGATGCTGCTCCTGGAATCGTCTGTGTGCGCGAATTTGTTAATAAATGCGGGCTGTCTGGAGAGAACAGAACAATTGGGTCATCTTTAGCCCTGGGTGCAGCGATAATTGAACCGGTGTCCTGGGCTCGTAAATTCGATGCAGCGGTCTGCTTGGGAGTCGCCGTAGTCTTGGTGCCAAACAGTTGCAGACTAGGCGATTTCCCCATTTTCTCTCCACTGTCGTGAGCGCTTCCTCACAGTGCTAACAGCTCAGCATATAAAGCTGGAACTTTCTGTTGATTTTTACTTTTTGCTTTCTCCTGCCTCTACGCTGTGCTGTCTCTGGCTGCTTCACCTTTCGCAAACAAAAAAAAAAGAGAACAAACAAGGCAAACAAGGCAGTCTGCTCACAAGAACAATGCCCGGAACCAACGACATCACATCCGTGCACTCTCACAGCCGCACACCGCACCGCCCTCCTCCCGCTTCAGGCCCCGAGAAGGTGAAAAACACCGTCCAGGAGGCCACCATCTCCAGTGACATTAAGAAGCCCTCCTTGCTCGGCCGCTTTCGCTGGAACAACGGCGCTGTCAAAGAGTCCCCGCCGCAGATCTACAACTGGACCCTCTATCTCTCGGTGTTTGTCTTCGGCGTGCTTGGTTCCGCCCGTGGCTACGACGAGGGCAACATCTCCGGCTCCGTTGCCCAGGTTTCTTTCAAGAAGCAGTTTGGCCTCAGCGACAAGTCCAAGTCCACTGATGAGATCGCCAACTTGAAATCCAACATCACCTCGATGGTCCAGTTGGGCTCCATCGGCGGTGCCATCATCGCCATGTGGTCTGTTGATAGGCTCGGCCGCATCCGCGCCTTGCAGGCCGCTTGTGTCGTTTGGATCGTGGGCGCTATCATCCAGATCACCAGCTCCAAGGTCGGCCAGTTGTACGCCGGAAGGCTCCTTGAGGGACTTGCCATTGGTCAGACCACTACCATTGGGCCTGCTTACATGTCTGAGGTCGCCCCAAAGCAGATTCGCGGTCTCTGTAATTGTGTCTTTGCCGGCGCTGTCTACTTTGGCATCATGTTGGCCTACTTTGCCAACTACGGCACCTCTTTACATGTCTCCAACGCCTCCCGCAAGCAGTGGGTCGCCCCTACCTCTATCAAGATTGTTCTTGCTGGCTCAATTTTGCTCTTGTCGATCCTCTTTTGCACCGAATCCCCTAGATGGTTGGTCAAGGTCGGCAAGCCAGACAAGGCGGCAGATAACTTGTCCAAGTTGCGCCACCTTCCCAAGGATCACCCATACATTCTCTGTGAGATCAGCGACATCAGCGAGTCCATCATGGTGGAACAGCAGCTGGTAAATGCCAATAAGGGTTTGTTCTCCAAACTCAGAGAAATCTTCCTTGTCAAGTCCGTCAGATACCGCTTCTTTGTCATTGCCTGTGCTGCCCAGGTGCTCGGTCAGTGGTCCGGTAGTAACGCTATTACCATCTACGCCCCCGATCTCTTTGCCTTTGCCGGTAACAGGGGCCACGACATTTTGAAGATGACCGCCGTGCTTGGTGTCGTCAAGTTTGTCTCTGCCTATCTTTGCGCCTTTTTTATTATTGACTTTTTAGGCCGCCGTAAGGCTTTGTACATTGGTATAACCATTCAGCTTCTCTCGATATTGTTTTTCGCCATCTTCCTTACAATTGTTCCTAATGCCACCCACGAGGACGCAGTCCTCAGTGCTCTGGAGAAGCGCGTCTCTCGTGCCGCCATGGCTGCCTTGTTCCTCTCCGGCACCGGCTGGACTATGGGTTTCAACTCGGTGCAGTACTTACTCGGCTCTGAACTTTTCCCGCTTAACGTCCGTTCCTTTGCACAGTCCATGGTAATGGTGCTCCACTTTGCGAATCAGTACGGCAACTCCAAGGCTGTCCCAAAGATGCTTCTCGCCATGCACCCTTACGGTGCTTTTTACTTTTTCGCCGCCATGATGGTAGTTGCCTTGGTGTGGTTCTGGTTCTTCTTGCCTGAGGTGGCTGGAAGAAGTTTGGAAAGTATGGAAGATATCTTCAACTTGCCGTGGTATTTGATTGGCCGTCGTGGCGCCCAATTGTGTCCTGACCATTCAGAAATTAACAGAATGTCGTATAGCCCAGACCATAAGGACAAAACTTACAGCGGAGATGTTAACTACATGAGTGATGACGAGAAGAAGGTGAACAGAGCGGAATACATTGAGAACATCTCTGGAGACTAGTCCTCAAACTCATCCAAGAAGAATAACAGTGTCGCTAACGACGTTGCCCAAAAACATAAAATAGAGTCATTGTGCCAGGGAAGTTTATGCCGATCTTAACTCCCTTCTATGAAGAAGAAAATTGTTGCTTTTTTGCTCTGAATAGTTTTTTTACAATAATGATTATGACACGATGTCCATTTCTTGATACATACAGGTTTTATTTGCTCTTAGTCGGTTTTCCCTCTCTATATTCTTTATTGCTTTTTGCTGTGTTATTTTCTTAGTTTACGATTTAATGTTACATTCTTATATTTGTGCTTCTAAAAATACCAAAGCATTTGTAACCTTTTTTACTTTTACTGAACCCACAATTGCCGACCTCCTAAATTAGTTCCTGAGCCCCTTTTTGAAGATATCAGTGAAACTGGAAATTACGTTTTGGTCGCCATAGGCTCGCGTAACGGCTATAAACCATTAAAACAACCCCTGGCAACCAAGAAAAAGAAAAGTAAAAGCTCGGTGAGCTTTTACTTGCTAAGCTAGTCTCTCTCTATACAGTTCCGCCCAAATCTGCTTGCAAATGCACTTTGCATATTCTACTCTGTAAATCAAGGTGTTCTGTCCTGCCGAAGCGTACCGTAGAACCCATCACCCAGTAATCTTGGTTACAATAGTATACATGGTGTCCCCAAAAACACCCGTTCTTCGTAGACGCACAATCCGACAAGGGCGCTCCAGCATGCATATGGTGCCTTGCAATTCGATGGACTGCTGGCGGCTCACTGCCACGGTGCAGGTCCATGAGCTTTGGACCTGTGAACCTGGAAATTGGTGACTCTGTAGTAATTATTTTCGTTTGAAGGGTTGAAGTTTTGAGTAATTTCAATTTCACCTATCTACATGAACTTTTATAAAAGTGTAATTATATAAACTACAGGAAAAGATTTGATAGAGCTTGTAGGCAGGACTCTAATCTAAGTGATACTATAAAAACAACTAGCTTTCAAAGCTAAAGAGAAGCCACTAACATGGCTCCCTGATTATTCCTTTAACCTTATTCACAAGCTATAAAATAATGGCTGGCCAAAGAGGTCTCAACAGAGCCACCAAGCAATTATGGCTTTTAGTCTCGTGCCAGTATAGGTACCCATTATAAAGTCACCGCCGTGCTTTAAGAGTAAGTGGCTTTAAAACTATGGTAAGGGGATAGGGACAGGGGAATTCAAAGTGAAAACTCTTTGGGAAGTACTGTAGTGGTTCCGTAGGATATATATATATAGTGGAATCTATTCTGAAATTGTGAGCTGTATTGGGACCCTAGGTTTTTGGAAGCCTCCTGGCTTGACCTTTGAACTCTCTAAATTCCAATAAACAAGGCTATAGGTATAAAATTATCCACTCAATATCATAAAAAGCCCAATATATATACAGTTAAAAGTAGTTAAAAGAGACAAATACACCCACAATTAGAACAAACTAGAAGACTTTCAAAATGAAACTCTCTGGAATGTTCTTTTTTGTCATCTCGTTTCTTTCCCTTGCCAACAGTGCGGCCCTCTATGAGAAACAATACAGTGGAATCTTCGGCAGCCTTTGTGAGAAAGCCGCCAAAAGATTTGAAAAATTCGGTCAATGTATCGGACAGCTCCCAGCTTACCAAAAGCTTAACTCCGCCTTCTGGTACCGAGCCGCCAAAGAGGAGCTTTGTGGCTCCTCAATGGAATCTCACCTTAACCTTACCTACCAGGGTGTTTCTGTCAAGGCCATCAACTCCAATCCAGTTTCTTTAGCTGCTGTAGACTTGCTTAGTTTGCCGCAAAACGACACCACAGCCATTTTGCAGGCCCAATACTTGTACAACTTGAGGCAGCAGGTGGCGCCACAAAACTTCCCAGAAACCTACAAATCTGATGGTTTTGCAACAAGCCAAGCAGACACAGGCAGCAGTAGCCCCAACGGCAGCACCGAGAACTATAAGAGGGACTATGATTCAGTCTTTGGAGAAGAGCAGTGCTTGAAACTCTGCCAAATTATAAGAGAGGGGTCCAACGAGGTCAGTCAATGCTGGTCAAACTTCGCCTTGACTGCGTTGTACGCGGTTTGCGAGATCGGATGTAGATTTTATATTTAACCCGAAGAAGCTTTACTTTCTTTGGAAAATTAGTTTGGAAATACTTCCTTTTTTTTTTCTATAATTAGCCTCTTTACTTTACTTTTTTTCAGCTTGAGGTCATAATTGTCGGCCCAAAGTCATCCTTGTTTTATCAATGGCCAGCTTTTGGCAAATATACAACTTATTTTTGTGCTTGCTCGAAAATTCCAAAATTGTAAAATTTTTATCACTGTCATGAACTCAAAAGCCGCTCTCTGAAACCATTATATCTAGTGCTACACCTTCAAGCAAGATCAGAAATTCAACCTGGCATGATTTTTTCATCTAAGGTTTAAGTATGGCAAACTCAACATTATGTATCACTTTATATGTGACGTTTGACTCAAACTAATTAGAGCATAATATGACAGGCACTTTACCCTCACTAACCAAGGTTCCCACAAAGCATCACGACGCCAAATAAGAGAAGCACAGGTATACCAGAACCTGTTCCAACGCCTGCTTCCACTTACCCACTGGATATTTTGAGTTTCAACAATGACAAAGAAAATATAACTGCCGAAGAGCTTCTTGAGAGCGCGCTCTCCAAAAACAACAAGATCGCCTTGGAGGAAATGAAAGAAGATGGTAGCATACGCGATCTGGTCCAGGTTCTACAAGTTTGATGAATATATACTCATTACTGCCCAATTCCAGCAGACAAACTCCGCGTTCTGGTACCAGGCAGCCAAAAAGGACCTCTGTGGCTACGCGGTGCAAGAGGAGACAAAGTCAAAGAATGAAGCCAGGTCAAAAGATACCAGCAACAAGAAGTCTAAAAACTGTTTCAGTGAGCGGTACTTCCAATTTCGTGCCAAAAAGAAGAATGAGCAAGCCCTCAGGCCGCCACATCCAGCTTTCCGCCCCTCTGCTGCTTGAACGAGGTCGAAGACACTAACGTGGAGTTGCAAGTCCAATACTTGTACTTGCTCAAACAGGTGCACAACAAGTTGAATAGCGCATTGACAACCAGGTTGCCTAGATTGAAAAGATCCGGAAAGATAAGGGGCACCTAGAGTGGAAAAGAGAGCAATTACTGATTTAATTAGTGCTGTCGCTACCACTGCAACTTTGGATTTGGGCTCTTATTTAAGGTTGTGCTATTTGATCAGGCAAGGCTTGAATGCCTTTGACCAGCGCTGGGAGATTACCAGTTTGATAGTGACTACGGTGTGTGCTCTATTGGTTGTTATTATTACTTGTGAGAAAAAGAATTCTCGCGCTTTTTTATATTTGTTTCTGCATTCTTGTAATGTGTTCCATAGTTTTTGTTTTTTTTTTGCCAGCTTTTGTATCTTCTTATATTCTTTCATTGCTTATTATTTCGCATTTAATTGCTGAGTTTCTCTGAAGTGATCCTTTAGTTAGCATGTTCAATTCATTTGTGATTTCAGAATTATGTTAACCTTAATCTCAAGAGAACATAAAACGCTGATTTATAATTTTAGTAAACTTCTCGTTTTAAACCACATTTCATTTTAAAAACTTCATTGGCTCTTCAAGGAGCTTGAGCAATCCAACATTTTAATGTACCATTAGTGAAAATCCTGCAAAACTTCCCAAATAGACAATTTTGAATTTTTTTTATTTTTGTTCTGTGCATTTGGCCAATGATAAATACAAAAGTCAGAGATCATGACAAAATTTTTTTCGGTAAGATTTTTCTTCAATTGCTTTTGTAACTTGCCTTCTAAATATTGAATACTCCCAGTTTTTACTAGGTAGCATCACCTCCCAGTACCTGTTTTTGGTTTCATCAAGAGGCAATTGCTACAATTCATTATGGTAGACATTTGCTATTATCTTGTCTTGAATGACAAAGGTAAAGGGATATACGACAACTGGGACATGACCCACCGCCGGCTTGAAGATCCTGAGGATGAGGATCTATATGCGTGTTTGACTGTTTGGACGAAGCTTTGGAATTCGCGGAAGAAAAAAATGTCAAGGTTACCAGCTTCACGCACGCGAAGTACCCATGGTAACAGCATGTGTATATCGATGAGTACACTACTAACGACGACACAAGCGATGCGAAGGGGGCATATGACATCTACCACAAAGCTGAAGGAAAAGTTGAAGGAAAAGTTGAAAAGCTGGATGAGGGGAGCATTAGCTACCTCATAACATCGGTGAAAGAAGGGTTTGTCAAAAGAAAACTAACAGTATATTTGGCACTTCAGAGAGTCCTTACTGACATTGCGGCTGACCTTGATAATGCAAGCAACGACAACACTATCGAGGATATAGGCACCTGGTATTATATATTTGCAGACAACAAGCTCCTTTACACGCTTTATGATGGCAGACAGCTCTGCTGGAAGTGGAGAGATCGTGGCTGGAAAAACTCTAGGAAAAGTTAGTCGAGTTCTACTGGACCTTGGAGGATATATCAGAATATATTGACAGGATCAGCATGTTTTATTCCAACTTTAGATGTAATGGGCCACTATTGTCTCTCTCTACTCGTCAAACCGAGCTTGATGGTGTCAAAGAAGCCTACAGGATGGCAAGATCCAGACTTCGTAACTCATGAGATAAAAAGCTTTTTGGTGATAAAAAAATATATAGGAGACTCAAATACATGTAATGGCCCTGTGTCGCCACCTATTTTGTATTCTTGATTGTCTTGTACAGCAAAGTCTTAAAAGACGAGAACCTCCGCTGTCCAGAACGGTGATGCCGAAACTTCTTTTTCGTTGCGGTTGCTAAGGCCCGGAGAATCTGGGAACACATATTTTTCTCAGCAGGAACATCAAAAATGCGCCTTGATTCTCCGGAGACCTCTACTACGACCGGAAAGTGGTCCGACGTTGAGCCAGAAACCCTAGCGACTCCAGCCTGTACAGGGTGTCTGACAACTTACATTCAGCTTTAAAGTGTGCAAAGGAGAACATTGGCGTCACACCAGCAGGGCACTCTCTCTATCCGAACGCTCAAAGAATTAATATTGATGCGTGCAGTGTCAACACCCGGCGCGCCGCGGGCACGGCTGGCGCCCACTACGGGCAGGATAACGAGTTCTACCAGGATGCGAGAAACTTTATCGTCTGATTGAACCTCCTCCCCTTCCCTTGCTTCCCCATTAGAAGGACACATCAAAGGTAAGTACGCGTACCTCACGGGGCTCTCAGAACACTTTGAACATTATCGACAAGCTCGACGGCAATTGTACCCAGTACCAGATCTTCACGGGCCCCTTGATGCTCGACAAGGTCTTCATCAGCAACCAGGCCCACTGCAAGTGGAGCGAGTCCGGCTGGAGAAATAACAGAGGGCTACATGTGGAGTTCTACTAAATCTTGGAGAGCATCTGGGAGCGTATGACAAAACCAGCACGTATTACTCGTACCTTTTATGGCATGAGCCAAAATTGCATTCCGCAAAGACTAATAAGAGCATTAATGGTGAGGAAAGCATACAATTTGGCAAAAACAATACTATTTGGCCTCTAATGAAAAAGGATAACATCAGCTAGGTTCTTGAGTTTGAAGGGTTTTAGAATTGATTTTGGTAGTACATGGTGATAAATGCATACTGGAATGTTCAGTGTGGTAATTACCATTTTTCACTCATATTAAATGCTCACTCCTACATGGTTCCAATTTTTTAAAGGCATAATATGCAATCTCATTCTTTTTTAAAGAAGCTACAGGCTTCAGAAACGCGAGTTTACTTATGCATAGCCCAGAATTAAATACTTTGTAACTGTATTTATAGTTCACCATGTCGCGGCATCGCGTACTAAAAACTTTCTCAGGTCAATGCGCCATGATAGGACCGCACACTTACAAACTTTGCCAGTTTTCTTTAAAGTCAATTTGCTTTACTTCTATTGCCACTTTTGGCTATCTTCAGTGCCTTTCGAGTAACTTTAACATCTCCCCTTCAACTGAAGTTGTATAACATCAATATTACACAGCTTCTAATGTCCCTGCGGGAATCACACGACCCATACGTCCGCCCGCGTTTCCTACAGAAAAGACAGAATGCGAAAACCGCCAAAGCTTTACGGGAAAAAACAAGAAACTACGTGGTTCAAATTAGTCAACTGACAAATGTAGTGTGGAACAGCTCCTTACTCTTTGACCGTTCACCAACAACTACATCTCAGTTCAAAGAACAACCTCCCTTAGCGGGACCAAAAACTCAAATAATCACAGAATGTTCTCGATAACACAGAGATTCCAGGCGATCTCCAATGTGGCGCTCACTTACGCTATCTACATTTCTATTGCCATCATCGCCACGTTCTACTATCAGCTCTACTACGATGGCGCCAGCACGGTGCCGGCAGCGATCGGAGGCATCCAAGTGAAAAGTACGGTCAAGAACAGCCGCTCTTTCGGCTCGACGAATCGCAAGGCGAAGGAGAATACGCGCGTGCTGTTCGACCTCGAGACGGACTTGACGCCGCTTTTCAATTGGAACACCAAGCAGGTGTTTGTCTACTTGACGGCGGAATACCCGGGAAAGACCGAGGGCAGGGGCAACAAGGTTACCTACTGGGACAAAATCATCACGTCGAAGGAGGAGGCCGTGCTCAGCTTGAAGAACCAGAGATCCAAGTACCATGTCTGGGATGTGGAGAAGTCTTTCAGGGGCCGTGAGGCGATGGTCAAGTTAGAATGGAACATCCAGCCTCGTATTGGACCGCTCGTATATGGGTGGGCGGTGAGCAATGTGACGATGCAATATCCTGATGAGTTGATGAGTTAGTGAGGATAAAAGAGTTTGTGTATTAATGTTAATTAACGCTATTTTGTTATGAGCTGGGCACAGTTTAGTGAAATCAGTGTAAAAAGGAACGGTTGTTTATAACGTAGAGATAAGATAATGGCTTAAAAAAGTGACAACAAAAAGGGCATAACAGAACATGAATTGTGTGTAATAACAAAAAGAAACTCCTCATATTAGAAACTCTTCATATTAGAAAATCTGAACAATTAACAAAAGGTAGAAAAAACTAAGTAGAAAGTGAAAAGGAAAAAGAAAAGAACAAGAATAAAAAAAGTAAACTAAGTGAAATCTATCCAACTACCTTCTCAAACTGTCCAATCTGGCCTGTAAGTCATCCTCGTCTGGGGCACCGCTATGTCCACCACTGCTGTCGCCACCGATGGCCTGTGCGAGCTTCATTTCAGGACTCTTGTCCTCGGTATTGGCGATCGCGCTTGGTGTGTTGTTCATTGATTGGTTCAAGTCCACGCCAATCTCGTCCAATACCTTATTTACGATCTCATCGGCCTCCTCGTCCTCAAACTCGTCCTCGCCCATAGCATCGTCGATGGCCTCGTCCATCATTTCCTGGCGCTGGTCCATGATGTCGTTCTGTTTCTCAAACTCCATCGCGATTTTCGCCAATTGCGGCAAGTTCATCGAGCGATTCATACCACCAAGAAGCTTTGTGGCCTCCCTCATCGATGATGTCATTGCCTCATTGGATCTCACCGTCTGAATCCGTAGCGAGATGGCCTGGAGCTGCGTCGTCATGGCGTTGAACTTTTCAATGTACCGCTTCGTGCGGATGAGGTCCTTGGCCTGAATCTTCGCGGCAGCCACGGAACCGTTCTTCGCGGACTTTTTGATGTCACTGATAAGGGTCTTTTCCTGCTTCTCCAACTTTTGCTTCTCGCGCTTGAGTTCCCTCTGGGTGCGCTCGAGGGCTCGTTGGTTCTTGCGCAACCGTTCCTGGGGCGTCAACCGTTTTCCAAACGCCCATTCGAACACTTGCATGTTGGGAGATATTTCTTGAACGGAGCAGCTACTTATTAAACGCTAATATTTATGGCAGATGGATACCTTGTTATTATAGTATTTGTATTAGTGCTGGGCGGCCAAATGGTTCGTTGTCACTGTTGTTTAAACGAGAGACCCTTAGTTATCAATACTTGTTCTTGTTTTGTGCCCCTTCGTCGATCGAGTGCTCCGATAGACGATAGCAACCTGCTTCCGTTTTTCCTCTCAAATGTTCCCCTAGCTGTGCACACTAGTGTATCTAGTAAAGTGGGTATTTAGTAGAAAATGCCCTTCAAGGCATCTCCTCTTGACACATACGACTGATTGGGACGATGGCCAGCAGAGGAGCCTCCGATGATACAAGACAAAACGGAGTCTCTTGCAGTTACCCTCGACAACTGCACCCTTGGAATGAATATCGCACCCTTCTTTTGCAAGCACATTTCGACATGG
Organism: Saccharomycopsis capsularis; assembly: GCA_031125595.1. NCBI lineage: Eukaryota > Fungi > Ascomycota > Saccharomycetes > Ascoideales > Saccharomycopsidaceae > Saccharomycopsis > Saccharomycopsis capsularis. The sequence goes on from JASTUX010000015.1 coordinate 53,466, forward strand.
CCAAAGAACGCAGAGATCACCTTTGTGGCTAGGCTCGAGTTGTTTATGAGAAAAGATTGACAAGGGGTGGTAGAACAGAAATCATGATGGTATCCTAGTAGTTTCCTTCAAAGCAGTTTAGTAGGCCGGGGGCGATTGGCCGAAGAGTCAGTTTTTCCACAAGAACTGCTTCATCTGACTTATTTTGAAGCATGAATGTACTTTGTTCTTTAAAATGTAGTTTGGATATTGTCTTCTGATGAGCTTAACCCAGGAGACCCCTTTTCTGCTATATCTGACAGGACATGCTGACAACGAAAAGTCCGTTGCAATGCACCAAATATAGGGTGGATTATGCAAAAAAGCACACCTGCAGGGGCCATTTGATTTTTTGTAAGTCCCCAAGTTAAGAAAATAAATAAAAAGCAATTCCAAGAGTCAGAGCAGAAGGACCCATCTTATCCAGGAAGTTTTATAGCTTGCCTGGTTTGTACTAAAGTGCACGACCAGCCAAAATTGGAAGAGATTGGGGCTTTCAAATGGTGAAAATGAGGCGATATTAGGCTTAAGAAGAGAAAATGAAATAAGAAAAGGATCTGCGGTGCCCGGAAAGGGCAGAACTATATCCTCTGGGAAAAGAAGTAGTTTCTTAGTATGGCAGGGTGTATAGAATAAGATATTATTAAGCAGTAAGCCTAAAATACCGTAATGAAGGCAACCTGGCAAAAGAAAAGAGCACATTGGGGACATGAATCTAATAAAGGCACTCTCGTTACTTTTGGCTATTTTATATTGCGCTATGGGCTTGCAGTTACGGATTTTCTAAGATATGAAGAAATGCTGTTTATTATTTGCAGTTTATAGTATAGTATAATCAGTCTGTATTAAGAAAACGCAATAAAAATCAAAATTAGAAATCCGAAAGGATACGGTAAGGCAGATGACGAAGCGAGTGAAAAAATACAAAATGTAAAGAATGTAAATTAAGTTACGCTGATTCGTTCAACTCAAGGTCTACGTCCCTATTCTCTTCAGCAGACTTTTCCTCCTCTAGCTTCTTCTTGTTCTTTATCAAAAACATAGCCAAGAAGAACAACACAGCGGCGGCCACAGATGCGTAGAATGAGTTGTGGAAGTTTTTGTACAACTCCTCCTTTTGCTGCGGGTCCGAAGTGTCTACATCCAAGGATCCAAGGATCGTTGAGACTATGGAGTTGGCAATCGATACGCCAATCTGGCCGCTGGTCTGGAAGATGCCGGAGACCAAGCCCTGCAAGTGCAACGGTGTTTCCGACAAGATGGAGTTCAAGTAGACCATGAAGAACAAGTTGCATGAGTAGCCCATGAGGAGCAAGCTGAAGCATTGGAAGACCCAGAAGTCATTGGTGGTCTTATAGTCGGTGCGAGAGACCCAGATTGTGGCTCCCAAAAAGAGAACTGATGCGAAAATCATAACATTCTTCGTCCCAAATTTTTCGGGGAATGACTGTGAGTAGATAAGGGCCCCAATGCAGAGGCCAATGGAGATGGGAAAAACCTTGAGGGCAGCGATCAAGGGCGAATCGCCATGGACGTAGATGCTGTACTGGATGAGTCCGGAAAGAACACCAATGAAGACAAAGTAGCAGAGGAAGACACCAGCTAGAAGGGGGAAAAAGTTGGTGAGCTTAGAGAGTTGCCTCGGGAAGAGAATGTCCACATTCATCCTCCAATCGTCAGAGGTGTTGTATGCTGATTGTTCAGTTTCAACAGTTTTGTTTTCACTCTGCTTAGATTCTTTCTCATTGTAGCTGCTGGCGGAGATATTGCAGACGGTCATAGCTTTTTCATTTTTGTGCTTCACCTGGTAGTTTTCCAAGTATATATTCTCAAAGAGGGCCAACACAATAATGAGAACGATGCCAATTGGAAGAGTGACGTACACTTTTGGAGAGTTCCAGGAGTTTCCAGCCTCAGTGAGAGCAAATATGATTAATAACAAACCAATGACCAAGAGGGCCACTCCGGGAAAGTCCAAGTTCCTCACTTTTAGATTCTTCTGCTCCTCGGTCTTTTCCACAGGAATGATTAAAAAGTAAAGCAAGACGGTGCCAAGGGCCGAGACAGTGAACGTAAAGTAGAAAAAGGCTTGGTATCCGATACTGGTCAAACTGAAAGCACCACCGAGGAGAAAGCCGAAGCCGAAACTGGCAGTAAGCACTACACCGAGGCCCTTGATGGCGCGCTCCAAATTTTTGCCCTGGAAGTAGTGGGCTGTGAGGGCGTACCCGCAAGGCATTAAGGCGGCACCAGAAATACCCTGAAAGGCACGGAACACGATTATGGCAATTACGGAGCCGGGGACCGCTGCACTAAGGAGTGAGAAGATGGACATGGCGCCCAAACCGCAGACGAACACTGTGTGGACGCCAACAATGTCGGCGAGCTTGCCAAAAATGATGATGAAGGAGCCCAAGGTGAGAGCATAAGCGGAGACGACCCAGCTGACGGTGATAGTAGAAGCATTGAAGGCTTCGGCGATGGAGGTAGAGACCGTCAAAGCTCCGGCGACGTTGAGATTGTCGAGGGCAATGCTGGCCAAGATGATCAAGTAGACGGCAAACTTGCTGCGGAAGCGGTCGGGAACCCACAGCCTGGTCTTGATAACAAAGTCAGTGACGGACATTGTGGACAGCTATGGGAAAGGTTTATCCAGTGTATCTAAAAAAGGATGGTAACTAGGAGAAGAATGGTAGCTAAGAGAAAGATGCTAACACGAATATGGCTCTCCATTGAAAAGGAGGATCTATATATATGCTGTGTGTCCAAGCACAGGAGATGTTGGGCACCGGCATTAGTAATGTAGCGCGATCGGGCAATTACCTCCGACAGCGGCCTCCATTAAATGGGGATTAGAAATCACTTCCCTGCTGTCTGAGTACAGATAAAATAATGAAAATGTAAACAGGCTGACAAATGTGCTCGGGATTTTAATTAAAAGCTCCCGTTAGAAGCTCTCCTCTCAGGAGTCGCAGGCTATGCTGGACGACCACAATGTTAACAAATCCGCATGCAACGGCTGAACACACGCCATCGCTCACATGGCAGGCACAATGTATAATAGATAGGCGCATGTTTGTAACGTCAGAGAGCTTTTATGGACAGTGAAATGAACTCTGGTGCTTGTGGTATCACACTTGGCAAGAGGTTTGTAAATAAGAGCTTGTGAGAAGACACAACTTGTGCACAGAGCTGAAAAGATCGATAAGTAAAAAGATATTAACCTCTACAACAGAGCAGCAACTGTGTATTACACAGCCATAAGCGTCTACCGACTAGCAAATATGGCGATATAAAAGGCGATAGCTGCTGCCAAGCAGCACAGTTCCCGCTGAACCCAGGGTTTTGCAACAGACACTAGGCGTACTTCTTGTTGGGTGGAGCCAGCCTCTGAAAAACAGTCGTGTAGAATCTGACAAAACAGGCAAGTGCGCTTATCGGGCACCGCATCTACCGGACTGGAACGCAGAATACGCCGCAAAACAAGCTGCAGAATACGCCAGAAGAAGCACCGTTAAGATAAGCTTTTGGGGCCCTTTACCAAACTTACGTCCTTATTTTAGATTCAGCAGCCTTTCTGGGGTTGTAGTGTTCTATGTGAATCAATTTTCTTAGAGGTCATTCAGTGAAGAGGGATGCGTGCTTGAAGTGTTCTTTTATCAGCATCTTGAGGAATCTATAGTTTGAAATGTAACAAGTATCATAAAACATCCTGGTTTCAATTTTCTCAGGTGCACTTCAAAAAGTTGGAGCAATAGAAGAGCCAGTAAGCTTTATGGGTTTCCATTGCTAAACCTTTGATCTAAAATGGCTTCTACTGAAAAGTTTCATGTTTGAAACCCTCACCACATATGAAAATAAAGCACCTGCTGGACCATCCTAAGGTGAGTGAGTGGCTGGGTGAATTTGTCTGTCTCACACTCTCCTTCTGTTGACTGTAAACTCCTGCCTCAAAACCCTGCTAATAAAAATAGCAAAACTTTTTTGCAGTCTCAAATAATTATTACTTTTCCTTGTAGCCTTTGGTCTTCTATTGTTTCGCCATTTAAAAATTTTACCGCCGTTTACCTTTATTCCTATGTAGCTAACCATGCCAACACCTCGCAATACGGCACCTCGTATACATATGTGAAGAGTTTCCATTTTGAATAATTACAAGGACTTCTTGTACCAGCAACAATGCCGAAAGAAGATATTAATTTTTGGCTGAGACTGCCGCTGATGGTTTCAGCCTGACTAATTTCATCGGTTGTCTCAATTTTGTGACTTTGATTGTGGTTTAGGATTTGTGTTATTTTTAATAAAAAACATTCAAACTTTCCCTCTTTACTATGTTAGTCCGCCCCTTTCTGAACCAAAATCGAATGATAATGTTGATTATCGCTATAGGACATGGTAGTTACAGTAATAGAATAGTTAGAAAAGAGTGGTCCCTCCAGTTCCTCGAATAATATAAGCTCCTTGAGTTTCCGATTCCTTTACTTCTTAAAAATTTCTACCTTTAAGTACAAAAGCAGCAGTCCTTTTGGTGTAGCATTGAACACCAATCCTGTATTTGCGCAATTTATTGCATGAATACACAATGAAAATACTCTTTGCTAGAAATACATGATTTGTTAGAGTATGGTTGTTTGCTTGAACCACTGTGAAGAGGAAGCCACCCCATGTGGCTCTCTGAAACATGGCCTCATGGCAATGGAAGCTCAAGCGTGGCCCAAGCAAGATTGCTAACATTTCTGTTTCAAAGAACTTTCAGCAAGATAACCTTTCTACCTTTGTAACTATGATAGTTCACAACGATTGATTATCATTGGCCAGAGGGCCACTTATGGGCTATATGGCAGAATCCTCATCCTAATGTTTGCTCGTTTTATCATTATTTCTTCAACAAGCCACACTGCCTTTTAATTCCTAATATTACAAAAAGCTTTATTTTTTAACATTTAATAACGCTAATAACCGTAAATTAATCCGTATAAGTGACCCATCTTCAGTAACTTTTGAAAACTTTTTACAATGTATTCCCTCACAACACCCGACTCTTACTCTTCACAATACCATCAAACCACTCATTGGCGCCTTCGCGCGGCATAACCTCGATGCTGTCATTTTGATGATCTCCCTTTCCCTCTACCGTTCCACTCGCATCTACTGCCTTGTCACTTGCTTCTTCGCAATCGCTAGTGTCCCTCCCTCTCTTTATTTCAAACAAACGCCCATTGATCCTAATGAACCTTAACACATCATATCGCTGCGCAAGCTGGATCGCAACATGCTGCACCTTGAACCAGTCATCAAAGATGCCCGCATGCGCCACGTTGAGCGCCATATTCGGTCTCCCGCCGGCGCCGGGCCCAAAAAGATCGAGGAACTCTGTCTGGAGCGATGAATAGGAGCCAGTCTGAGGCTTCTTTTTGCTTCCTCCCATGAGAAGCTTCACGAAGGAATTGTCCAAAGAGTGACAGAAGACCCGAAGGGTCCGCAAGCGCGCAAAGAACGCCCAATGACGGAGAAAGATGTCGCTGTTGACAAGCTCGTCCTGGTCTTCCCCTGGTGAATTACTCATCGGCTTTATCTCGCGCTTGATGTCCATGGCCAACTGTTCAAGGCGCGCAAAGCGGGAACTGAGGTGGTGGAGGATGGAGGCGGCATACAGCTGGAGCTGGAGCGCCACGCGGCACGATTTCATGTTCCATCGGATCGTCAAGCTGAGGCGGCGAAGCTGCTCAGGGGCAGGAAGAGTCTGTAGGAATGGCTCAATAGAATCCTTGAGGGGCTCCTTGTAGTCTAGCACAAGGGCCCTTAAGCTGGTTAGTTTATTGTTCTTATAAGGGGAAGAGGAAGGCGATATAGTGTTTGACAAGATGGTGAGGAAGCCGGGCTTGAGCTGGGATATTATTAGTGCTCGATTATTGTTGAAAAACTCGCTCTGTTGATGCTGTGGCGAGCTGGTACTCATGCCAATTAACTGAAGTTCTGACATTTTCTCTAACTCGAAGGCCTCCACCCTGTTTAAGTCCACGCACTTGAGCAACAAGTATGCCTGGTGAGGCACTACTATAAACCCGCTCAAGGATAGCTCTACTAAGTTCTGTAATTTGATATTGTGCTCCACCAAAGGCTTGAATAAGTTTGTAAGCACGTGGACGTCCACCCAGGTGTTGTGGTTGCTAGCGATGCGCGGCTCGTCATTAACCAACGTGTTGGAGAGGACCGCATCGGAGTTAGAAAAGTTGGAGTTGTTGTGGACCTTCAAGGACCGTAAAGTGCTGCTAACATTGTTTCCAGCGCAGATCAAGCTCTTAAACATGTAGTAGAGAACGATGCTGTTGTGGTGGTTATTGTCAAAATTAAGGGAGAGCGCCAACTTTTGCAAGTTGGGGAGCGGGAACAAGTTGATGTACTGGTCCTCGGGAAGATCAGGGAGGGTGAATTTGGCGATATCGTGGGGGGAGAGGTCCAATGATATGGAAAGAGACGTTATTCTGCTGAGATTGAACTTGGAGATGAGAGATTCTATCGGGAGAGAAGTTAGTTTTAAGTTTATCAGCACGTCTTTGAGGCTTGATAAGTTTTGAAACATTCCACTGGTTATTATGTTTTTCACTTCATAGGCAAGAAAGTCCTGAGGTATGTGAGTAAAGGATACCTTTTTGATTAAGCTGGTGTAGTCTTCCTCCTGCATGTGTTCCGTCAAAAAATCCGTTGTGCCCGAAGTGTCTGCCCTCTTCAAAATGTTCGACAACAATCTAATACGGAAACTGGTCTTCACAAATGTAGGAGCGTAGTTGGGCAACCGTGCCGCTGTGATCATCTCCCGATTAAACTCGCTATAATTGGAGTCCACAACAACGTAGCTCCATATCCGCGGCTTGACGATCGCGTACAAGTGCGAGCACGTTACCATTAAGTTCAAGCTGTCGTTCTGGTCCAACTCGAAGGTGATTTTGACGATGATCTCCGCGGGAAGCTTCAACAACGGGAAGGTAGTCGCGGTGGACACGGAGGCCTCGGAGCTGCAGACCAGCTGGTAGCTCTGGTAGCTGTTGACATGACTGTAGTTTTGCTCTGAGAATGGGGCAAGTAGCGACATTGATGACGAAAAGACCGGGCTGTGGCCCAAGGCGAGGAGCGATGACATAGAGGCGTTGTTGCTGCTATTGGAGGAGTCCAAGTAGGAGTAGTCTACTAAGTGGCTGGTCTCGAGCAATGGGTTGCCAAAATAGCCCACGGGAGCATTAAAATTTGCCATGAGAGATAGTAAGGGTCTGTTTTCTTACTACTTTTGTTTCTTTTCTTTGCGGTGATCTGTAGCGATAGTTCTTTTGTGGTGAAGCAGCCAATGCGATGAGCCTAGGGATGAGACATTGAAGAGATTGTCAAAACCAATGGTTCAGCCAAAAGCAACGCTTTTATAGACAATGTGGGCGAGCGACAAAATTCGTGATCACAATGACTCAGGTGTGTATTGCGCTGTGCGGTAACAATAACGGGGCTGCTAAAGCTGACCCCCAGAAGACGATGTGTCTTTGCTTCACAAAGAGCGATGCGTCTGCAATACCAAAGGGGTGAGGGATCCTATCCGGGAAAAAGTGCTATATAGAATAAAGATTGGAGAATCTGAATAATAAACAGAAGAGAAGTCAGGAAAGAGCAGTTGCTAGCTGGTGCTTCAACGGCGTCGTGGGTTTATCTGAAGGAGAAGCCAGTTTGCGGTTGATCATTTGGGTTTACAGTTGTTTGGTCCCTGGCGGACGGCCGTTTGCGCGGGAGGTGGACAAACTACTAGAGGAGGATTTAAAGCACTAGTTTTATAAAATAGTTTTATATACAGTAGCAGTCCATTGATGCACTACCTCATGGAACACTCTGCACTTAGACTCTGTCTAGTGCGGTCTATCACATCATTTAAAGAGTAGTATATAGCTACACAAAATGAAGTATAGTGCTTTTAGTTGTTACGGTACTTTAGGTTGTGAGCGTTGGGATTGTTTCTTTCTGTGTTTTCATGTATTTATATGTGCTTTGCTGTATCTTCCACGCACTCTCTCTCCACGCACTCTCCTCGAGCCCGGCGCTTCCAATCGCAACGGGCGGTTTGGTCCTCCTCCTCCATGACCACTGATCACCACTCCAGCTTTTCTGTTCCTTATCATCATCCCCCATTGCCTCGCCACAGGGACTCTTTCGCACCTGTTCTTAGACTATCACGCCTAGATCCATCTTTTCGGCAGCTTCCTCCCTCTGTCTAGTCCTTTCCGTCTATCGCCCTTCGTCATACGTCTCCCACAACCTTCCCCGTGTCTTTTGACTACCTATATCAACAATCACACAATGCTCTTTAACCAAATACTACGCGCCTCCGCCACCAAGGCCACCCTTCAACGCACCTATGCCACTGCTGCCGGTGCTACTTCCGGCACCACTGCTGCCTCCGCTATTCGCGCCAAACCGCCGCGCAAAATCGGCGCCTTCAGAGGCGGCTTCATGGGATTTTTGCTCGGCGTCACCATAACCGGCTTCGGCTCCTACTACTACTTGATTGATGAGTACAGGGCCGCCAACAAGGCTATTGTCGGCGATCTCTTGGCCTTGGAGAAGACCATTGGCTCCTTGGAGCAGCACGTCCGTTTCTTGGAAAACAAGGTCAAATAAGTGCTCAAAAAAGGAGATATTGTGTTGAAGAAACAAATTGTATTGAGCAAGCACCAGGGGTGTACATGAGGTTGTATTATTATTTGAAGGGAAGGCACTTTTGACGATGGAAGGCGTCAGGCCTTCCAATCATCGCTTGGCTTGTTTACTATATATTTATATTCAGTATAAAAAATCTCTTAAAATACAGAAAAAATAATAAGTGTCTTTTTCTATTTACAATAACTATAGAACTACAAATCAAACGCTAGATCCTTGTTCCCTGTTGCTCTTCTTTGTATCGTTGTTTGCCTCGTTCACTCCTACATCGTAGTATCTTCGGGCGTTTGTTACCAAAAGCGTCCAGAACAGAAGATATCAGCACACTAAATTCCGAACATTATTCGTCTACGCTTTTCCTTACTAATGACCCTTTCCTCAATGTTCTACACAGTACCTTTTCCTGATTTTTTCCTTCCTTCTCTCCTTTCTAGGAGACTCTCTTTCTACCATCTTTTCTCTCAAAATGCAAACTCCACATTCGTCGCATCTCCAATTCTTATCTCTTAGTGAGACTGTCGTAGACCATGCACCACCTATAGACATCGCCCACTAATACCTCACCCTCAACGTGCCCACAGCAATATGTCCTGCCCACAAAGTCAATACGACTACCGTGAGATACATCTCTCCCTGATTCGTCATCGCTATCTGGCTGGCGAGACTGCCCCACTAATGTCTCTCTACCTCCTTTGGCCGCCCTTACCCGCCACTAACCGACATTGCCTCATTGAATACAATATCCTCCTCCACTCATCGAGTCCCAGCCTCTTCAATCTCCCAGTTCCAAGGTTTCCACTACCACCTTCACCAAAGCTGTAAGCCTATAGCCAACTCCATCCTTCCTATAATCCTCATTCCGATTTTTCTTCTCTTGCAAAGTCCTCATCTCTTGAGCTTTCGTCTCGGATACACTCCAACTGTGTAATTTTCTGGGACCACTGGAGGCCATAATTGCAATTTGCCAGAAACCGTGGGGCAGAAAATGTAGAGAGGAGCGCAACAGGGTATAAAAGGGCTTAGCGGAACGTAAGGAGAAGTAAGAAAGCATAAAGAGGCCTAGTGGGGCCTAGCAGGATAGGTTCATGCATGCCTTGGTCTTTGGAGATCGTCGTATACTGTAAACCATAATTGTAGCAGTTGTTGTATCAGTACCTTTGAATTTATTTTCAACATGAATGGTCAGATTTTGGAGGTGCTGGCGGGATGGGAGATACGAAAATTGTGGGAAGTGTTAGGCTAACTTGTTGTGAGCCATGTAATTCTGAAAGTTGGGAATCAAGGTGAAGAACGCCGAGTATTGGAGCAAACGCTCTTTAGAGAGTGAATAAGGTCAAGAAAAGCCATTATCAAGAGATGGAAAAGCTCGAGATAGCCTTAAGCCGAGGTGGTTTTCTATTTTAATCCGTATGAGCCCTTCATGAAAAAGAAGAAGATAGGTACGGAAGGTTACGGCCATTGCGATAACCGATTCCATGGCGCTGCGCACAAAAAGAATAAATGTGTTTTTTATTGGTATGTTTTCGGGATGATACAATATCCTGAGAAAATTACACAAGAAGGAAGGGAAAGGCCCGTGGATTGTGCATTTGCGGGGTTTTTATAGATGCCTTAATGGAAAAATAATTACCTTAATGGAATCATACAGAGAAGAGAAGAGAAATTAAAATAACGTGAACAATTGTACACTACTCAAAGCAGCAGAATATGAATAGTAGATAATGAGATAGAAACAAAAAAGAAAGATGGAAAAAATTAAAGGAAAAAAGAAACATGAAAAAACAACATTTATGATGAAAAATAAACTGACGTGAATAACTTATTATCAAAACTACAAGAAATCACTGGTTCCAGGTGTGTAATTTCTAGTTGACTTGAAGTGGAGCGAAGACAGTTCGTGATGAGATAAAATACACAAACAACTTAAACAACAAAATTGTTTAATGACTCCTCAGTTCATTTCCAAAAAGACTAGGACCCCAAACTTCCCCCAAAGAAACGGCCGCACCATACAATATCTCCGACTTTCATATTTCCTCTAGTCCTACTTCCACTTCAAGAGCGACTTCATTTTGCCTTTTGCGTGCCCTTCGTGGCTCATTCGCAGCAGCAAGTTCGAGGCCTCGTACCTGCTATTGTCCGCAGAGGCTCTTCTGCCGCTATTCGTCGGCTCGTGGCTCGCGCTCCGGGACCTGCTCTTCTTCCTCAAGGCACGGAAGATGCCCAACCGGCTGCTGCTGGAGCCATCGGGACTAGGGTTTCTGCTACCGGAGTGGCTCGTGCGCACACTGTTGCTGCCGCTGCTGCTGCCGCCATTCTTGTTACCGCTGCCAAACATCAGTTTGATCGTCTTTTCCAGTGTATTGCTTTTACAAGGAGAGAGTTGCGGGCTAGTAGGAGATGTACTGTTGTCCACGCGCGATACGATAATGTCAGGGGCCGAGGTAGTAGTTTCCAACCGTGGACGGTTCTGCGTCGATGCCGATGAGACCGACGAGCCGTTGCTCTTGGGCGGCTTAGGTGTGTCGAATCGTAAGGAGGACTTTTTTGGGAACGCAAGATTGCTATTATTTTGTTTCGCCTTGAGGTTGTACTCCGATGCAGGAATTCTTCTATTTCTACTTGGTTTGTTTGACGATAAGCCAATATCGCCATCATCGAGAAGCATCGACTTGAACTTTTTCGGACGAACCAAGTTTGGATCACCAGTAATACTTCTCACTAGTTCGGCGCCTTCCGCATCTTCGGAAAAGTCCAAAGTTTTGAGTTTTCTCGTGACAAAGAGAGAACTAGCTGAGATCATTTCTAACTGATACTTAAAATAATTTGGGTCAATTTGCGGCACTGTGACACCGTTAGTGGCACCAATACCGGGACTCAAATTGCTTTCAGAACCATTTCCAGAGTCCAGCTGATACGGTATCTGTTTCAAGCTTCTATTTAACTTTTGTTCCTGACTGACTACAAAGTTGCTAATTTTCTCGGTGGTGGATAAATCCGGGGCGGTCTCGTAATTGAGCTCACTGATCAAGGTCTTGAGACGCTGAAGCTTAGGTTTGTTAGCACGGCGTTTAGAGCCTTGTCGCTTGATAGAAGAGTATGAGTCGCTATGGTTTTGGAGGTTGTTGTTCGCGCTGCTGTTCAAGGGCCCGCTATTGTTGGAAGAGCCTTCCTCGTCGCTTGAGCTCTCCGATTCTGTCTCGCTGTCCAGAGATGTGGAATCTATACTTGTTTCTGAGTCGCTGTCTGAGTACTGGTTTAAAGGAGTGTCTGAGCTTTTACTATCGTTTAGGGATTCGTAAGCACTATTATTGATTGACAATGAGTGGTTGCTGCCAAGCACAAAATCCTTGACAGAGGCAGGGGCGCTCTTATTAATAGCAGGATTAGCACTGTCCTCCGTTGAGATGCTCAGAGTATTAAAACTATTTGGAAGCTCATTCTTAAGGATGGACGAGTTAGTGTCGGCAACGGGGAACGTCTGCTCATTCAACGTTTCAAACACATGTTTCTCAAATTTCCCCATATTCAAAGCGGGAACCACAATCACCGGGATGGAAAAATTCTTGACCACACGATCTGTCAATCTGGAACTTTTCCAGCTGCGCATGGGGGCACTGTCTTCCTTAGGCTTTGCAGAGCATATCACCAATGACGGAGTATACAACACGTAAGAGTCCTTCAAGACATCTTTGGTACCACCGACGGACAAGTCTATGGTAATCTTTATTATCAAGTCAGGGCCCGCGAGACGCATGATATATTTCATTATATTTTTCACCTTATCAATCACGTCTACATTGATATTCTTGTTATCAGAGATTCTGAGATTGGAAGTAGACCGTGTGTTCGAGCTTGAACGGGACCTAGTTCTTGATTGCGATCTCGATCCGTCCGAGTCCGCCTGAAAACGGTTGGTTCTTCCTCGCGGTACACTGAGCTCTGCAGCGCTGCTGCTTGCCCTACGCTTGTTATAGTCTCCGTAGTTGTTTGCTGTCCGTTGGGCAGCCTTCATTGCCTTGATATCGAACTTCTCCAAAAACTCGGGAAATACCGAGGCCACCACCACGATGTGGTCGCCATTGGCCAAGAGCTTCTTGATTGCCCAGTCGAGAGCAACCCATGTGTGTTTTCTGCCCGAAATGTACACCAAGATTGTCCGCCGAGGGAAGACCGGCAACAACAAGTCACGCTCCCTGCGGCCCTTGAGGAGGCGGGACTTCTCGTGATAGTTGTGATAGAGCTTATTGAAACCACGGTGCGTCTTAGAGTAGCAACAGACTTGATTGTGCATGGCCATGGTGCTCTCGTCGCGCTTCTTCTGATCCTTGAGGTATTGGCGGTACTCGTTGTCGGACATTTTGGCGATAGCGGCCCGCGTCACGGTCTGGGGCTTTTCGTACAAGTCTGCGACCTTACGGCAGCCAAAGGACGAGAACGAGGAATTGCGGTCTATGCCGTAGTATTCTGGATACTTCTCGGGATCGACGCCCTCGCTGGGCGAGACGTTAATGTTGACGGTGTCGAAGGAGACTCTGCTCTGGTAAGGGCTGCTATGGGATTTCAGCAGGTGGTCAAGGCTCGACTGCAAGGAGAGAGGATTCCTGAGCATAGGGTTGGAAAGCGCGATGTTACGGTAGGCGGGCGGCGGTCTCTTCTTCTTGGGTTTCTTGGAATTACTGGAGTTAAGCATCTGCTCCAAGAGGGACTTAGAGGTGCTGGTGGTCGCGGATGAGGCCTCCCTGGAGGATACGCCCCCGTAGGAGGAAGGCGAGCGCAGAGGCGAGTTGCTGAGGGCGCTGCTGATGCTGGGATACGCCATGGCTGGGGTATGTGACGTCAGTAATATGTTTATGTGCTCTGTGATGAGTCCACGCGCTCTGCTCTGCTCTGCTAATTAGCGTGCCACTTGCTGTTGTGTGCTCCTAGCTGGGCGCCTTCTCAATTGCTTCAATCTTGTGTTAACGACGAGTGGCATCGCGAAGCCGCGCTTACGTCAGTAATGTGTAAGCAACTTTCCGTACGACAGAATTGCTGTTTGTGGAGAGCCATCTTGTCCGGACATATCAGGTGATGGAGGCAGGTGGGGAAGACCGGGAGACGGAACCCTACCGCAATCCCACCCCGGATATCCGTTGAGGGACGGAAACTTCACTTCGAGCTTCCTTTGGCACATGGCGATAAGAAGACAAAGACAGAAGCGAAGACACGAAGAACAAGGCGTCGGCGACGGTGATGGCGATGGTCTTTCTCTGGCTTCTCATTGACCCCAGGCTGACATAGACTGAGATAGGTTGGAGCGCCAGCTAGCCGTTCGAGATCAGGTTGACCCCGAGCACACTCTGGACACAAAAAAACTTTGCTATTACAAGCACCCGTCCAACAACTCTCCCGAAGCGTCATTCGAAGCCCCTAGACCAACCAGCACTCTTCTTGCAGTGGACAAAAATAGCATGCAATGTTTTTCGGCAATTTACCGCCTTATACTATCGGCATTATACCCGCACCAGCTCCAGCTCGTTGTGTGTGGCCCCCTCAGTTCCGGCAAAAGCAGCTTCGTGAGGCTTCTCGCCGGCAAGCAGTTTGAGAAGAACACCGTGCCCACGAACAACTGCGACAAGCACTCCTTCGTGCTCGAGGATATCGCTGTTTCTTGGTAAGTAAGACTGGGTAAATTGCTATTTCTCCGAGGAAAGATGCCTTTTATTTGTATTACTTTGACGCTTTACTAACCACTAGCAGTTTTGATTTCGGAGGACAGACGAGGTTCCAAAAACTATGGTACGAGCACTTTAGTAGCAAAAAAAACAAGAGCCCAGATTCCTCTGGTACCATTCTTGTCTATGTGGTCGACTACTCAGAATACTTGCTACGCAACTCTCACCAGGTGCTTTTAAGGAGCTTCGGCAATTGCCGCAGGCAGCTCAAAAAACTCATTCTCGCCACTTTGGACTCCAAAATCCCAATTTTGATCCTCGGAAATAAGCTAGACTTGGTCATTGAGCGGGCGCGGCCTAAAGAGCGGCTAGTGAAGGGGACCAAAAAGAACCCTGTCCGAGACGCCAGCACCAATAATGGAGTATTGTCCGCCGCTAGCACCATTACCAACGCTGTCACTGTCTCCAGCACCGGGGCCACCACCACCGCCTCTCTCAAATCGTTGAAGAAAAACGACACTGCAAGTTTCCACAGCGCGAGCAGTTCCCACAATAGCATACATGGCGACGTCTTACTTGACAAGAACACTGTGAAAAAGTACTACAGAAAGTCCAGGAAGTACTCAATGCTATTCTTGCCTGACTCTATTTCTGTAGCTGACTTTGCGCAGAACTTGGATATGCGTATCGACGAAGAGCAGAATAGAATGTACTTGAAGCTCTCGCAGCATGATTTTTTGGAAGACGAGGAGCTTTTTCGTCTTTGCTTGGAGAAAAACGTATTTGAAGGACAATCTTTCGAAAAGGTACACGATGTGCCGGCAAATTACAACCAGGAAGTGTTTTTAGATAGGGATTTCGGGGTCATGTTCACTTCTTTCAAGACTGGGGAGGGCATGTTGGAAGTTGTCCAATGGATCGTCGGCGGAAATTAAGAATACCAACTCCTGTTCAAGGTTATGAGAAGCTTTTCTAGTAACATCTTTTTTACAAATGAAACAGCTAAAGACTAATCAATGAAATAAACTTTGTCATCTCATATTCACACTTACGTTTGCATTTAGAAATACGAAACAGCATCTTTTTGCATTATCTTTTACAGCATGTCAGCCTTCGCCTGTATATAATAGCCTAATAATTAATTTCTAATTTTTTTTTCTCTTACAAAACAACAGATCCGCAAAGTAGGCTTGGAGATCTGTTCTTTCTCTTTGTAGCGTTGCGACATATTACTATTTCTCCACATTCTCAAGGCATCGTGCAGCTCGAAAAAAAAGTTTCAAAATTTCAAGCCGAAAAAATTGAGCCGCTAACTTCCACATCTTCTCATCGCCTTTAAAGCGCTTACTAAAAACTAGCACAATATCCCTTTCAGCACCTTCTTATTCTTTAGATTTCTGTTTATTTATCGTATTTGATTCCAAAATGTCAGCCAATGAAGATGTCACAGAGACATCTTCAGAACAAATATATACCCATTCCAGCGCATTTAACAATGATCCTGTTTCTCAAGATATCACGCCAGTGAACAATTCTAACCAGCAACAAAAGAAAAGAAAGCTAAGCGCGGGGCCCCAGGATGGTCCTTCAAATAGTAATGATGTAAACAAGAGTGACTATAATCAGAAAAAACACCAGTGTCAATTCTTTCTTGCAAAGAAGAATCGATATTGCAAGATGCTCAGAACAAAATCTGAGCAGTATTGTGCTGAGCATGTTATCCTCGCAGCTGAGCAGCTGAGGGTCCAGGCTTTTACAAAGTCTGGCAAAGATATCTCGTCTATGGATGCCTCCGCTTTGGCGAACAAAAAGGACAAAAATGAGGAAAGAAAGAGGGTGCCGTGCCCACTAGACCCCAATCACACCGTCTGGAAAAGCAAGCTCAATTCTCACTTGCAAAAATGTAACAAGAAGAAGCTTGCCACGATACCAGCCACTCAGCCCTTCTTTAAAAAGGACTACAACTTAGGGCTAAGAGGTGCTAAAACTATATCGGAATCACTCCCTGAGGGCCAGACCCTCGCCTTACCTAAACCAAACACGCCCGAGTACTACCAGCACTGGATTCCAATCATCCAGACGGCATTTCACCTCTTCCTCTCCTCTTCCAGCGCTGCGAACCCGCTTCCTCTTGAGGTGAAAGATATTCGCGATGCCGAGCACTGCGTGGCCACCACCTCGTTGTCTGTGCACGGCACTATCACATCCCGGTTTGCGGAGCTCACGAACCAGAAGCACATTGTGCAGCAGTCGTCATTGATTGGGCATTTAAAGGAAAACGGTTTGTATGGGGCCGAGTACGGCTACGTAGAATTTGGATGCGGGAGGGCCGAGTTGAGTCGGTACGTTGCCAAGAGCATTGTGTTCGACAAAATGAGTAGTAAACACCAGGAGAAAAACACCGCAGACAAAGAGGCTTTCAAAAATTCGAATCAGTGGCCCTCTTTTTTGCTTATTGATAGAAGCCCGGTGCGGATGAAGATGGATGGCAAGATTCAGAAAGACTTCCAGGAGCTTGAACGGGATTTCAAAAATAACGAGAAGGAGAACATGGATAAAGGAAAACAAGGCGAAGGAAAGCCGGCTATCTCGTCAAATGTTGATTACAAAGGCACTGGATCTGAGCAGTCAAATGGCCCATATGTTCATAGAGTCAAGGTAGATATCAAGGACCTTTATCTTGACAACTTGCTTGAAACAGTTCCGCAGTTTCGTGTTGACACCTCCTCTCTTACCGCAAAAAACATTAACAAAGACCTACGAAATTTTGTCGCTATCTCAAAGCACCTTTGCGGCTGCGCTACTGATCTCACCTTATCATGCCTCTTGAACTCACAGCGCCTCTCCGGCACCCACAAAGATGGCAAATTTGCTGGCTTGGTCGTGGCAATGTGCTGTCGCCACGTCTGCAACTATAACATGCTTCTTCCACAAAGCAAGTCATTCCTTTCTACCATATTCCAAAACGCTCTTCGTGAGTTGAATATTACAGACGCCGGTTTCGATATCCGGGAAGCCTTCAAAGTGTTGTCTAAGTTGTGCTCTTGGGCAACATGCGGTCAGCGGCCCGAGAAGCCGAAGGCTGCGGCTGCCGATGACGATAACAATACAGATCTGAAGAAGGATCAGGGCCATATGTCAGGGTTGTCGTACGTGGAGAGGGAGCAGTTCGGCTTGATGGCGCGCAGGCTCATTGACGAGAGCAGAGTGCACGCGGTGAGGGAGAGCGGATACCGTGGCAAGCTTGTGCGATATGTTGAGAAGGACGTATCTCTTGAAAATGTTTGTTTGGTTGTGTTGCCAGGTTGTGAGTCAAATTAGGGAAGGAAAACCTCATAGAGATTACTCTGCAATTAATCTGCATTTAATTTATGCGCTGAGCATGCTTTTCTCTTACACAATTTATTATGTAGATACTTCAGCTGGGACCACTAATTATCGCCAAATTTACAGGCAGGTCTCCTACCTCTGGAAGCTCTAAATACACAGTATTTTACGGTATAAGGTAAAGAATATAAGCGCATAAGTCGAATTGGACAGTAAACAGAATTGGGCAGCAGGGAAGGAATATACCTCGAGCTTTATATGAGTTAGGCCCGAGCTTGTCTCCAGGGAAGCACCGGCCGCGCCCTTGCGCAGCAAACACTCGCGGAAACAAGGGTAGTGTTATGTAGTGTTATGCTGGCCAAAAGAAAACGCTTAGATCATTTACAGGTTCGAGTCCTGGAATAATTAGTGTTTTGTTATGTAATAAATAGTGGCCTTGAGTGTGTTGTATAAGTTATAACTAAGATGGTGAGAGGGATTACCTTGTGGCGTTCCATCGTTTTGATCAAAAATTCTTTCATGGGATTGTTGATTAGCAAATCATCCAGTGTGAAACCCATTCATGCATCTTGACAATCTTGTAATTTTTGTTATTTTTTTCAAACTTTCAATTGCTCTAGAAGAATAGTTGTCGTCTTTCTCGATATTTCCAAAAGAGATAACATCATGGATACTAGGCTCTCAGCAGGCACAGTAATGACAGATTCCTGATTTTTTACAAAACAAATGAATAACAATAAAAAAAAAAAAAGCAGCCGCTTAATTATATTATATAGGAACATTGAAAATTCCAGCTCAAAAAGCTCTTTCTTATTACTATACGAAGTACAGTTTGTGTTCCCACAAACTATTCCGTGCTATGCACTTGACAACTACCTCTTCAAATGTCATTCATTAAAATTGTCGGAATGTAGACTATATAATCTTAAGCGCTTCTTCCAGGGTCAACAGTAGTGATAGAAATAAGTAATGTGAAATGCGCCTTCTGCCAAATTGTATAGAAAAGTTTCGACAACAATTAAGCATCAACTTCCAAAAACTCAATCCCTTAACTTTGATTGAATCTCAAGAGCATAAACTAAACTCAGCAAGCTTTTGATCAAATCCAAGATTCTTACGAAATATTAGTTGTAGCATTCAAAAAGCCTCGAAAACTCTAGTATTAATAAAGTCTGCCGTACATCGTTCTCTTCTCGATATACCAATGGTTTGAGTCTCTGAATCAAACTACACAATGTCCTTGAATATTAAAGATTCCACGCAGCCCAGCTGGAGTGATTCCATGCTTTAACATCAAGAGATGCAGTCCTATCGGACAATAGGGAAAGATGCTCCCGATTCAAACCATAACCAACTAAATAACTTTTCGGCTACTAATCAGTTATGAAAATAAGTCATAACTATCTTACCCAAATTACAAAACCAACATCTTCTACGAAACTTCAAGGGAATCACTGACGACTTTAAAAGATCAAAGCTGAGATCTTGAGATATGAGAAAAAGGCCGGAATTTACAGCCGCATTGATAAACATTTGTACGATGACACCTATACTAAGGTTATCGTTTTCAGAGTACTCGATAACAGAAAAGCGTACGAGGAAAGACGGTATAAAAAGGGATGGAAGAGCGAAAAGGGCAAGTAGTTGCAAGCCGTAGAAAAGTCTTAGAGAGCTTAGATAGGTTTTACTTTCTTTTGTTTTCCTAGCTCAGTACAGCATGTATATTATGTAATAAAATACTATGATCATAGACCAAATCTTTACATTTTCTCCCTAACGTTTCACCATAACTTATGCAAAATAATTGGCATGGGTTTTTGAAATTTTCTTAGACATTATCACCACCATATACACCAAAGTCCATAATAGTGTGTAGGTAAAATAGGAACAAAAAAATGTAAAGCGCAATAAAAACACGTAATCTCAAAATGAGAAAAAAGAAATGATTTCGCCCAGGATCGAACTGGGGACGTTCTGCGTGTTAAGCAGATGCCATAACCAACTAGACCACGAAACCAATTTCTTGAAAACTCTTGTGATATTGCCTTACAGAGATATCCTTGATATTATGATCCATAGATTAGGACCCATCGAGTTTGACCCATCGATTAGGACTATTAAGCCTGTACACCATACTCAAGTAGTATATATAGGAGGGCCTTTCCTCATTCACAAGTATATTAATATGAAGGAATGAGGATTAGGCCAGTTTGCTTTCATTTGCAGTATTTGTTCGGTTCAGTAAATTGGTCATAGTTGGTTTCCTATTATATATATTAAGAAAGGTGTTATAGAACCCTCTCAAAATACATTAACAAGAAGCCTAGCTAGCACAATCGGTAGTGCATTCGACTCTTATCTTCGAGTGAAATCGAAAGGTTGCGGGTTCGAGCCCCGCGTTGGGCTTTCTTTTTTGACTAACTTTTTCATTTTATTCCTTTCTTTTTAACTTTTATGGTTGATCAGATTTTCCATTTTTAAATTTTTTTGTTATACATAAAAGTAGCTGATACTTGGGGAGCTGTTCACGCAATACAATTAACGTAAGGTACGTTGGATCAATTAATACGTCAAGTATAAAATTTTAAGGCTGCGCTAATGAAAATTGGTCATATAATCAAAATTCTTCTCTTCTGAGCAAAATTAGTTGAAAGATCCATCTGCAAAACAAATATATGTATTTAAGGCACTATCGGTAATCGATGCTATCAGAGGAATTCGTTATTACCAAAATTCATATTTTTGCAGGAGTTACGCCTAAAATCTAATCCTTGTGGCGCACCTAAGTTAATGAAAACTCAATTGCTCCATTAGGTGGCATCTAAGATTGTTTTACAATCATAAAATAAATCAAACAAAGTTTCACATCATAAGTAACAAATTGATAATACCATTATTATTACTATAGCTATTATAAAATCAAAAAAGTCAAAACAATGAAATTTTCTGCACAAGAAAGATTAAAAACAGATATCTTGAGACCCCGCTTAGATCTTTTCTTCCTTGATACCGTGTTTCCAGATGACAACGTATGGAGTGGTACCGTCTTCACGGTAGTTCAACAAAACGACCATTCCATCTGGGTCCATGGATTCACCAGTGTAGAAGTCCCACTCTTTAAAAGAACCAATGACCTTCTTGACGTAAGCACTGGCACCCTTTTCGAAAACTGGAATTTCATCTGGGTTGGATTCAGCCAACTTGGCCTTGACAGCCTTCATGTATCCCTTGATGTAGGTAACGAAGGACTTCTTGTCGAAAGCGGTTTGCTGCAAACCAAAGGTATGGACGACGTTGTTGACGGTTTGGACATCTTCATCGAAACCTTCGTCGGCATCTTCGGCGGATGGATTAGCACCAATATCGACGTCAGCACCTGGCTTGACCTTGATGAGGGAACAGTTGGCTTCGTAGACAACGTCGTCAACCAAGGTTGGCTCGAAAGCGTCGGACAACAATTCGTCACCAGAGATAATATCCTAGAGATTCGGTTAGTGTTTGTTCACGAATGACGACTTTTGTGAGCTTCTGCGGATTTGTTTTAGGTGAATCGCAGTGTTCGATGTTCAAATTGTCTGGATATCAACATTATCATCGCTCTTATAGTAAGCAACGAAAATTTTTCCTCCCCTCCTTTCCACAGCACCCACAACTCAGCACTTTCCAATACAACGATCCAACTGCACAATCTAAGCGTCTAGAACTCTATTGAAAGCAGACATACTTTGAAAATAATCATTTTGGAATAGGTTTGATTGACAGTAGTTTGCCTAATACAACAAGAGGTGAAATAGTAAAATTTTTTTTCCTTCTTTTTTTATATGTTTTTTCACCTTTTTTCCACCCATTTTTCCACTCTTGTTTTCTTCTTTTTCTTTTTTTTAGAAGAAAAGATAAAGAAGGGATCATCACGTGACGACCATTTCTGACAAGTTTAGCGATTGGTGCGGCTAATGGTTGTACGAGGGCTCGTAACAAGGAGATGTCAGATGAGAGCTATGTGTATGTGTTTATGATATGATAAATGCATTCTATTGCTGCGGTGGTAAACATTGCATTTCTTTGCATTCTTTTGCCGCACAATTGAGGTTTCAGCGAAAACTACGGGGACAGTTTGTCATGATTTATCGCAAGACGCCCGGTCTGGAGCCCAGCGTGCCGGAGACTACAAAGCTTTCGGAAGAGTGCAGGGTGTAGGTGCTAGCTGGGATAATATATAGATAGCAGCAAGGGTATAAATATCTGCTGCCATGAAATGTGTACAAACCGGACAGCTCTGAGCGAAAGAAGGGTATTGACAATTAACAATACTGTCTGGCGGGCAATGGGCATCTCAGAAGGCATAGTTTCTGCTTTCGCAACAGCTGCACCCCGGCCATATAGTCGAGGAAGCCTACGACCGAAGCCTCATCGAAGAGCGATGGGGAGTTTTGCTTGGATGTAGATGCACCAAAGTGCGCGTCTGTGATGCCTCTACAGCAGTTATAGAAGAGTGATGAATGTTAGCAAGGCCGAGAAAGCGGACTACGCAGCGCACTCTGGGGAGCAGGAAAATTGCTGTGGGGCAAAGGAAAAGGGGGCCCTGGCTCCGCGGAGTCCACCGGTGCTGGACCGTTAGCAGAAACTGCTGTCTGGGCTGTTCCAGGACGTGTCAGCACTAAGTAGTGTGTCGGAGTGTGGACCGGTGTTGGGCAGGCTTCCCTGGGAGGCTCTGATCCTGGCGTGGGCCTCTGGTGAGGTCAGCTGCACACTGGGGGGGGGGGGGGGGGGGGGTTATCATGAAAGATGCTTATACCGCTGCGCTCGCTACTCTTCTTCCAGCAAGCACAATGTTTTCCTTTCTACAGGGTCCCTGAACATGTTTTGCCAGACACTCGCAACCAGCTTCGATCTTTACACATATTGGCAGCCCGTACATGACAAACGACAACCGCGAACTGAACTCAAACACAACGGAAAATTCAGCTGACAATTGATTTATAAATTTTCGCAGCATTTTTGGGCAGCATTTTTGGGCAGCATTTTTTCATTTGTTAAATCTATTCAATTTGCCACCAACCCTTTCAATCCGCCGGAAGTTACCAATTTCTAGTCGCCAAACCGCCATCAAGTCACCAATAATCTCTGACCAAAATGTCCAAGAAAGGTGTTATTTATCTGACAAAAACGTCTCCAGAGGGCTCATCGACCAACCTCCAGGAGACCAAGCACGATGAGGACACTTTCCTCATCAAGAGATCTAACAGCGTTCGGCGCCCTTCGTTCACCCCCAACTCCTTTTCCGCTATCCTAGGAGAGGCTTTCGACAAAGATGGCTTCGATAAGGGCTCAGGCATCCCGGGACCTATCCCCGAGTCGCTCTCGACGACCCCGGGCTATGAGCTCGAGGAAGGCGGCATGTTCCACAACTCTAACTCCAAAACCAGATTGTTTCCGCACCAGCAGCAGCCAACTACACCTATAAAGTTCTCCAAGGCCCCGCAAAAGTTGACTAGCACTGGCAGCTATGACGAGGACGATGACAATGACTTGATTAACTTGCACGTTGTGCGCTCTCCTGCCTACTCCTCTGCCGACCAATTGTCTGCTGGCGATAATGATCGCAAGCCAGCTAAACTCATGTCCCTCAGGGATCCATCTATGAACAAGTGGCGTTTGCTTGGAAGCTGTTTCTGGGGTTTTTCTGGAGGTGTCTCTGACGGTTGTGTGGGCGCGCTTTTGCCAGACATTGAGACATACTACAACATCTCCTACTCTGTTGTCTCTCTCTTATGGCTCGGTAACTGCATTGGCTTCATTCTTGTTGCCGCCACTTCTCATGTTATTAGCCGGCACATCAAGTTTCACTGGTCCATTTTCCTTCCACCAGTCTTGCAGGCTATTCAGTTTGGTATCGTTGCCAGCGGCACCAAGTTTCCCGTCACCGTCTTTGCCTACTTTATTGGCGGTATCGCATTAGCCCTTGGTCTCTCCCAGCACAATTACTACATCTCCAGACTAGACCGTGCTAGTGTTTATTTAGGCTTTTTTCATGGGTCCTACGGTATTGGTGCCACCATTGGTCCCCTTGTTGCTACCATAATGCTCTCCAAGGGCATTGTCTGGCACGATTTCTTCTTCATTCTACTCGGCATTGCCTGCTTTAACTCATGTTTCTTGTACTGGGCCTTCACTAACTCTGACAAAGATTTTACTGAGTGGGAGGACCCCGAAGAGGTAAAAAAGGAGCACTTGTCTTCTTCTTTGTCAATTGAACTCTCGCCACTTTCCCGCACTACTACTAACATCACCACCTGTGTTGCCAACAACGTTACTATGCAAACTCCCATCGTTGCTGCCAAGCGTGACGACGATATGGAGGGCGACGACCAGAAGCTCCCATCCGACTTTACCTTTGCTGTCAAGCTCGTCAAGACCTGGCTCGTTTCGTTCTTTGTGTTCTTTTACCAAGGAGCTGAGGTGGGCTATGGTTCCTGGGCCGTCACTTATTTCCTTGATTACCGTCATGGTAACAAGGACACTACTGGTTACATTTCTTCAGGATTCTGGGCCGGTGTTACGCTCTCCCGTTTCATTGTTACTCCCCTTGCCGTCAAATACATTGGCAACCGCCGTGCTATTATTTTTCTTGCTCTTTTAGCAATTCTTTTCGATATCCTTTCATGGATCATTCCTAATGTCGTTATTGGTGGTGTTATGGCCTCTTTTGTTGGTATTTCAATCGGCCCAATATATCCATTGATGGTAGGACTTATCACTAAGATTTTGCCCCGCAAGGTCCAGGTCATTTCCATGACCATCATGACCGCATTTGGCAGTTCTGGAGGTGCATTGTTCCCATTCTTGATTGGCATTTTGTCCCAGTTCTTGAGCACTTACATTTTACATCCTATATTCATTGTATTGGAGATCGCCATGCTTTTCACCTGGTTGCTATTGCCAAATGTTGAGAGAATTGAAAAGTTTGGCGAGCCAAAAAGTTTATGGCAGAAAATTTGGTAAGCAGCCCAAAAAGAGCTTTGAGAAAGGGAAACGCTCTCATGCGAATTACCATTGTCTCATTTATTCTATTTTTACTCTCAAACATTTACACTTATGCTGTACCCTGTTTTTTCACTTGAAACTCTCTTAGTCTCACCATATTGTCCGTTGCTTTCCTTATTGACATCGTTTTTGACTTTCACAAAATTGATTTTCTTTTGCTTTTTTAACATCATTAGCCTTTATGTCAACTTAATTACATTCGTATTATCCTTCATACTTTGCTTTCATCTTCATTTTGCCTTCTGCGAATTGTGTTCCTTCGTCCCTTAATGTTCTTTCAAGTAATTCTGCATTGCGCCAACTTTTTTGGTTTCCCAAAACAATCCTTCATTGCTCCTACTATTTTCTTTCTCGCTTACATAGATTGACTTACTTTTGTTGCTTTTCTGATGCTACTTGTAGGAATTATTCAAAAATCCCAGCTAAATATAGTGCTTGTTCTGCAAACGGCAGTGTCTCAAATGTTTTGGGTCGTTGTTGGTAAAAGTCTTTTTATTGTATCCTAACATGCTCAAATGCCACTAATGTCGACCAAATCGTAACTGTGCTTCTAACTGGAGCATTTTTTATCAAACAGCTTCGCCTAACCTAATATGAATCCGTCGAAGGATGTCCAGAAGAGGCTTCTCAGTGCTGCTATTCACGCTTCGTCTCGTTCCTTTCAGAAGGTAACACTTCCCTTTCGGGGAAAACTGCTTTAACATGTAGGATTCTGTACTTGATTCTTAAAAAAATCCTACGATCTATCAAGCCCACCAAAAGGCCCTGCATTTAGGATGAGCAAAAACTTTTGCTGTTTCCAGAGAAAACTTCTGAAGATATTGCCAAAGCCAATACGTCTATTACTTTACTGAATTTGAAAAAGGCAAACAAGCTTCCTGAGATCCGAAGCTTCTTTATGTTTTACACATCGGAGAATAAAAGCTTTTCTGGGACTAAAAAAAGAATCTCGGCTTGATAGCAAAAGTCTCGGACACCATAATACCCGGTTCTAATATTTGTTAAGTTACTTTTGATGCTATTTATAGCAGCCAGTAAACATCGAATCAAGCACTTGATCGCCGACAAAGATAAATACGATTGTCTTTGTATTTTATAATCTGATTATTTCTACTACTGACCTATCGTGCTAAGAATCTCTCCAGTGGACCACTCTGGAACTTCTAAAATACCCACCTAGGTTAGTCTTGTTAACAAACCAAAACTGGCAGTGTCTTTTTAGGTGCACTACTGGTTCTAATGCTCCTAAAACAGTCCTTTGAGTGCCAGCTATGTACAGAACTGCGGTCCATTCTTGGTCAAAATAAGGCCCTCCTGAGTAGCATATTGCGATACGCGACTTGAGGGTCTTGTATGTTTGAATAGTTCGACTTCATCTTCTTTTCATCTTTGTTTCTGTTTTAATTGCACCTTGTGCTACTTTGTGAAGGTTTTTCTCTGGCGCCGTTTTCCCCAGTGCGGTACTTTGTGGTAGGTGGTGCCCAAAAAAGATACTTTAATTCCAGTTGGTGGATCTTCACTATTCGGATCAAACAAGTCCAATAAATATTGCATGTTAGGTATCCTTGAGAGTCAACATTAATATAAATATGAAAACTTCTTTTCTCAAATGCGTATTTTTTCTTTGGATTTAATGTAGATTTTCGTCATTTTGTTTTTTCGCCTATGCTTGTTACAAAACACAGCTAATGGAACTATTACCAAAACCCTAAAAAGAGTGGTACTAGTGCTGCTTTTAGTTTTCATTTCAACTTCTTCTTCTTCTTCTTCTTACTTCATTTCAATACAATTCATCAAAACTTCTGATTTGAAATTTGCAAAAATGGCGAACTCCAGCAACTCACTTTTTAGCGTATACCAAATGGAAGTCTCTAAACCTGGCAACATCGCCTTTGCTAACTTCTTCGTCATCTTCCTTGTGGCTCACATTTTTTAATCCATAAACTAAGGCCAGTCCTGGCTTAAAATCTGTTTCTTCATTGGCACCCTTCTTGAAATTGAGGGCTACTTTTCTGGTGATAGTGTCCAGCACGACCAAGGCAACCAAGGCAACCAAGGCAACTGCATTGCCCAGCTGTTGGGCCTGAAGTTGGCACCAACTTTCACCATGTCAAGGTAGTAATATCTTCTTGTCTAGGCCGCCACCATCTACTGTTCGATCTTCTTCCTTTTCCGGCCTATCTGATACAGCTACATCTTCATTTTCTGCGACATCTTCGCCTTGAAGTTGCAGGGTATTGGGGACGGCATGTCCAGGATAGACCCGGGGCGATACGGTTCTTCTCAACAGAGGGATAAACATCATGAACGGCGGGTGCGCTTTTCAGGTCATGACTATGCCCATCTTCTTGTTCTTTTGAGTCTTACTATATCGCAGAGTCTTTTTTGGGCCGACTCGTGTGTCTCTCTGTCGGAGTACATGTTGAAGAAACAGCTCTGGGTCATCTTATTGAAGTAACATCTTTTCAACTAGGGCTAGGTCCACATCAGAGGCAGCGCAAAGTTTGTTCATTTCCCAAGCATCATCATTTGCGAAAAGTTGGCTACGTACGTAAGGTACTTATACAGAATTGTTGAGCTATCGCAGGGCTGGACTAGGTACTTGATGGTTTATGAGAATGATTCGTTTATCCTCGACGGGCTGATGATGATGGTCGTTCGCTTGTTAATTGCAATATACTATCCGGGATGAGCCTATTGTAAAGAAAATAATATAAAGTAGCCA
The DNA here is from genome assembly GCA_031125595.1 of Saccharomycopsis capsularis. NCBI lineage: Eukaryota > Fungi > Ascomycota > Saccharomycetes > Ascoideales > Saccharomycopsidaceae > Saccharomycopsis > Saccharomycopsis capsularis. The sequence goes on from JASTUX010000015.1 coordinate 80,931, forward strand.
AGCCTTTCAAAGGCGACAAAGCCAAGAAAATGAGCAAAGCGCAAAGCTATAGTGATGAAGGGTACCTTATGGAGCGTTATTAGGCTATGCTTAGTTGCGGTTTATATTTCCATAGATTGTATTTCAAAATAATTGATGCTATGAATTGTTGATTTTTTGTTTCGATTTTCCTATTAAATAAAAAACAATTCACATAGGTGAAGAACACAAAAGTACGCTTCTCAGTACTTGTGAGTTCAAAAAAGGTGCGCCATAATATCCTGTAGCGCAAACATGATCCGAAATATAATATCCAAAGCCGGGCTCCTTTTAAGGTTTGGGCTTTATATGCATCTTTCTTCCCTTAGTTTCACCAAGAAAAGTCACTATAAAGAGATCACCCTTGTGATACAATTCTTTCTGCAATTCATTCAGCAAAACCTAGGAGATTAAAAAGCAGCCTTAACCTCAGAAGCATCTGAGACTTCCCCATTTGGAACCGATGAGAGAAGATTGGAAAATCTCAGTGTAAGATGGGAATGTTGGTTGGATGTTCTCGTTTTGCGCCTTCAGACTCTCGCTATCCAGTAAACAAGGGCTTTCTTGAAGAAGCCATCGAAACTCTGCAGGGGTGGCTAACTAAACAAAAAGGGACGCATTTTGCAGGATGCAGGTACACAATGCTGATTTTTCTTTGCTCACGATCCGTTTATCTTCATTATGTTCTTCTGCCAAATGCAATGGACTTGACTCAAAATTGAGTTTTCGACTTAAATCAGAGGAACCACATCAACGACTTCTTACACTATTTATTACAAAAGACTCCATGAATTTGTGCTCCCAAAAAAAGTATTTTCTGGTGGAACCTGCCATGGAAAAATCTATGTTTAAAATGTTAGCTCAAATATTTCAGGATCCGTAGACCAGATTTTCCGATTTCGGCCTACCTAGATAAGACAAAACTTGTGCCAGATTGACCACAAAGAGTAAAAATCTGAGACAACACGTTAAAGAAAATGCCATAACTGTAAGAAATGAACGATCGCCTGTAATGCTGGAATATACCATTGGCAAAAACACATATTTATATAGGACCAATAATCCCTAGACTTAGAAGGTCCAATTATTTCTGTTTCCGATTACAGCAACAAGCAAACACACTTAAAATCCAATCTTAGTTCACCTCTTTTAAGTTTTTTGAAAACTTTGAAATTCATTTTTTACCATGCTTCTCAAAATTATCTCGCTTTTTGCTATTCTTTTTGCATTTCTCGAAACTAGCTCTTCGAATCCGATTGAAAAGAGTACCTCTTCCTGCATCGCCACCACCTCCAACTTCATGAGTCTTTCAAGCATCAAAAAGATGTGTTCCGGTATTGCCATTGGTGACCTCACTATGCCAGCGGGCATGACACTTGATTTGACTAGTTTAGCCTCCGGCACCACCATTACCCTTGAGGGTAAGGTCACCTTTATTTAAAAATAGTGGTGTGAACCTCTCATCAGCGCCTCTGGCCTGCAAGTCATTGTAAATGGGTTCCATGGCCATGAAATTGAAGGTAACAGCTCCAGATGGTGGGACAGCAACGGCTCCAACAAGAGCAAAACCAAGCCAAAATCCTTTTTACGCAAAAAATGACAGGTAAGTCGCATATCACAAACTTGAATATCAAAAACACCCCAGTTCAGGTTTTTTCATCAACAACTCTAACAATTTGTCTTTCAGTAATGTTACAATCGAGAGCAGTGAAGGTGGCTCCAAAGGACGACATAACATTGATGCTTTTGATGTAGGAAGCAGCAACAATAACAAAATCAAGGACTCCAATATTTACAACAAGGACGACTGTCTGGCTGTGAACTCGGGCAGCAACATTCACTTTGACAACAATTACTGCTCTGGTGGACATGGTATGTCTATCAGCTCTGCCTGTGATAGAAGTGATAACACTACCAACGGTGTCCATGTCACCAACTCCCAAGTGGTCAATTCGGATAATGGTATCAGAATCAAGGCTGTTTCTGGCGCCACCGGTAAAGTTACAAATGTTTCCTATAAGGGTGCCACATTTTCCAATATTAAGAAGTGCAGTATCACCATTGAAGGTGACTATAAGAAGGGCGGCCCGACCGGTAATCCAACTAGCAATGTGCCAATCACTGACTTGACCGTCTCTAATGTATCTGGTTCTGTTATAAGCAACGCCCAGCCATTTTACATTTTGGACAAGGGCGCTTCTGGCTGTAACTTGAATGATATTAATATTACTGGCGGTAAGACGTCAAAACAGTGTACTGATATCCTACCAGGTTCCGGTGTTTCTTGCTAAACACTTCCACAATTTATTCATAGATAAAAAGTCTCTTATTATTCCTTTTTCTTCTTCAAAATTTATGAACATGATCCACAAAAAATTGAGATCATATGTTGAGTAATTATAATGCAGCTTCTGGCTTCCATTTAAACAGTTTCAGTGCCTAGAAGCCGCAAAGCTGGCAATAATCAAAACTTTCGACCTTCATGCTCATTTTATAAACTATGGCACTTGCCTCTAATAATGCAATATGCGGTTTTTATTACATAAATATGAACGAAACCTAGCTTGTTAGGATATTAACGTAACGTAAGTCTAAAAAGTATATCTCCGGATGCTTTTTTCCTCTTAAGAGAGTCCTAATAGGGTTCTAAAGAATTATAGAAGAATAATAAAGATAATTATGAAGCTTAATGTTGTACAACATAATCCAAATAAGAATAAAGGTAAATAAAGTGGAAAAAAGCAGTTTAGATAATGTACCATATTCCTTGAGAACCAGGGAAAAAGGGTGAAAAGTCATGGAAGGTTATAAGTGATGAATAGAACAGTATTGGGCGATGTGATACAGTACTGTACTATGTGATACAGTTCGGTATAGTCTGTGTATGAAGTTGTGTGGATACTCGGATGTATGCGACATAGTGAGAACTAAATGTATCCCGATCTTTGGGAATTTTTCGCGAGTACGGAAAAGAGTTTCCCATAACAGCAAATGAACGCTGCCAGTATAGAGATGGTCAAGGTCTAAGTTTAGCTTCAGACATCGTCATTTCATTTTTTACTAGAAATTTCTTGAGTACGACCTATTAAGGTTGCGTTTTTATGTGTACCGGAAAATGGTTAATGTCAGAGATAAAGAAAAGAAGAATTTATGTCAGGAGAAGACACAAATACGAAAGCAACAATACAAAGACATGAACTATAAGTAGTCACATTGAGGCTAACCGTCATATCAAAGAAGTACTATAACATGAATGATTCAAGTAGAATAATTTGATTTAGCGAACTAAAAGAATACAAATATTTAGCTTGATCTAACCAAAAAGGCAACAAAGTTTCACAATATATTGTTTTGCTAATTTATTCAAATACAAAATGGCCACCCAACCTGCACGAATGCTCTTTGAAAGCAATAAGTCGAAGTTAAGATTTTTAAGCTTTATTGTATACTTAATAATTTTTCAAAAAATTAGTCGAACTTTATGGTATGAGTTCGAGTAGAGAGTTGATTTAATATAAATAAGTAAATATTTATTAGGAAGTTTTCCAGGATTAAAAACCCTTCACTAGAATAAAATATAAAATAAGGAAAAAATAGAGGTTGAAATCCTAACTATAATACTGCATCGTAACAACTAGCACGGGGCATATTGAGTGGTTAATATGTATGTACGGATGTGAATCCAGGCTTCCGATTCATGTAATATGGTTGTGACTTGCTTTTCACAATTAACAATTAGCCAATTAGTTTCCTAGCTATTTAACATAAGAACAGGATTGCATTATTGATGCTTGTACAAGGGATTCTGCCTATGGGCTGCATGATATCTTCTTTGCATTTCCGGAAAACGAGTAGTTTGGTTCAGATACCCGAAGCCTTGGTACATAGATCAGAGCACAATGTGCGACAAAAATCAATCCTGCCTGCAAAAAACCACATATATTTTACACCACAATGGTAGTACCGTGCTTATAATATCTTGAATCGTTGAGAGATTTCCCCTTGAACCTCTCAAGTACTTACTTAAAGGGTATTCCACATGGGAAGAGTTTATTAGATTGAATTATTCCTATTAATAACGTAAACTGGCCTTGCCTCCCTCATATTTATCAGTATGTATACATAAAAAGGAAGGCACTCTATATAAATATACTATGGGTGGTAGCGAATCGATCGGTTTGTGGCACACTCCACATGATGTACCAACCCAGCTTACCGGTTCCATAATGTAGGTTGTATCATTCAAGAGGTAATAGTACAATATGAATAATAAGAGGCCTAGCTAGCACAATCGGTAGTGCATTCGACTCTTAATTTTGAGTGAAATCGAAAGGTTGCGGGTTCGAGCCCCGCGTTGGGCTCTTTTTTGCTATATTTGAGGAATCAGTGTCACGATAATTTGTGGGAAAAAACAAAATGAAAAAAAGGCTTATGGTTAATTATCAAGTTTTATAAGAGTACAGCCGCTGGTATTTCAAAAATATTTTTTTCACGTTTGTGGTGAAATCAATAACACTTTTTCATTTGCACATATACAATGGTTTAAATCTATATATAAAAGGAAAGAATATTAAATACAATGAATTTAAAGTATTCTAAAAGTGTTTGCAAAATTATTTCAATAATGTATCTTATGAAAAGAACAAAATAAAGTGTAAAAAATACGTGAAGTAAATAGGTACCTTTAAAAATCTATAACTTCATGACGCACAATTTGCAATATCTCAACAATACCATTCTTCCCAAAATATGGTTAAGTATCGACAGAAAGTGTGTCGTCATGCAATAAAAAAGAAAAAGAAAAAATAAGGCAAAGAACTAAGGAAATATCCAGATTTTAATCAGTCAAATTTCAAAAAATCAAACCTTGACAAAGTTGACGTATAACAACTCATACTCATCAACATCATAAGCGATTCTTTCAACTCTTTTGTAGCCGTCAATTTTCACATTTTTCAAGAGTTTCAAATTGTTAGCTCTTTGCTCCTTTCCTGAATCATCCTCAGTGACTGCAGCAAACTCATCTTTAATTTCAAAGATAGTGAAGCAAAAAGTACCTGGCTCAAAAATGTTCAAAACCTTTTGCAAAACAACCAAATTATTGGTGTTGAGCTCAAATGGATTAACATTGGTCTCAAAGCTCGCATATGACCAGCCACGTTCCGGAGTGATGTGCAAAGTATAGTAGCTGTCATTGTTGATGATAGAGTTGGAAGAGAAGCCACACGGGTTGAAACTGAAACAATTGCTGTCAATACTGTTTTTGCCAGTAATTTCATACAAGTCAGATAAGCCAGAACTGATAAATGTTCGTGCACCTAGCTTGTGGCCATCAAAATCGATATCAGTAGGGGCATACTCTTGAGTGCTGAATTTGGCAGCACATTTTGGTGACAACTCGGTCATCAAAATTTCGAAGGTCTGGTCTTTGAACTCGCTGATTAGCTTTTTCTTCGAAATACCCGATGACATTGAGGAGTTAATGGCCAAATTATAAGCATTAGTAAACCCAATTCCAGCAGTGAACAAATGCCAATGGTCCCTGTTTGATTTGCCAACGATATAAGAATCGCCGTTAACAAAAAAGCGACCCAAGTACTCAACCTCGTTATCCCAGTTACGATGTAACTCAACTTGCTTGTGGGGGAACATGAAAGATCTACGAGAATAAAAAACCTTGAATGGCTGATAGACGCTCAAGTCCCATTGCAAATATTGCTTGACAAGGGCAAACAATTTTTCGAGACATAACAATGTAGTGGTGGTGCCACAGGTTTTCAAAATGATCTTGTTGTTGAAGACGAAAAGTGATGATTCAGAAAGCAAATAAGAGTCCATGTTGCCGGAGCTGATTCGTGACAAGACTTTGCAGTTAATACAGTCCAACAAGACTTCAATATTGGCAACTGGAATTGTTCTGAGGCCGCCATTTGGTAAGCTTGCAGTTGGCGTTAACCATAATTCAAGCAATTTTTCTGGCCCTTCAAAAGCGTCACTAGAATCCAAGTTGTCTGCGACTTCGTGGTTGATGAAGTTATCATCGCATTGATAAGAGATGGATGGTGCCATACTTTTAGACTTTGATGTAGGATGTTTGAGACTTGGGAAAAAGATTGTGTGCCAAAAAGTGATTAGCAATTATACCAGTGTCAAGTAATTTAACGATCTGATAATCTACTAATTGATCAGCTTAGGTGGGAAGAATTGGAGAAGACCCTAAGATGAACAAGAAGTGATGTCAAGTATAGCCTTTCACTTTTGCGGAAATAACGCACCACAAAACGATAAAAAAAATGGAAAAGTAGAAGATAAATTTAGAGATTGAGGGAAAGCTACTAGTTAGCTTTTTCCCTGATGTGATAGTTTGGAGTGAAGCTCGTGTTATCTAGGTTTAGCTGGGTGAGAAATCAATAATAAAAATTCCCTTGACATGAAAGGCCTTAGTAGGAAATTTGACAGGACACGGGACTAAAAGATAAAACTGCGAGTTTCAGCCGGGAAATTGAGATATGTGGATATTTTAAAAACGATCTAAAGCTAACCTTTTTGCTACTGATACGGTGGATGGGATTTTTTAGCAGAAATTGCAGAAATCGAAATGAATCTGGTAGATGGCTACCTGGTAGATAAATGACTCAAAGTCAGACACTGATATATTCCAGGGGCTAATTGAGCGCAATAAAGTGTTTTGAACAGAGGTTCTTTCTCAGAGAGCCTGATAGATGGCAAGTTTGCAAACGATATGCTCCTTTGGCTGGCGAGCGCAGGCGAAGTGGATGAGAGTTGTCTCTTGGATGGTCCTCGGGAACCAAAAGAAGCAGCAATAGAGAGAAAATAGCGTGAAAAATTGGCCATCTTCGTTTTGACGTCTCAGTTTTGCCGTTTTTCGTCCTGCGTGCGCTAAGAACAGGATAGAATTTTCCATCGAAGCACCCGGACTTTCCAGGCTGGAGCCTTTGGACGCGTTTTAGCTATCCTATGCGGCCCTTATAGACATTGGCTTCAGTCTATGTTAGAGGGAAACCATGGAAGTAATATAGTATGACTCTATAGTCCTCGAGGTACCATAACCTTTCTTTCTTACGGCACTTATAGAAAATCTCGAAATCGACAGCTTTCGGAATTCCAGCTAATTCTGATAGTGGATGACCTCCGAATGCGGATAAAAAGCAGATGGCGCAGACGGTCACCAAAAAGTAGTGGTTGTGAAGTTGTAGCAAAAAGAATAATCGTCTTGAAATCGGGTTTTACAAAATCGACTGCGAAGGAGTATTCAAAACTAGTATTTGAATAATGAAAAACAATATCTCGAGGCAAAAGACAACCCGTTTTTCACAACTAGCTTCAATATATCCAGAGTCACAGTTCATGGCAATCACTTTCCCCAACATTTTGAGCTGCAATTCTCATTGGCCGGCCTGCCGCCTTTCTCAAAATGCAAAAGATGGTTGTGATGTCGCTTATATTTCCACAAACTGTGGTCCTAGTCTACCACCATTTTTGAATTGATACAGATTAGTCCTTGTCTTTGTGCGCAATATGAGCAAATAAAAAACCACGAACTAGATTTAATGTTTCAGACCAACTGTACCAAATAGCTCTGTTGGGTTTGGCATAAAAATTCTCAACAAAATAATGAAACTGCCAATTCGCATAAACCTTCGGCTACAATAAGGCTGAACTGATTAACACCAGCATTGTTAGCGGGCTCATTTCCCACAGATTACCATACTTTATAGAAACTACTTGAAAAAACTCAAGATTTATGTCGTAGAGTTTGAAGAGCTTGAACAGGCGGAAACTTCGGGAAATTTTTTCGTGTATATGCAATACGGATTTTAAACTCCCTATTGCAATCGACCTATAGGGTAGCTTGCGACACAAGAGGGTCCCTGACTAATCCATGGAGTATAAAGCTCCCTGACATGCCAGGCAAATCAATCGGCGCATGCTCGCTCTCGCGAGATCAACGAGCTGCACGAGTTACAATGCACCGCGCATGCAGAGAGATCCAAAACCTGCCAATCGATCTTTTACACGAAGCACATTTATGATCTTCATAATTCGAAGTGCTGCCTTCCTTTTTATTCTCAAGAACACACCTCGTTGCTTAAGGTTCTCGCGTGCTACGATATGTATACTTTTACGAATGAGCGTCAGTGAATTTTCAGCAGCGTTAACCAATTCGACTTTTTAAAGCTTGTAATAGCCTAGCTTTCTTGGTTCACAGAAGCACCCCTTGAAAAACTATCACAATCAAGTATAAAATGACTTATCCGTTTGACCAACACATATTTACTTGAATCAGTCTTTGTTAGCCTATGAATATAATGCTTGAAACCGAAATAGGACAGTATGGGAATCAATCCACTCTATGAGAGTTACCTTGCCACACAATGCCTCAAACATCACCAACAATAATGTCTTCACAAGTGTCCACAAAATGTAACTGCAATATGTCTTATTTTGCCAAATATTCAGATATCATAACATTTGAAAAACTAAAACAAGCGCCAAATGTCTTACAAAATCCAATTTCTGCTGTCTGGGCCGCTACAAGCCTTGAGTCCAAGTGCAGTATGTGGTCTAACCCTTTGCGCTTCAAGCGTTTTGAACCTGCCCCGCTGGCAAATCACAAAAATTTTCGTCACCTTACGATATGTTAGATACATTGAAAGTTTTGCTTTGAAGGCGATAGGGGAGTATTTTCGTATATACACGAAGTTATCGTAGGGTCATTTAAGTGTATGCGATTTTTGAGCGTGGTACGTCAAGTACCACTTATCGTAAATTCTATAACGGTCGATTAATGTCCTATAGTTCTCACTTTTTATTGGCAATTCTGCATTGCATCGGTAGCATCGACATTTTCGTGGTCTCCTTGATTCATAAATGTTATTACTCTACATGGCCTATCATATTTGGCTGTAACAATAAAATATCCGCGTCTACTTCCGAATAAACCCGCAACTCGAAATTTCAATTGTTTCAGTCGATGCGATACATCGTGGGTATTTTGAAGGCCATTGAGGTACTGGTAGAGTCAATTCCTGATTACGAAAGTAATTTGAAAGTCCCTATGAAAACAGAGTGCATACTGAGCCTCTGTATATGCAACCTGCTGTTCAAGCGTATGGACGCTGAATAAGAAGACTTCGGGAAGTATTTTGTTATAATATGGTAATCCCCGGGACACAAAGTGGCTGATTGGCTAATTCTTCTGCCGTTTTGCCTGCGCTTGTTCGTACTCATACAACTCCTGAACGCTATTGATTTGAATATCGTCCTCCACGTGTCTCCGCTTCGATACTTTTCTATCCAAATTCTTCGTAATCCCACTAAACGAATTATTCTGGTTGAAGTTAATAGATATGGTTCCTTCACTCGTTCCAATTAACAAATGATTAATTTTGTGGTTTTGGTGAACTGTAGTTATTTGCGAGGTACCAAAGTGGAATGACTTCACGGTCTTCAAGCTTTCAGAATCGAGAATGTGGAGCTGGTTTGATGTACCTTCGTTAACACCAGCTATTATGTACTTATCATTGCTGCTGTAGATGCAGTTGGCAAAGCGGTTCCCGGTAGGTATATCCAACCTTTGCGTCACCGGAATTCCAAAATATCTCACATCGAAGATTTTGATTGCGCTATCTGTTGACCTCGTAAGTAAATAGTTGGCATTCAAGTTTGCCATGGACAAATTCGTGAAAGTTATCGGGTCTGCATTATTATAGTCTAGGTCAGCGGGCAACGACGCCGTTTGCAATATTGGAGACTTGACCGGTGATGAAATATCCCAACCGCACAACTTCCCACTCGAGTCAGCACTGAAAATAACCTTTTTAAAAGTAGTTTTCGGGTTTTGGTTAGCATAAAGGACTTTCTGAATCTTAGCTGGCGGTAAAATCGCATCTCTAGCGCTTCTTCTAGTAGAGGTGATGATGTCCACGCATTTACGTTTCTTCTCGTAAGTGTTGATGTCCCAGGTTCGCACTGTACCATCATTTCCTGCCGTGGCAAAGTAGCTTGGATCATGGTAATTATAGCAGCAGTCGTTTATTCCAGAAGTGTGCCCATTGGTTTTTTTCAAGTCATACAAGTACTGGTTACCGGGTTTGAACTCCAAGTACTTGTTGTGCTCGGCATTGTTGTAATAGAATCTGAATCTAGGGTTAGAGGTCACGCATAAAAAGTTGTCTTCCTGAAAATTTGAGGAAGCGCTGCTAGGTTGGTATAGCACCTTATTCACAGTTTCGCCAGAATGCGGCTCAATGGTCCTGATAGGCGTATTCTCGTCGTAGTTGGGGTTAATTATTGCAAATTTGTAAACTTTAAAAAATGCCGCATTAAGCCCAACAATAAAGGAGTCTCCTTGAGCGTTGGAAGTAATTGAGGTCACTGATCGGGGGAATTTGGAAGTGTTAAACTCGTATTTGTTGTCAATATTCACATTGAGGTCGAAATTATGGGATACTGGAATGTTCTCGAAGACCGAAGCTAGCCCGTTGTCGTCGCTTCCGTCATCAGAATCGGAGTATTCACTTTCATCGTCGTCATTATAATCATTATCGTTATCGCTAGGTAAAGGTTGCTGGTTTTGGCTCTGTTTTTGTTCCTGAACCAATGCCTTTTGCTCTAAGTGCTCCTGATACTCCCGTCGTTGGAATCGCTTGAACTTATGCTCATGACTTTTACGTCTGTCTGTAGGAACGGCTCCAAAGCTTGTGGGTAGCTCGTCCATAGTAATCTATTTCTTATTACTTATCAGTGGTTCCAGTCGAAGCTAGCGTAATGGTACCGGCCAGTTAATGTCTAATGATTGTTTCCCCAATGGCGATGTTGGCGCTGCGCGTTTTCAGTTTCGCGAAGACGGAGGTTATGGGCCCTGCGAAGCAGGGTCTTCAGAATCTTCAAAAACGCGAATTTGGCCACCTTGCCGTCAGCAACCGCAACACAGTCACCACAGACGACGCTTTCCATCAAGCACCAGAGAAGCATTTTCTATCTGATAGTTAGTTTTAGCACCGATATCAAGGCAGGTGCTCCAGTTGCATAGTATTTGCTTTCTTCCACAAACTATTACATAAAATATTTCTCAGAAATGTCTGAACTCGCGTCGGACAGCATCACATCCACGAACCCAAAGCTTCAAAGAACCATTGCCAGGTTTAAGTCCAAGGTTGCCAATAAAGACTACTACGAAGCCCACCAGACCCTAAGATCTCTCATCAATCGTTCTGCTAAAGCGAAGCAAATAGACCATGCCATTGACTTAATTTACTATGGATCGCTTATTCTCGTGGAGGCCAAACAATACCCATCCGCGGCTGATTTGATTTTCTATTTGATTGAAATTTTGACGACCAACGAAATACACTCCGACAAAGAGATACTCGGCAAAGTGTTGACTTTGTTGACCAAGTTCCCTGTGAGCGAGCTCAGTTTTAAGAAAATCGATAACGAGATTGTCAACTGGAGCATTAAGTTTAGCGACTACAAGTTTGGTGACCCTCAACTCCACGATCTCTTGGGCTCCAAATACTTGAATAATACCAGCTTCAGAGTGGGTACCAGCAGTACCTCTGCCCAGACTGTCGTGGCTTCCGAAGGTGGCTCAAGCAGCAAGCCAGACGAATTGACCGAAAACTATATCACTGCACAGAACCATTTGATCTTGGGCACTAACAACTCCTTCAACAAGCTCGTGGAGTTGAGTTTCAACTGGTACTTGGACAGTCAGCAAGTTGTCAACCTACCACAATTTATTCTTTTCCCAGTGGCCAACTATCTCATCTTGCAAAACGTGAAGAACGCCAAGCTATTCTTCAGCAGCTTTTTTAAGCTCTTTTATGAGAAATTTGACACCTCCGTGCTAGAGTACAAGAACATACAGGTGGACGGGTTCTTCAAGATCTACTTATTCACACCGGAAAACTTGAAAATATTGAACTTCATTCAATTGATGATATTGACCATACAGACAAAAAACAAAGATTTGTTCCTCAAGTTGAAGAGTGCTTATGGTAGCGATATAAAGACTCACGGGTTGGGCGCCGCAGTGGACAAGATTGGCGCTGTGTACTTTGATATCCAGGTGCCTAAACAGGTGAACTTTTTGCAGCAAATGATGGGATTTTAAAGAAGAGCTTCTAGGCTAGATAATAATTATCTATCATTTCTAATAGACAAGTTGCAAAACTCTAAATTTTTTTATTGTATTCTTTAAGAACGTTTCAGTGAATGTGAGCTCTCTAGCAAACGTTATCTACACACTCAAAGAAAGAATATCACTCAAGCACCAGCCAAAAACTGCTTGAAGAAGCTAGTTAGAAAAATGCACGATATCTCTATACATGAGACGGAGACATAAAGAGAGCTAATTCTAGACTACGCCAGATAATAGTGATGCTATCACAATTAGCCGTGTTCCCAATGCGGCAGGATGATCGCTTCAAAACGGTCTCCAAAAAATCTCAAAAGGCGACTCTTTTAGCCTGTTGTAGAGAAGAAAAATACCAACAACAGCAAAATTATTATATGCTGCGTAGATAAGGCTAACTTGACCGACAGGGCTCTTTTGGAGCTCTGAACAAAATGACAAAAGTAATTCCGGGATAGGAGGGTTTTAATGTTGTCGCAAAGTACTGTAACTAGAATTTAAGAAAACTCGCTCAGACTCTTCAGGACTACAAAAAATTACAGCAACTCTTTCGGATACCTATTTATTGCTTCAAATGATTAAGAGGGTAGCCCAAAATTCAAGATTGAGCATTTACAGAGATACAAGAACGCTGAATAATGGCCTCTGTCGTTTTCAGTATGACCGACTTCTTATGAAAAAGATATTTTCCAGTAACCTTCAATAACGGATCAGCACTACTAACCAAGAGTCTTAGGAAGTATCTATAGCTTTATAGACATTATAGTTCGAACATACATAGTACGCTGTGTGATGTCGTGCCGGCATAACGACAACTTTGCTTCTTTCAATGGCAATAGCTCTAAATCTTTCAAAAGAGATCCAAACTGGAAAAAACACGATCCTTTATTATGAACCTAAAGCATTCAGCCAGTTTCCAGCTTTCAGAAAGAAAACCGGTACCTGGTCTTAAAGTGATACAAAACCAGGTCGAGAAGGGGAACGCTGGGTCTTGCTATAAATTCAATAACCAGTACCATGACATCCAGCCGATATCTTTAAATCCTTGTACTATTGAATTTTGATTCTCAAGCTTTGGCTTTTGGACAGACGGAAGCTCACTCGAAGGGGCGAAGACACGGTGCCATAGAGCTTATACACGCTGAAATTTGAATTCAAAACCTCAACATTCTATATTCTATTTTTGGTAAGTTTTTCATTTCGTGCCTTTGGCCCTGCCTGTTCATGTCGTCGAAATGTAACACACACGGTGCCGGACCACCAAGGCTAGTTCTGAAATAGCTACTGTCGTTGGGGGGTGAAAAGTGAAATGGGGCTTTTTGAACAACACTGGGACGGGAAACCACGTCCTGGAGCACTAACAAAAAGTGTAAGACGACCAGATAGCAGAACTTAGAGAAACAGAAAGAGTTTCTAGTAGGAAAAGCTTGTTGTCTTGCAATGAGCCAGCTTTACAACTACAAAAATAAAACACGATTCAAGCCATGCAGAAGTTTAGCACTTCATCAGAAAACGGAATCAGCCAAATATTAATACAAGGCGTTTTTATGAATTAGAATAACAAAAGCTAGGAACGTAGATAAGACAAGTTTTGAAAAGCAGCAAATCAACTTTAAAAGAATATGAACATAAGTTTGAAGAGAGAAAAAGAGAAGCAGAAAGGAAGCAAAAACGAAACCATAGAAAACGTAAAGAAAGTTAAGATATCTAAGAAACAAGCATCAAAATTTTGTTACAGAAAAAGCAATAGCACTGCGACGAAGAGACAGAGCGAGTTTGCTCTGTCGCCTGCAGGAAATTAAATGTGGAGAGCAGCGAGGCTCAGAAGAAGGAAGTAAAAGAGAAAATGTTATTTTAGAACAAGAAAGATGTGTAGGTGCTTAAAAAGCTATTGTGAATGAGCACGATGAAGTATAGCCCATGTGCAATATTGAAACAAACTTACTTGAGTATTTTTGTTCAATTTTTTTCCTTGTTTTGATTGTGCTTTTTGCTGGGATTACTCAGTGTTAGTATTGTTGATGTAGACACCCACATCGTTAAACAAATGGTCAAAGTAAGTTTGGTAGCTTCCGACAACTTTATCATAGGTGGTGTCTGGGTCAGTGCACATGTCGCCTCCAGAAGGACCAACGTGTGGACAGTGTACCGCTGGTCTGAATGGCAACATCACCTGGTGAACATTTCTGCAAAACACAGTGTTTCTACCACCCTCGTCACCGGTGCCAAGTCTAATGGTTGACAAGTATTCCAAGCACTCATCGTAGCTAGAGTACTGCTGGTTCTCACCAGTACAGCTGGAATTGTGGACGAGACAGATGGATTTAATGGCGAGTTCCTTATACAACGCGGTACCGTCTTGGCCAGGGTACTTTTCGTCAAGAGCCTCGATGACAACTTTGCCAACAATGTCATAGACCTGGTTAAACTTTCTAAAGACAGCATCATACTCGGCGATCTTGATGCCGTCGGAGAAGTCAAAGTAGTAAAACATGTCGACCTGAATTGGGATGTAGAATTCCACTTCCTCAATGTAAAAGGTAACAAGGGTCGTGGTGACGGCTACACCCTTGTCGTAGATAAAGTTTTGCATAGTGTAGTTTTTAGGAACACCGATCATTCTGAAGAGGACAGGGTTTATTGGGGAGAAAAGACCAAAGATGTACTCGGTGTTCAATTCGACGCCCTCAAAGTCTCTGGTGACATCGACACGGCCTTTGCAGCCTTTGGTGAAGTATGTAGAATTGATGAGCTCAGCTTGGGCGGTGTCGCCAGGGTTGAGGAAGTCGTTCCAGAAGTTGACAAGAAAGTCGTAAATTTCAGCTCTTTCTGAATCGTTAGAGGAAATGGACACAGAAGCGGATGGGCATGCAACATCGCTAGAGCTGGAACCAGAATCAGAACCAGAATCGGATCCAGAGACAGAGCCAGAACCAATACCGGAACCGGACCTGGAACCAGTACCTGCACCAGAGCCCGATGCGCTAGATGTGACTGGGTTCAAGGTTGACACAGGGATAACAGTGGTGGTAGTATTCAAGTTATTATAGGAAGAAGTACGATTCTTAATGCTGTTTCTAGCATAGTATTGGTCCAAGTTGGAGTATGGGACTGCTTCGGCAATGTTAAGAGAAGCCACCACCAGGGCAAATACAGTGGACCACTTCATTTTTGCAGTTCGTTGTAGTTTTTTTTACTTTTCGTTTTTGACACTGGATCTGCTGACAAAATTTGTTTCAATTTTTTGACCAAAAACCACGAAAATCGACGATACCTGGAAAAATTAAAACAATGTGTAAAAGACAAAAAAGAGCGACGATTGGAATAATTGAGGAGACCACATATTGCTTTTATACTGACCGTCAACCGGGCCTCGCTGTCTTTTGTTTTTTTAACTTTTTTTTGCTGCCCTGGAGTAAAATCAGAAATTTTGGGTATGTTTCGCCGCGGACAATCCTCTAAATTTTTACGTCGCATACCATCTGCACTATGTGCGTATCGCGGAGACATTTGACTACCCTAGTCTTTTTGTCTGCAGGTTGTAGATAACTGTATCCCGCAGCAATAAGCAGCAGTGCGCAGTAGCATGGTACTACATGCACAGGCTGGCGCTAGCACGCCCAAACGCCTCTAGCACAAGATTACAAAGCTCGCGGGACAATCCTGTGGCTGCAGATTGTGCTACACATGAGCCCTGTCATAACTGCCTTGTGCATGTTACAGCGCGCTACAGTATCTCCTGGCGGTAGAGCGCAGCAGAGGCCCGTCAAGCGCAGCGCGCTCGACGCACAATGGAATGTTGTGCTGATTGTCTCTCCCCCCGTGAGCATGCACTCTTTCTCGTGAATCTTGGGCTGACCGCCAAAAGGCACAAATTAGTGGTGATGAGATGCACAGTGCTGTGCTATGCTGTTCTATGCTGTGCTATAATGTGCTATTCTGTGCTCTGCTGAGGTAACCTGTAACCTGAGTGTAGGTGTAGCATGCGCTTGATGAACATGGCGCTGCGGGATGCGTGACGCTGCAGAACAAATACGAACAGAAAACAGGGCACAAAGACGATTTGAGAGAGAAAGAGAGGGAAAAGAAAAGAAGCCAATGGAGCGAGAGCGTACTATGCTAGACGAACGTGCCACCAAAAGACTCTTCTTATTAGTACTGATTAGCTGGCGCTTTTCGTTTTGCAAACAGAACTAACACCAGTTTTTTCTTGGATAAAAGGGAGATTTTCAGAATCTCCACATTCAAATATAAATACTGTTGAAGCATTTCCTTTTTTTTGTTTGACAAGAATAACGCTCGCTGGAAAGCGCATTCTCTGTAAATTCTAATTGCTGAGTATCCCAAGACGTGTTTTCTGCTTTCGCTTAAGGACAACACATGTCGAACTTTTGCGAAGAAGGGTCGCAAATGACATTAAGCAATTACCTGACAGAACCATTACGGAAGAGTGTCACCTAAGATGCGTCCAGTCCGGGAAAGTTTAAACCTAATGACTGTGTCAGTTTGGCCATCTTTGAACAAAGCGGTGAAAACCCTTATTTATCATTTCGCTGTCCATATTTACAGTACCAACAAAGTTGCAAAAAGTATATACAGTGTGCATGGCTCCAAGAAACTATAATTTCAGCCGCAGGGCGCGAAAACTCAAAGGAGAAAAACGGCTTCCTAAACAAGAACGGGCAATTAACGTTGGTTGGAATCTTGGACGGTCCTGGTAATTGCAGCCAAATGAAACCATGGTGACAAAAATAGCACATCTGACGAGACCGTGCTCATTGGAAGTGTGCTCAAAGCGAAACAAGTGACTGGTTGCTACTTTGCCGCAATGCTGGATAGACGAGAGGCGACACAGGACATGACAAAGGTAGCATTGCGCTATCGGCGCCTTCATTACCAGTCGGACCCTCTTTTTCAAATGGAATCAAAAAATGCGCAGAAGCTTTGCACTAAGAGGTCCTTTTGCATAGAAAGCCTTGAAAAGAAGAGAACAACATTTAACCTTTGGTCAAATTTGCGAGTAGGGTTTACCTCCTGCTTCCGCAGCTGTGAATAAGATGCAGCCTGCAAAAGCTCGTTTCCCAGATGAGCACCAGCGTAATTCAAACGTTCGAAAATCAGGACATTGCTCAAAAAGAAAGTAAACTTTTTTTTCTTTTATAGTGGGTAAAAGCACTTCCTGGGTGTATTGAGACCAGCAGGAGTTTAGCTTGTCTCAAAGTTATTAATCGTCTTGAAGCACTAGGAGAAAGATTTATTATTGCGGTTGCCAAATAGTTGTGTTTAAAGAAGGATGGAGAGCTCTAATACTGGTTTTCGAGCCTTAAAGAGCTCCAGCTGGGTGCTTAATTCTGCTATAAGGTCGAATATTCCTTTATTGCCCAATTAATCAGATACACTCAAAGCATGAGCAGCCGCAGAGCACTGCCAAACGACGGTCAACATAATTGTAGTGTTTTGTACCGCAGTGTCTCAAGTCTCACCTTGTAGCTGTGATACACATAAGTGTCACCCGGACTAATCCCACATCTCATAAGCGGGTAGTGCATATAAGCCGCCAGAAAAACGCGAAACAAAAGCATACATGTATAACAAGAAGCACCATCACAGAAACTAGGTAGTCGCCAGCATCAGCAACCACTACAAGCCCATCGCACTATTCATAATGACGGCAAGACGCTCTCTCTACGGTCAGTCCCTTATCAGAAATGCCAGCACCGCCTCCTTTGGCGCTGCTCCCAGCGCGGAGCCCGTCGAGACGTACTACTCCCTCGCGCTCGTGAGTCCTCCAAAGCCGCTTGACGAGGACAGTCTCGTTGGGCAGCCACAGAGATCCAAAATCGGCACCCCTTCAAACAACAACTCCAATCTCAGCTTGTCTTCCTTGAGTACCACCACCAATAGCGTCCAGAATAATAACAGCAGCACGCCAGGCGGTCCTGGCGTCGCTCCTGGCGCTCTTGGAGACGCATCCGCGGACGACAAGATGTTGCCGCGCTACAATTTCAATATTGCGAGTTGGATAGCCAGCAACAAGCCGCATAGTGTACCAGACTGCGATGAGGACGATATCTTGGACATCAGCGCATTGATCGCGCATCACGACCGGGAGATTGCCGCCGCCGCGGAACTAAAGACGAAGAAGAGCGCTGACGTGAATAGCAACGGCTTGTCGGCGGCTGATATCAGAGGCGCCGTCGGCGTCGAAGAGGGAATTTCTGGGTTCAGTGGCAGCGGCGCATCTGCGCCTGCTAAAGTTAGTGAGGGCCAGGCTGCTACTGAGAGAACGGCTGAGAAGCCTGTAGAGGCGGCTGCTGAAAAGCCAGCGGAAACTCAGACAACAGTTATTCGCGGCAATGCTGCAACCGAAGCTAACGCGTCAAAGAAGGCGGAAATCATTGATGTCAAGAAGCCAGGCGACGAAAAAAGCAAGGCAAAGGGGGAGTTTGTGGCCATTGAGACAGATAAACAGAAGAGCGCAGATAAGGCGGTGGGCACTACTAGTGCAGGCCAGGTACCAATAAAGCAGGATACTGCGCTGGAAAGTGCTTTAGAACAACAAATAAGGGAAACAAACAAGCAAGATGAAAAAGAGGAACAGAATGCACAGGCGACAGAGGTTGTTATAGACAATGCAACGACTGAAACACAACTAGAGATGAATAAACCAGAAGAACCGAGGGTGGTAGAGCAGGCTGAAGCACAGCCAGAGGCATCAAAAGACGTTTTGGCTTCTGAAGCTCAAGAAAAGGTAGATAATGACGGCGATATTGAAATGAAGTGAGCCAGGGATTGCTTTTTCTTCTCCAATTTACCACACTGTACAATTAGTCAAGGTTTCTGTGTAATGCAATGTACTATTAGATCAACCGTTCGTGATGTTTTTGTAGTGAAATGCTGTTGTTTGCATGTAGCTTTGGTAATCATATTTTGCGCAATAATCTTGCCGCTATATATTCGAAAAAAACAATTTCAAAGCTGCTTATTGCGAGAAAGTGTCCTTTTCCATCCATCATCTTCACTAATGTCATTTGATAGCCTGGAATTTTGGCTTTCCTGTCTCCATTTATCATCTCCATCGCTGTGAATTGTGTTTCCTCAAACGGCAATCTGCGGAGCGACCCCCCGTGCGTTAGCAGCCCCGGCGCGCTTCTTTGATTCTGAACATTGCGAGCATCGGC
The DNA here is from genome assembly GCA_031125595.1 of Saccharomycopsis capsularis. Lineage (NCBI taxonomy): Eukaryota > Fungi > Ascomycota > Saccharomycetes > Ascoideales > Saccharomycopsidaceae > Saccharomycopsis > Saccharomycopsis capsularis. Next base: position 100,290 of record JASTUX010000015.1, read on the forward strand.
AACATCGCCATCACTGCCATCATCGCTGGCTGTGCTATAGCAAGGTATATGATCTCGTCATCGCTACATCTATTATCATCACTACCATCAGATAAACTTAACCAAAACAAATTGTGCTGTCATCTTTCGCTCATTATTACCATCTCCATCACCTCTCCCAAACAAAATCAACTCCAACTTTTTCAACCCACATAGCATTCCATAAATGAAGATACCATCCTGTCTCCTTCGACCATTCAACCACGTTAAGCATGTCCGGTTCTTTTCCACCTCTTTAGCCACTCGCAATGTCCAAAACTCGGACCCCTCTGCCCCATACCGCGCGCTCCACTATGGCACGTTGAATTCCCAGCGGTTTTCGCCACACCTCAACAACCAGGTCCTCGACAGCTTTCTGCTTACTGGCAAGAACAGCAGTGTTGGCATCAACAGCAGCAGTAGCGACATTTCCGCGGTAAAGGCGAGTATCACGGCCGACACAGACAGGCTGACGGAGACGCTCAGCAAGGAGAACAAAGACATTATCAACGGAGACGTTGGGCAACGAGCCGCAAAGCTCCCAAAGCACTACATGGACACCTTAGAGGTATTCAAGGCGCTCGCGGCAGCGGGGTTTACGGCCCGACAAGCACGACATATCATTGCCCTCACGGAGGCTCACCTCGCGGCGAACTTGGACAGGGTGGTGCGCCGCCATGTCCCGAAAATGGACATGGAGAACGAGAACTACCTCTTTGAGGCGGCGTCCTCGGAGCTCCTGGTAGAAGTTAAGCGCAACCGCGAGCAACAGTTAAAAGAGGTGCAGAGCGGCGTGAACTTGCTTGACCGCGAGCTCAACTCCGTGACGGACGAGCTTAGCGACTTGATGGTGACATGCAAGAACGATTGCGAGGTCGCTATGAACGACCACAAATCTGACAACACGCTCTTGCAGAAGGAACTCAACATCAAAATTCGCGAAGTTGAGAACCGCATCAGCTCGCAGCTAATATCAGAAATGAAGTTTGGCGTTGAACGTCTCCGGTGGGCCATCACGCGGCGCGGCATCTTCTGTATTTTGTCAGTGGCCGCCAGCGTCTTATTAGCGGTAACAGGCTCCAAGGTGATTAATGCCGCTGCAGAGGCTGCCGAGCAGGAAACGGTTATGAATACATCGACAAAGGACGAGTTTGTCCGGGACAATGATGAGTATCCAAAAGATGACGCCAACTACGAGCAGTACGAGGAGTGGCACGAGCCTAAGAAGATTAGCTCGTTGAAGTAGAACGCAACTTCAAGATAGGAGCTGATAGGGAGGGAGGAGGTTTGTTGATCACTTTTGAGCTGTTGCAGCCACATTATACATATATTCATACTATTTTTTTTTTGTTAACGCAAGGTCTAAGCTGTAAGATTAAGTTCTCTAGCTTCAGAAACGACATTCAAGAGCAGAACTTTCAAAAGTTTTGAGGCCAACCCAACCAGTAGTAAGCGGCATGTTTGAAGGGCCAGCGATACTATAATTCCGGCCGTTTTTGTGTTTCTCGGCGCCGGCCTTGCCGGCAGCTAGATTGTTAGGGTCACAATATCAGTCGCCTATTATAGCAGACGGCTCGCTGTAGTGCAGCGATTGTAGTACAGCGATTATGAGATCGTTATGCTAAAACATCCAGACATACATAGATATAGAGTTACGGAAAGTCACAGGAAGATTGTCTAATATGAAGGGCACTCAAGCCTAAAACGCCGTGGTTGCTGGCTGGTATTGCTTTTCGCATTACGTTTTGCCGTCTATTTGTTTAAAGCGTATGCAAAGTCGTTAGATTTGAGCACAGCAAGTATAGCAGGGTACAACATAGAAACGGTATAGCGCAGTCGGAGCAGAATAAAAAGTATTTAATATAAACCGTAACAGGCTATTGTAAAGAAATCAGAACAAAGGAAAAGGTGAGAAATCAAGTATTTATAATTGTTGTACGCAGCTCTAATAAGTGTGCTGGAGGACTCTTTTATAATAAGGTGGTTCGCAAAAGAGGAAAGTCAAAAAGACCAACCAATAATCAAAAAACAGAGAAAAAGAAAGTGTTTATCAGGATAGCAAAACTAACATTTTAGTAAAAATGTTGTATGCAATTAGTCAAATAGCAAAATCAGAATAAAAAGACAAACAAGAAAAAAGAAGAAATAAGGTAGGGGATACGGCCCTAACAACTGCTTGCTTATGGGGGCACAAAGCTTTCAACCTTTCCTAATGGTTTTTCAGAGGAAGAATGCTATATCACATCAAATAGAAGCTCTACAACACACGAAACAAACTTCACCCTCGCGCCCTGCACCGCTTTGCCCATCAACACCGTCGTAGCTAACATGGTGCGTGAGAAGGATACTATGGTGTTGGTGAGTACGTCGAACTTCATGGGGAAAGGACAGTGCTGAAAAGTGCAGAAAGTTGAATAATTCAAATAGTTACCTTTAATAAGTATGTAGCCGAGTACACTGCAAAACGCGGAGAAAACCGGCAGGGAAAAAAGGACAAGGAATTGAAATACAGTTTTGATTAATAAACTGCAATGCACTCCGGAAAGCAGCGTGGTTTTATACTCTGGCGAAGGGACACTTTAATAGGGCCATGTTGGGGCGTGCAGACCGAAAGGGTCTGTTATCGCTGCGCAGTACTAGTTTATGGGTCGTGCCCAAAATTGCCCCTTTCAATGCTTCCAACGATGTCCTCCACATTTTGTTTTGAGTGCTATAGACTTGGTCGTACTCTTGGGGCACCACGAGGCTCGTAAAAGTGGCTGGAGAGACGAAGATCCAGCGGTAGCAGAGGCTCACTTCCCACTCGGCAGCACAATTGCCAGCTCCAGAGTCCGGTAGGAGGCGCGCCAGCAGAGCGTTGGAACTTCAGGAGGGGAAATAAGGGTAAATCTAGGAGATAGTGAGAGAGAGCAAAAACCAACTAGTAGCCTATTGTAGTTGAAGAGAGAGATAGATGAGGTATCAGTAAAGAAAGTGTTTTACGGTTGCAGCAGCATACAAATCCGCGCTCGCCGGCTCTTTTCCGTAGCAGATCCGCCTGTGTTCCATCCTCTTCGGCCACCACGCTACGCTTTTCCAATATTACAGTGCCTCTTATTCTTCTTCTCTTTCTCTTCCTTGACTTTTACTTCTTTTTACCTTTTGCATTCCAACAATTTCCACACCAACTGATAGACACCCTAGTTGTTCACCATGGCTCCTGCCCCAACCCCCAGAGTCATCTTCATCCGCCACGGCCAGACCGAATGGTCCAAGGTGTGTACCACAATTCTTATTTCCAACTATTCTCGAATATCAGGCCCTTTGGTCCCTTACTAACATTTTCCTCAGAGCGGCCAATACACCTCCAGAACAGACTTGCCATTGACTGACTACGGTACGTGACTCGACATTCTAACACTCTTTTTCTGCTTTCCCAGTTTCCGGCCATACTGAAAAGTCCGAGTCCAACTCCGAGAACCGGTGGATACTATAACTGTGTCTTCCCGTTCCTCTACTAACGCTATCCAGGCATCAAACAAGCCAGAGCCATCGGCAATGTGCTTGTGGGCACCAGTAAGACCTCACTCGTGAACGTGGATAACGTCAAGCTCATCATCTCGTCGCCGCGCCACCGCGCACTCCAGACCAAAGACCTTATTTTTGAACAGATTGACCCGCAGCTTAAGGACAAAATCCCCGTGGAGGTCTCCGAGGACCTCCGCGAGTGGGAGTACGGCGACTATGAGGGCTTGCTCACGAAGCAGATCATTCAGCTCCGCCATGACAAAGGCATCCCTGACAAGCTTGACCCGATCACCGGCAAGCCTGTCCCCTGGAATATCTGGTCCGATGGCTGCGAGAACGGCGAGGACTACACTGACGTCACTCTGCGTCTCAACCGCCTCATCAAGAGGATCCGCGCCCTCCACGAGGTCGCCCTTGGCAAAAATGAGCCCTGCGACGTGGTCATCTTTGGCCACGGCCACATCTTGCGCTGCTTCGCCGCCCTCTGGTTGGGCCGCTCCATCAGTACCAACCCCCAGTTCATCCTCGATACCGGCGGTGTTGGTGTCCTCAGCTACCAGCACCACAACATCGAGGAGCCAGCCATCCACGTCTCGGGGCCTTTTGCGGTGCCGGTCGAGGAGGAGACCGAGCACAGTGCGTGAGCAAGAAAGCTTTATAGGTACTAGACGCTTAGCTTAGAAATGCACATTTTTTTATAAAGGAAGACTGTGAGATAGCGGAGAAATTAAATGTAAAGTGCGAAGCGTAGAGGCTAGTAGTGGCTGGCGTTCATATATCAAGGCTACAGAGTATCACAAAGGTCGTGCAATTCGGGGCTAAAAATTCGGCTTCCAAGGCTATATATTCCCCATGATGTGCCATAGGCTACAAAGATATTTTTCTTCAACGGGAAACTTTTTTTTCAACTTACACGCTAAATAAAGAGATATAGTGACAACTGCTCTTGGGGTACAAAGAGCTGTTAGCCTGCAGGCTGTGGTGCTGATATCTACCAATGTTGCCGTTAGTCTAGAAATCACTAGAATGTACTTGGCATTATTGTGCCGTTAGCACTCTTACCGTGAGTCGAAAACAGACTCCATAATTCGGCCTGACATGCATACGCCTGTAAACTTGAAGCACGAAAAGACGGTCTTTACCAACAGGGCAGGAAAGCTAGGGTATTTTTTGGAGCCGCTTGCCTGTCTGCCTATTGGGTGCGAGTCGCTGCTCTCCATTAAAATGTTCAACCTCCTTCAAGCCTTTTTACTTCATAAGCTCGCTTACATGACAAGGGAGTCATTTCTGGTTTGTAACACATGGTATGGATTCGTTAACTAAAGGAGTATCAAATAAAACAAAAATCAACTAACTTGTAACATAGAAAAACAAAAACAAAAACAAAAACAAAAACAAAAAAGACTGAAAGTTTATCAAAAGTAACGTACAAAAAAACAGAACAGAAACTTCACCAGTATCAAATCAAAAGGAGCAAATAAGAATATAAAACATAAAACATAAAACATAAAACATAAAATATAAAATATAAAATATAAAATATAAAATATAAAATATAAAATATAAAATATAAAACAAGAAATAAGAAACAAGAAATAAGAAACAAGAAATAAGAAACAAGAAACAAAAACAAAAAACAAAAAGCAAAAAACAAAAAGAAACATTGAGAAAAGCATAACAGTGGCACCAACTCAGTAGTCTGAGTTATCGTAAAACTTCTTAAAGATAAAGTTTAAAAAGGTGTCAGTGTAAAACTTTACAATCCCGTCATAGATCTCGATATAATCATTGTTCTCGTACTGTGAGAACAACAAATCGTCGAGACTCAACCGCGTCACAGCATCCGGGATAGGGATGGATCCGCTGGCGGCCTCAACCAAGAACATTCCCACCTCGTCACAGCTGAACATGAAGTCGACCTTCGGCAACTCAGGTGGTGTCGCGAGGGCCAGACACTGCACGCCCTTGAGCTCTGCAAGGATGCCCTGATCGCTGAGATACTTGGCACTATACTTGTAGGAGCCAAACTTGGGCGTCTTGCCTTGGCGCCGGAGCTCACGCTGGTAAAAGTACTGCTTGCTGATGAAGGGGAAGAGCTTTTTCTTCTTGGATTTCTTTCCCGGCTGCGACTGAAGCGAGGCTACTACCTTGGCAATGTAATCGTTGTACACGTCAAGAATCCGGCGGAGCCTGCTTTCGTTCTCCTGGATCTGTTTAAGGATCTTCTCAGCCGAGGCAATCTGCTCCTGTTTTGAGGCCCGCTGGTGCTTCTTTGCTTTGATGTCCTGGGCAATCTCGTTCACGAGCTGCTGGAAATTATCGCGCCGCATCAAGAGGCCCATCAGCTCCAATTCGAGGATCTTCTCCAACGCGAGGCATTTCAAGTCGTGATACGTCATCTTCGTTAGGTCACCAAGGGATCCCTGCGCCGCGTTAGTATAAATGTTCTTTTCAATCTTCTCGCGATGCTCATCTTGGATAATCTGCTTGAAATTGGCTTCATCTGCAGGTTTGATCTTGCTGAGTAGCAACTCGAGCAAGTTCTTACCGGATTGTACTTGCATCATATAGATGACACAGCGTTTCGCTTGGATGAGAAGCGCGTTCTGCTTGGAGCCAAGATACTTTTTTGCCGAAAGCACGTCGTTTACAGTCGGGTTGAGTGTAAGTTTGAATTGGGAGGTGCCGATGCCGGCCCAGAGACTCTTGCGGGAAGTTTTTGCCAACTCACCAAGCTCATCAAGATAGCCAATCATCACTTGGTCATCGCCTTGGGTAAGTAAACCTTTGTTGGGTTCTGGTTGTCCCTTTGGAGAATACAAATCTCTATTGTCATTGATCAACTTGGTGATCTTGGTGATATCTTCAACCTCCATGAGCAATATCGGCTTTTTATAGTTGCTCAAGTCGTGAAGCGTGGACATATCGTACACCCGATCAATGTCCGCATTTTCCTTGTTGGCCAATAGTTTCAAAATCTTCTCCACGAGCCCGTTTTGCGAGTGGATGTAGTCATTTAACGGCTGTAAATATACCTCTTCGATCGGAAACGGCGCCATTAAGGCCATCTGACTGAGCAACTTGGTGATCTCGAGCAAGTTCTCTTTCAACTTAAGGGTCGTCTTGGAATTTTGCGTGGTCAAGGTGATGCCATAATACTCAGGGCTCTTGATGATGGAGTTTACGTACAAGTCCACGAGCACGTACCCGCTGATGGAGAGCGCCACACTTTCAGGGATAGCGTCCTGGAATTGTTTTTTCAAGGCGGCGTAGATGGACGACATTAAAGCCTTCAAGAAGACTGGCAACACGTGGACCTTGCTCCACAAGAGCTCATAAAATCGGCTGCTGAGCTCTCTCAATTGCGCCAAGTTCTTCACAAACTGGTTGCGCACCATAGGGATCTGGATTGCTTCTTCCACGGAGATGTTGTTGGCACTGGCGGCGCCTGTAGGCTTACCCTCGTCCTCCAATAGCGACTGGTATATCTTAAGAGGGTTGCTCTCGAGGGACAAGCCTTCGATATCCGAGATAGAGCTGATGAGCGAGCCGAAGATGCTCTTTAGCGCCGCACGCTGCTTTGGGGTCCTAATGAACGCATTGAAAAGCTTCTGCCACATTACCGTGCGGTTTTCAATGTAATTAGTGGCAAACTCGTCCACGGTAGCGGTTCTCTTGATGGCACTCGTGACCATCTGCGAGAGCATTCTCATGAACATGTACTCTTCTCGCCTCGATGCCTGCGCGATCTGCTGGTCCTCCTGTCTTCTCATTGGGCTCTGATTCGCTCTGTGCTTGTTAACTTTCTCGCCTACTCTGCCGCGGCCTCTGTTATTGCTGTCCTCTTCGAGGTTTAACAAATTAATACCTTTGAGCAAGTTGTTGCTGATGGCACTAGAGGTCAAGGAGCACCCACCATAGTTGAAGATTTTCAATATTGCTGCCTGGATCTCCTTCAACACTGTCCCTGATTTAGGAGCGAACTCGTATTTCGAGACAAGCTTCAAAAAATAGTGAGGTTCCGTCTGCAATAAGTAGAAGACCTTTTGATACAACTCAACGCGCAGTCTGGTGTTCTTATCGAGGGCGTTGATATCACTAATACCGTTTCCCGCTTTGGTAACGGCTCCTCCAGAGGATCCTAATGTGCCCTGGTCCACCTTATACCCACTGTACCCGTTGTTTCTCATTCTAATCAACTCATCTAAGGTGATCTTGTTCTTTACGAGCAATGCAATTTTGATGTCGAGCTCCTTGTTTGTCTGCTCCAACATTTCCGTCTCCTTTGTCTTGTAGAGTATCTTTTCATTGAGCTGGTTCAAGCGGACCTCGTCCTGGAAGTCCTTGTCGGTGTCGTTCAACAAATAAGCAAATTTGGCAATGACATGCAACGGCGGGTTCGCCATGCTGAGAAGTTTTCGATACGCGTCACCGAAGTCCTTGCCTTTTATGAAGGACTGGATCTTGATGATCTTGTCAATGTTGCGGAGGTAGTACTCATCCCGCTCGCGGTTGGCCCTTCGTACCGCGGCACCGCGAATGGCGGCCTGAACTCGAGTCACAGAATCCTCCTGGGCGTCGAGATCGTCCAAGAACATGTCCTGGGAGAAGCGGGAGAGGAGACCGCGCACCAATGCTTGCACTTGGACGATATCTGGGGCAGCGTAGCGATGCAAGTCGTGGCTGAACTGGGCAATTTCGGCTCTGAGCAAGTTACCGCGGACAATAGCGTTGAATTTGGTGAATTTTGCCTCTTTGAACTCGAGCGAGTCGAGGATCACGTTAAGGTTGGCTCTGGTACGGCCGGCCCGTGCAATAGACTGAAGCTCGATAATTTCATAGCGAGACTTATTGATAAAGTACTTGAGCTGTGCGAGTTTCTTCAAGTACAACATTTGTCTGATTTTGGATTGAAGCTGAACTATAGTATCAGCCTCTTCTTCTATTATCGTGAGTTTCTGGCTATGCCTGTTGTTGAATAGGTTTCTTCTAATAATGGACTGCAACTGCTTGACTGATGACGCAGTAAATTCCAAGCTGATAAGCCTGTTAGCGACCTCCTTGCGCACTAATGTACCTCTGATGATGGCCTGTAGCACTGTGAGAGATTTCTCCGCCTTGAAGGCTTTGTTGAGATGCTCGTGGTATCTGTTTGCATATAAGACTCTGCGCATCACTGCCTGCAATTTTATGACGGACTGCTCAGAATCGTCCTCCATAAGGGCGTCTAAGCGGGCCAACAACTTCTCACGGTACAAATTGCCTCTGATGATAGACTGTAATGTCACAATGTGGTCGCTGTTGCGACGGTAAATTTTCTTGATAGAGTGTCGGAGGACCTTTCGCGTCATGGCGCCGCGGATCAAGGCCTGGAGTTCCACGATAAAGGGTGTAGCAGAGTGAACCGCGAGTTCCTGTAGCAAGGGACCCTGCCTAAGCTTCTTGCCCCTGAAGATGGACTGAAGCTGGATAAAAGAAGATTCACTTGACTTGAGCACCATGCGAGCCACAAACATTCTGTACCGGTAGATTGACCCTCTAGCGAGCGACTGAAACTTGATAACGCTCTTGAGCACCTGTTCGAGCTCCTCATTAGTGGGCTCTGGGTCCTCTAGCTCTTCAGGAACCGGCTCAGGCTCGGGTATCACTGGAAGTTTTCTTCTTGGACTGCGCTGTCTGGTTGGGGATCTGGAGAAGCTGTGGTTTCCAGTATTGTCATTGTTATTTTCAAACAAGCTTCTTTGAGATAATTTTCCCTTAGATGGACTTTTGCTTTGTTGTTGGTGTTGCTGCTGTTTGATGCCATCTCCATCGGGACCCGATCCCTCACTCTTGACAGAGCTAAAGTTGGGCAAGTTGGCACCATCAAGCGCCTTTTGCGAGGCACTGATCTCCTCGTCGGTAAACTCCAACTTCCCCACCAAGCTGGTCATCTCTGGGGCCCTTTCATCCTGCGCCAACAAGAAGCTGAGAGCGTGGATGCAGAAGATTACCTTGGGGATGTTCTTTTTATCGTACAAATCCGTCAACTCGAAGCGGAACAATTCGGGGATTTGGATCAAGTCTAAGAACTTGAAGAAGTTATTGATATTCTCGGTATGTTTAAACTGGAGCCTTTTGGAAGCTGGAACAACCTTTCTCACGAGCTCGGGGACAAACGCCCTGGTGAGCTTGGCGAGGATAACGCCGTCTCGTAATCCATCGTTGCAGAGCTCCGACTCCGAAGGGAGCTCTTCGTTGATGCACTGTTCGATCCACTGCTTTGCTTCGCCGACACGGCAGAGGTACTCGTAACCTTGCAATGACTGTCTCTGGTTATCAAACCAGGAGGTATTGAGGTTTTCGTCGGAGGATTTCTTCGCGAGCTTCTTGCGGCCCTTAAGACCGTGAACATTTAAATCATCGCTGTCGTTGTTGTCATTGAGGTCCGTGGACGAGAGATTCATGGTGCCGGAGCGCGAGAGCGCAACCTTGGCATTCTTGACAGGGCTCAATGAGGGCTTTCGGGATGAGTTGAGAAGGTTTCTGTTCTCGCGGAGGGGGCTCGTTGACGAGCTGGAGACGATTCTGGAGGCGGTGGAAGTGGGAGAACCTGAAAGCACTGAGCCGCCGCCGGGATCCAAGCCTTGCAAGTACCGGCTGGCAATGTTGCCTCTTCTGGGAGAGCTCATTGTGTGGAGACGCCTTGGGGGATGTGTCTGTGATAAGGTAAAACGGTATAGTATGTAGCGGAAAAGTACAAACGCCAAAAATGAGTGGACATTAAAGATGAATCTTCGTGATTCCAACAAGGTGGAAATGGTGGAAAACGGCAACAGGAAAAAGAAGCAGCTTTATTTACCTTTTGCTGCATCGGGAAACCCATCGCGTCGCTTCCAAAACAGTAAACAGATGGTGTCATGTGAACCATGTGATGAAAGCAGCATCCAACAAGGGTGCCGGGTCACAATACAATATTGGATGTTTCCCACGAAAACAATTTTTGTTCATGACAGGAGAACATTTGCCTATTCTGTTGGCGGGAACATACCACAACGATAGTCGCACTCTTGCCTGTGAAATCCCACTGCTTGTTTTCTGAGGATTCAATACGCAGATAGCGCGAGATGGGGAATAGGCTGCGCCGCTTTTTGAAGCGCTTTAGCTTTTACTTTTAACAGTGTCATGTGATGCTAATTGACAGGTACGAAGACCCTTTGTGAGCTAGAGATATATCTGCGAAGAGACCTCGGTCGAACTAGCTGTTGCCTCAGGGAGCAGATGTGTTGCTCCCTGAGCGCTTAGCATATACTGCTTAAGGGCGAGATACCCGCCGCCTCACTACTGAGAGAGGAAGCTCTTGCGGTTTCGTAGCTAGTTTCTTCGTTTCTGCTCTACCATCACAACATACCAGAACAAGAGCTGCTTCTGCGTATCCAAACACACTGTGTAGATATTGCTAGAGGCCCCACGGGAAAAGTGCTGGAAAGCTGTCGAAAGAGCCGGAAGACCGGCATTGAGGCAATTCAGCTTAAAGCTGTCCAAAGCGTTTGTGCAATGTCAAGCTGCGAAAGATAGCCCGCAAAAAATACTAAACCTCGCCTGCTTTTTGACTCTTCGTGACCTTTTCCGAAGCGCTTTAAGGAAGACCGAGCAAGGAGAGAAAAGCGAGCCAAAATGCCCCTCATTCATGCAGACGAAGACACAAGCGCCACTTTCGAGGAACGGAGAACAGGCCCCGAGATCGTTTTTAAGACCATAGGGAGGCAGATCCTCTTTAACTTGGGGTAGATTGCGGCCTAGCGGGTGGAGGGAGGCTCCCAGGCTGCTAGCGGTTTCTGTCAGGAGAGTTATTCCTGCGCACGCTTTCCCGCCTTCCCCACGCAGCACAACAATGTAGTTGTGGCACTGATCTTCTGCTTTAGGCTACTCGAGGCGAGAACGACAAACTTTCGGAGCCGCTCTGGAAGAAAGGTCAGTAGGAGAGCCTTGTCTTTTGAAAAGAAGTCTCAATAAGCGCCGATAAAAACACCATCGTCTCTCGCCATTCACCAATGTACACGACGATGAGTCTCCGTCATCAGTGACACGATCCTTTAAACATGCTCAGATCACTTATCAAGCACAATATCTCTGGCAGAGCCACGTATCGCTCTTTCATTACCACCGCCATGCCTCTTAACAAAGCACCTCCTTCCTTCCTCACCACCCTCTCAACCTTCCCTTCCCCAGACCCCAACGATGAGAAGCACTATCTCTATAGCCAGGTCCAGCAGATTAAGGACTGGTGGGCATCCCCACGCTACCAGCACATCAAACGCCCCTACTCTGCGGAAGAAGTGGCCCGCTTCCGCGGCACCATCCCCCAGTTCTATCCCTCCTCTATCCAGGCCGACAAGCTCTTCAACCTTCTCACCTACCGCAAGCGTGAGGGCAAGCCCGTGCACACCATTGGCTCCATCGACCCCGTCCAGATGACCCAGACCGCCAAGAACCAGGAGGTTGTCTATATCTCCGGCTGGGCCTGTTCCAGCGTCTTGACTACCACCAACGAGGTCTCCCCCGACTTTGGCGACTATCCCTATGACACAGTCCCCAATCAGGTGGAGCGCATCTTCAAGGCCCAGCTCTTCCATGACAGAAAGGCCTGGCACGAGTGGTCCAAGCTCACCGAGAACGAAAAGGCCGAGCGGCTTGCCAATGGGCAGGGAAGAGTAGACTACTTGAGGCCGATTATTGCTGACGGGGACACTGGCCACGGCGGGCTCGGGGCCGTCATGAAGCTTGCCAAGTTGTTTGCAGAGAACGGCGCCGCCGCCATCCACTTGGAGGACCAGCTCCACGGCGGTAAAAAGTGTGGCCATTTGGCTGGTAAAGTTTTGGTTCCAACCTCGACCCATGTTTCGCGGTTAATCGCCGCTAGACTCCAGTGGGATATTATGGGCACTTCGAACTTGCTCATTGCAAGAACCGACTCTGAGGCGGGCAATCTACTTTCCAGCTCAGTTGACCCATCAGACCACGAGTTCATCACCGGGATCATCAAAGATACCAAACCATTGAACGAAGTTGTAGGCGCTGCTAGAGCCAAGGGTGCTTCTAGCGCTGAGCTCATCAAGCTCGAGAACCAGTGGCTAAAAGAAAACAAGTTGTACACCATCAATGAGGCAGTCAAGCTAAAATTTGAAGAGCTCAACAAGCCCAACGATTTGTTCGAGAGCTTCCTCAAGGAGACCTACAATAAGTCAATTTACGATATCCTCAAAATCCTTGAATCCGAGCGGTACCTCGGCCCGAACAACGACTTTTACTTCAACTGGGACGCCCCACGCACTACGGAGGGGTTCTATCTCACCAAGCCCGGCATCAACGTGGCCGTGAAGCGCGCCCTTGCGTACGCGCCCTACGCGGACCTCGTGTGGCTCGAAACAAAATCCCCAGACCTCGAGTATGCCCGCGCATTTGCTAAAAAGATCCTCGCCCAGTACCCAGACAAGCCGCTCGTGTACAACTTGTCGCCTTCTTTCAACTGGCTTGGCCAGGGCTTCTCCAAGGAGGACTTAAGGGACTTCATTTGGGAACTCGCCAAGAGCGGCTTCACGCTCCAGCTAGTATCACTCGCAGGCTTGCACTTGAACGGCCTCAAGACCTGGGAGCTCTCGCAGGCGTTCAAGAGCGAAGGTATGAAGGCCTACGTCGAGCTCGTGCAACAACAGGAGAAGAGTTTGAAGACAGACATTTTGACGCACCAAAAGTGGAGCGGTGCCAACTACGTAGACGAGATCTTGAACGTGGTGCAGGGTTCCGCCCAGACTAGTGCCATTGGTAAGGACTCCACCGAGAATCAGTTTTGAGATGTACGAAAAAAATACCATTTTGCATGTTTTTTGTTCATAAGGCGCTCAAGCATAAAGTTAAGCCTATAATAAACTGCGGCTCTTGTGAGTAGTTCTACATTAATTTGTTACTGATGGTGTGCGTCTTTTTTCTTTGATTGTAAGATATTGTTAATGAAGTTGAGAGCTTACTAAATAGCTAAGTAACTGCACAAAAAAAAAGAAAAAGAACGAGGAAAATGATTTGCGGAAAGCATAATTAAGGAAATGAGAAAACACAGATTTCAGAAGCAATTGGCAAATGCACGATAAATTCGAAGCTAATGACCCGCCATACATTTCCATTAACAATTCAACATGTCCACCATTAGTTCTTACTGTACATTATATATAATTAGGAGCCCCGTCTCTGTTTTTGCTACTGCTAAACCAGCAATGTTAGATGTTTTGGATTTGCCATTGGATTTGATGCCTTTATTTTTGGTGGGAGCCATGCATGTTGGAATCCGGCGCGGCAGTGCATGGGCTCTGCGGCGGAAGTGCAGTATGCATGCTCGGCTGGAAGATGGCTAAATAGCTCTTGTTCTACAAATTGAGCAACGCAAACGACTGTATCGTGTATTAATGTACCTCAGTATTAACAAGCGCTACGGGGTTTACTTCCCGACAACGAACAAGTCCACAAACTCGTCGACGGCCAACTCGTCAAAGCTGTCGTCCTTGACGATGCTCTCGATCCGGTTGACTCTCGCTGGGTCGTCGCTGAAGAACCCTACCAAGTGGTTGTGGAACTTTTTGTACAACAAAGGAGTGCCCTCCTCGCGACGGGTGCGGTGGCCGACAGGGTACTCAACCACGACCTCGTCCAAAACGGTACCGTCGGTGAGCTCGACGGTCAAGGCGTTGCCAATGCTGCGCTTGGAAGGATCCAAATAGTCGGCGCTGAACTGCTTATCCTCGACACAGACCATCTTGGCGCGGAGAGCGTCGATGTCGGGGTTGGCGGCGACAGCGTCCTGGTAGTGGTCGGCCTCGAGCGCGCCGTAGATGAGGGGCACGGCAACCATGTACTGGATGCAGTGGTCGCGGTCGGCGTAGTTGTGAAGCGGGCCCTGCTTGTCGATGATGCGGATTGCGGCCTCCTGGGTGCGAATGGTGATACGGCGGATGTCACGGAAGGTCCGGCCGCGCGCGTCGAGCTTCTCCTTGACAGTCAACGCAGCCTCGACCGCGGTCTGCGCGTGGAACTCCGCGGGGAAGGAGATCTTAAAGAGCACGTTCTCCATGACGTACGAGCCGTAGCTGCGCTGGAACCGGAACGGCTGCTTGCGGAAAAGCACGTCGTAGAAGCCCCAGGTGGGCGCGGTCAACGCCGACGGCATGCCGGCCTCGCCGCGCTTGACGAGGTACGCGAGGTGGACCGCGCGGCTGCACGCGTCGCCGGCAGCCCACGACTTGCGAGACATGGTGTTGGGTGCGTGGCGGTACGTGCGGAGCGCGGCCCCGTCGACAAAGGCGTGCGACAAGGCCGCGGTCGTCTGGTCGCGCGTGAGCCCGAGCATGCGGGACACGACGGCGGTCGTCGCGACCTTGACGAGGAGAACATGGTCGAGACCCACCTGGTTGAACGAGTTTTCGAGCGCGAGCACGCCCTGGATCTCGTGCGCCTTTATCATGGCGGTGAGAACGTCTCTGACGGTGAGCACTTTGCCAGTGGACCCCTCCCTAGCTGCGCGCGTCAAGTGGTCTGCCACCGCGAGAATGCCCCCGAGGTTGTCGCTCGGGTGCCCCCACTCTGCCGCCAACCAGCAGTCGTTGAAGTCCAACCAGCGGATGAGCGTGCCGATGGCAAACGCGCCGCGCACGGGGTCCATCTGGTGTGAGGTCCCAGGAACACGTGTCCCGTGAGGGACGGTTGTCCCAGGGACGACCGGCGCGATGAGCCGCCGGACGTTGTTGAAGCGGAGCGCCGCGAGCCCGCAACCGAGGGTGTCGACAAGGCAGAGCCGGGCGGTGTCGTAGGCGAGCGGGGAGACGACGGTGTAGTCGTGGACGTAGCGGGCAATGTCCTGAAGGACGGCGTCGGGGGCGCCAACCGCAGTGGACGCGGGTGTGGGCGCTGGGCCGGTGGCAAAGGACATCGAAAGAGTCTTGTGGAGCGCGCTGGCAAGAGACTGGGAGAACGCTCTGGAGCGAAGCGCCGGAACCTGTTGTCTGAACATGTGGGGCGATGGAGAGCACGAGCAGGATTAGGAGTGACGAGAACAGGAGCGACGAGAAACAGGAGCGACGAGAGGTGTATAAGTAGGGAGAGCACCAGAAGGAGTGTGCGAGAGCATCTCCGAGGACGGTCCCGCTGGCCTCCTCTGACGTGGATGTTGTTGGGGTGTTCATCAATATCCGGCCTTTCCTTCGCCCCTTTCCTCCGGCCTCTGATGTGCCCGTGGGGTAAAAGAACAAAGGCTGTCAACATCCCAAGGGGGAAAGCGCATCCGGAGGCCAGACGCAGTGCGCCAACATCTCCACAGGTTGCCATTCGCTACCATCTTGTACGCCTACCCCTCTGGACCAGCGGAACCTCTGGGTATATCTGGCGGGCGCTGCCCGCCAGATAAAGCTAGAGAAGCCCATCGCCATCGCCATCGCCATCGCCATCCCTAACCGCCATGTCCAGACGCTACGCTTCCCTCAAAGACGCCCTCCGCGCGGTCATCCCTAGGCGCCGCGAAGCCTTCCTCAGGGTCAAGAAGACCTACGCCGACAAGCCGCTCGCCACGCTCTCGGTGGGCAGCACCCTTGGCGGCATGCGCGGGAGCCCCGTGCTCTACTGGGAGTCGTCCAAGGTGGACCCCGACAAGGGCGTCACCTTCCACGGCAAGACCATCGAGGAGTGCCGCCGCGTGCTCCCGCACGCGACGTCAGCTGCCACGGACCGGCTCTCGGAGCCTCTTCCGGAATCCATGTTCTGGTTCTTGCTCACGGGTGAAGTGCCTTCCCAGGAGCAGGTCGCGGGATTCTCGCGGCACCTCGCGGAAAACGCCGAGCTTCCTGGGTATGTTATCAAGACCTTGGACTCGCTTCCCGCCACACTCCACCCCATGGCCCAGCTCGCAGTGGGCATTTCCGCCCTCAGCCACGACTCCGCCTTTGCCCGCGCCTACGCCAAGGGCATCCCCAAGCACGACTACTGGGAGTACGTCTTTGACGACTCCGTCGCCTTGCTCGCCAAGTTGCCGCTGATGATCGGCCGCATCTACCAGAACACCTACAAGGCGGACCATCTCGAGGGCGCGCACGACACTCTCGGAACCGTGTCCCTCGACAAGGACTGGTCCCATAACCTTGCCGCCGCTCTTGGCTTCACCGCCGACGGCTCCTCCAAGAACATCAACGGGCTCTCCTCCGTGCAGTCCACAGACTTTGTCAACTTGGTCCGCTTGTACTGCGCTCTCCACGGCGACCACGAGGGCGGCAACGTCTCGTCCCACACAACCCACCTTGTGGGCTCCGCCCTTTCAGACCCCTTCCTCGCCTACAGCGCTGGTGTCCAGGGCCTTGCCGGCCCGCTCCACGGCCTTGCCGCCCAGGAGGTCGTCCGCTTCATTCTCCAGATGAAAAAGGACCTCCACGTGGAGGACGTCACCGCCCTCAAGTCCAACACCTCCCTCGACCACCAGATCGCCGACTACCTCTGGTCCATCCTCAACAGCGGCCGCGTTATCCCCGGCTACGGCCATGCCGTGCTCCGCCGCCCGGACCCGCGCTTCGCCGCCATGCTCGACTTTGGCCTCAACCGCCGCTCCATCGCCGACACCGACCCCAACTTCAACCTCGTCCATAAGCTCTCCCAGGTTGCCCCCAAAGTACTCACCGAGCACGGCAAGACCAAGAACCCTTTCCCGAATGTCGACTCCTCCTCGGGGATTTTGTTCTATCATTACGGATTAAAGGAGACGTTGTTTTTTACAGTCATTTTTGCCGGAAGCAGAGCGTTGGGCCCATTAAGCCAGTTAGTGTGGGACAGGATCTTGGGATTGCCGATCGAGAGACCAAAGAGCTTGGATTTGGCCAGTATCGTGGAGAGGGCCGATAAATTTAAATAGACAGACCTGAATAATATTACAATTAAAAGTACCGGCGTTTTTTCATCCCTATTCCCATATATGTTGTTTTTTATTTGCTTTTCCAGTCTGGCATGCTTTGCCTATTCTAAAACATGTACATATGGGTTTACGAATCATAAACACGGTAAAACTACATAATAGGTGTTTGTAAAGTACTTAGAACAGAATGCGTGCACATGTGCATTCTCACATAACCACCCTCCCCCATATTTGGTGGTCGGCGACTGTCTTTGTCATCGCTACAAATCACATAATAAAGAGCTACAGAAAGTTACAGGAAGCCTGACTTCTATTTGACGGGCATCCAAGCCTTAGAAGATCATGGTTACTGATTTGTATTGCTTTGCGTATTGCATTCAGCTATTCATGGCCCAATTGTGCTTGACTTTAATAGCATCTAAGAATACTTAGCTAGTGACGATGCATTTACAGCTGCGCTCTATATCCCCAGAGCCTTGAATTCAATGGTTTTCTCTCTTTTTTTTATACTCCTTCCCCCTTTCAGAACGGAAATGACAAGCCCTTGTACCCCTCGACATCCTTCAACTCCGCCACCTCCACCTTGAGTAACTCCCGCTCTACCTCGCCGCACACCATGATGGACCCTTCTGGCACCGTTTTTAGCACGTACTGGCGCGCGAGGACCTGGTTTTTCTTTTGCCGTTTCGCCAACTTGTCAAAGATGCGCTCCCGGAGCCCACAGTTCACACCGTTGATGTACGCGAGAGCGTTCTTGAGGTACGTCTGTAAGTTCTTCGCAAACACTGGCTGCGCCTTTCCAATGGAGGAGAGAGTATGAACGATCTGAGAGTCCGAGGACAGTTCGCGGAGAGACGAGAGTAGCGGCTGGAGAAAGTCTGGCTGGAAGTGCAGATGGTTGACGCGGATGACGTCGATATCTGCCAAAGAGACCAATATGAGCGCCAACTGAGACACGAGCGGCGACAACTCGATCGAATCGTTCGCGTTCACTTTGGCCCGCTGCTGCGTTTTCTTAAGAAGATGTGTGTAGATGGCTTGAGATTTGCGGTAGTAGCTGCTGATAGCCGCAAGCAACCTCCAGTGTGTTGCCACCGCAAGGGCAGCGTCGTTGTTGCCACCTCCTTCACCGTTCTCCAAATGTAATCGAAATTTGTCGTAAAAGTTTTGAAAGTTGTCAGCAATGAGCGAGTACTTTTCCGGGAACATTACGGCACCCACGGCGACATCCGAGCCCGCGAGCTCAAGATCCTTGAGTTTCTGGTCCCAGAGGGCGATAAGACTGGAAAGCGAGTCTACAGGAATTTCGAGGCCTCGGATGGCGGTCTTAATAATTTCAATATGGATAAGATCATTTCGGCTTAGCGGCTCTAACATGTTGTTAACGTCGTCCTCTTCATTATTAGATTGTGAAGCGGTTCCACCTTGTTTCGGAGAAAACTGAGAAACAAGCTCCCCAAGTACAGTCTCGACCAACTGACCAAACTCCTGCAACTGCGGGTGAACCTTCTGGTTAAAGTTGATCATGTACTGCTGATTAAGGTTGATTGACTCGTGCACTGCTTGAATGAGGCCGTAGATTGAAATGATAGTCTCAAGGACCGTGCTTGGAACAATCGCCTCTTGTGAGGAGAACTCCTCCTCGTCTTCCTCATTGCCGCTGTTGTCTTCTTCGTCTGCTTCTTCATGGCTGTGATCACGTCTGCCGTTTCCATGGTCATGATCATGATCGTGGGTGCTATCATTTCCTGGTTGACCATTGCCTCGCATCTCCTCAACCAAGTTGGTCAACTCCACGACCTGGAACTGCAATATCTCCATAAACAAATCCATAGCCCTCGTCACGTACGCCACGAACTCATTGACTGGCAAGTTGTCGTCAACCGAGTCCTCCACGAGCTCGGTGTACACCAAGCACGCATTATAGTACAAGTCCCACGGGAACACCACCGGCTTGCCGCCGTTATCAACACCACCAGTAGCCACCTTCTGGTACGTAGTAATGGCCTCCTCGTGGTGGTGCGCAATCTCTGGTAATGTCTGTAAGATGGAGTGGCGATTGTTCACGACATTATCAATGCTCTTTACATCAAGCTTGAAGTTGATGGTGTCCTCCTTGACGAACTCGTTGTACACATGGAATATCAACCGCGACGAGTTGTACGCAGCGTCAAGAAGCACCTGGGCCTTACTTCCAATAGTATTGGTGGCGGCAGTAAAGTCCCGGCTGGCGATTTCCGACGACTGTAGGTAATATTCGTAGGCAGTTTGGTAAAAGCGAAGGGACCTGGAGAGGTCCGAAAGAGTGAATCTGTCGCCGGACTCCTCTTCCTCGGTGCCTTGGGTGAGGAAGTCCTCGGCCGAGGTAAGCTCCACATAGTTTTGCTGCTGTTTACCTTTGAGCTTCTTCTTGTTCTTCAAGTTAGGTCTGGTATTGGATTCTGTGTTTGCTTTGTTAGTAGGGGAATCATAGAGAACATGGAAAGATTAAGAGAACGATTCTACCTTCAATGCACTTTTTTAGGAATTGTTTGTACGGGAAGACTAACGTATTTTCATAATCCATCAAAAACAAAACTTACTTCCCATTCTGTTACCTTTGATATGACTAATTAGTTTTCCTTTGCTGTTATATCTCCGTTCTTGCCTTGTCCCCATCTCATCACCTATGAGGGCCTCAAAGTTTTTGAATTTTTTGGTGTATAAGCAATAGTAATTGCCGTGATACGTACATTAGGATACATGCTTATGCCGAATTATGCATATTTTACTTTACTAAACATAATTGAGGTTCAGGAACGTCTAGCGGTATAAGGAGGATATTACAGATTCAAAAAGGGCTTCGCATTAATACGAAGTTAATTTATTTGTTTTCTGTTGAATTCTTTACAGTGCAAAGTGCTAGCAAACAGCTAACAGAAGCTTCTTCAAAGATGACTAGACAAAAATACAGCTCTTGCTCAGGGTACTCTCAGTAAAACAGAACTCACTGCTTTCAAAAAAGATGTTTTCTCTCGTAGCTCCATGACTGTCTAATTACCCTCTAAAGCTTCTGTTGGCACGGTAGGGGCTTTACTGGCGGCAATGTTGAACGACAGTATTTTGAAAATTTTGGGCGAGAAATCGTGGTGCGTCCGTCTTCTTTATAACTTCGTTCTGTTCAATTAGAAGACTTTGACTGTAAATTGGGCATTTTCAAGCTTTTTTGATAGTAACGCAAGCATGGTTTCGGTGAGTTTCTGTGGTTCACTAAGAGTAATGTCCTTTTCTCCAATTTTTGTTGTTCAGAAAACATTCTAGAAAATCGCAAAATCAAAAAAATCCGCCAAAAAATTTCAAAAAATGGGAGTCACCATCTCGCCCTCTTCAAATGGAAAAGTCCCTCTTCGAAAGGCTGAACTTTTTCAAAAACTGCCTACGCCTAAAAAAGTGTTATTCCATTGCATTGACAATGTTTGCAGACTATCACAAATCCGTATCAGCGTCTTCAGAGCAATATTCTGCAGTTTTCAGAATAGATGGATCCAGTGCACAAGCAACATCGTCACTACAGAGCTTATGCAGTACACAGAGTATATAGGTGCTTTTTTGATCAGCACTAGTGTGTGAGGACGACAGCAGAGCAAGTATGTTATCTGTAGCGAGCGGAAGGCCGATGCATGCCAGAACCGCAACGCCCTATTATACCAGCTCCCTTGTTCCGTTTCCACAACCAACAAAGGAGCCTCTTAGAGAGGAGCGCCATACAAAGAAGGGGACAAGGACCACCCGGAGCAGATAAAGTTGCAATTATCCGTACAGAATGTCCACAGACAATGCCTGGACGTAAACACTGGCGATGCTCTCTGGTACAAAGAATTGTGCACTCAACAACCCAAATTCGAGCCTTAGCTTGCTTTCTGAATTCACAGGTTTTTTCATTGACAATGTGTCGATGGATGCGTTGTCATGCGGTCCTGTTGTGTCTGAAGGCACAAGTCAAAAAGTGTTGTCCTTTGCCACGCTGTGCCATGGTGCGATTGAACACTGTACAACGCACCACATACCATACAAGAGGAACCTTAATCATAAAAAAGCCGGAAATCAAATTTGGTCCCTTCACGCTATTGGAATTCACAAACGGTCGGAAGCAAGATGGGTAGTGGCGATCGTAGTTTTGATAAAAGAACCTTGGCCCGAGACTTCCAAAACGTTTGCATTTAAAAATCAGAAGTCCTGTTTCTTTCGCCGAGGCCTTTTTCGCGCAGTCTCCCTTGCAGGTGATTCAGTAACCGGTAATAGTTAAATTGTGTTATGGTGTTGATTGTTTGCAACGGTTGCAGTTGTCGAGGCCTCAGGTGTGCATAGCATAATATTGTTTCTTGTTCCGTGCAAAGGGGCGGTGACAAGTGGTAACCTTCGCTGTCTGGAACCTTCATCACCTTTTGTCTTATGGAACTAGCCGCATACCTTGTTCTTTTAGGTAATCTCTCTCTGTGTGGCTTCCTGCCTTTTTTTTTTTTGCGAGATCACAAATTCCTTTGCAAGTGATTAGCAACTTTTGCAAAGTTTAAGCTGCAAAGCTTAAAGCTGGACAATTTAAGTTTTAAGGCAGATTAAATTCAAATGCCTGGAGTAAAATTTTTGAAGATCGTTTGCAACTATAAGGTTTGCAGTCTGTGATTCGTTGCCATGTCAGGGATAGGCACGATATAAGGTGGTTTCGCTGCATCGTGTAAACGCGTTATCATGTGCTGTGCCTCGAACAAAAATCTAGCAGAAAACAGGACCTTCCAATCAGAAAACTGTACCTGGTTGGACATTCTAGAATGTTGCATTCAGAGTAATTAACCCCTTTAGACAAGATTTGCTTCTTTTTTAATGCTTCTTCTGAGCTGACAAAACGTGAAATAGTCAAAATCTACGAATCCACATTCAGCGCAATAGAGAGCAACCGCCAAAGCCCCAATATTCCGGGACTACAGTGATGGCAAAAGATAGCCGTTTCAGGAAGTAATCGTAGGCCTTTGTGGTGCGCTGCCTTTTCAAATTACCTTTTGACGGATTCTCGCAGGCTTGAGTATGGCTTTTGGGTGGACCCGACGAGTGACACATTTAGGCCACATATTGATTGTCACCAACCGGAATGTTACATTTTACAGAAAAACTTCTAGATGTCTGGTTAGGTGTGGTTAGATGGCATGCGCGTTGAGGTTCGGCCCATAACGATTCTCAAAGCGACCTGATTATGCTCCTCTGAGAGCAGCAAATCCACCCGCACTGTCCGCCATGCGGACAGCTGTGTGTTGCGATTGTCAGACAATTCTGGCCCTAAAGATCAAAGGTAGCCCTCTAAAGTCTTGGCCTTTGTAGGGGCGTGCGAGAAAAAACCTCGGGAGCCACGCAAGTGGAAGGTGAAAGGTCTTGAACTGGCCCTGGGAAACATAATTTCTGATATTGCTCGGGGACGGTGTGCTTGGGGGTATTGTGTGTGCGTGGTAATGCAGCGCGCCAAAGCTGCGCCGAGGGAAGCACTTTAGTCAGCAAGTAAGGGAGTTTCTTTCCAAACGAGATCCTACTCGGGCATAGAGGTAACTAGAGGTCCTGAAAGCAGGAATACCCACAACGAGATGCGCATAGGCGTTTTATCAAAGTGGTTTTTGAAGGACAAATCTGGACCGGCCACGATGTTAGGCTCTGCCTTCTTCATTAGAGTTTAGCAAGTTGAGCATGCCCTCAAAGAGAGGTTCTGGCTGTTGTTGTTCCGGCAAATAAGGTTACTGTTGACCGTTGTTCCTGAGCACAATAGAAACAGCCGACTAAGCTGCACCCGTGTGCCTTCCGCAAGGCACGAAATAAGTTTTCTGGATGTTACATCACGGAGTAGAGACGAGAGGCCCAAGCAATCCCCACACAATCAGCGAGGCGCGGCCACAGATTGTTGCCGCTGTTGACATGTTGCAAAGATGTAGAAGTCTTATTGATTTTTTTTTGTCCTCTTCTTGCCTTGCTCTGTCTTGCCAAGTTTTGTTGCGGGCTTAGGCGCTGATGTGTGGTGGCTTAGGAAAGCATCTTCTGCTGCTGATCTTTAGGCGAGACAAAGAGCATTGTAAAAGCCTTATGTTTGGTTGTTTCTTCCTTTGACGATGCTCCCAGGCCATAGCCCAATTGGAGGCAGCTCTGTAGTGCTGACATGCAGTACATGAGTTTGTTCCAAACTGAAATATTCTGAACTTTGAGTGCTGTAGCATTATTGGTGGTCCTGTTTCTTTGCCCCGATATTATGAATCGGGAACACCACCGCCATCTGCGAGGCTTTACCCAAAGTACCAGCTGGACCAAGTATAAAAGGAGGACCAAGTCCTCATTTTTTTGGATATCCAATATCTCTTTTTAGTTGTTGGTCTTTTTACTATTATCATCAATTATTCACTAAAGTTTTCACACTTAAATAGCTCTTATCTTGCCACTTAATCTTTTAACCCCTCAAAATGCAATTCACCGCTGCCTTGTCCCTCGTCATTGCCGCTGCTGCTGCTCTCCCAGCCTTCCCATTCAACCATGGAGGTTCTGGTTCTGGTTCTAGTTCTAGCTCTGGCGCTCCATCCGATACCGCTCCTTCTGGTTCATCTCCATCTGGACCGGCCCCATCCAGCGCTCCATTCGGCACTCCATCCGATGTTCTGGCTTTCAACAGCACTTCTCAATCCTTTAACGGTACTTCTCAATCCTTTAACGGTACTTCTCAATCCTTTAACGGTACTTCTCAATCTAACGGTCAACTTTCCAACTTCACTAATCCTTCCGGCCCAGCTCCATCCAGTGCCGCTTCTTTGTTATAATATGCCTCTGCACCTCACAACTAAAAAGCTCTCATCGCCGCATTACTATGAGAGCTCATTGGCCGCTTACGCATAATATAAGGTTGTTTTATGAAACCCTTTTTTCTCACAACTATTTTTTGTTTTTCTTTGTTACTTTTTGTTTCTTTGGTTGATTTTAAAGTTTGGATTATTCGATTACTGGATATATATGAGATAAATGATAAAGATTGTAAAGACTAAATTGAATATAAATTTGTGAACGGATTTGCTTATGATAAACTTTTTTTTTTGCTGTGCCGTTGTAAGGCCCCGGGATTTTCCGTTGCTTTGCGTTTTGTTCAACATTGGTGATACGAGCCCGGAAGCTCTAACAAGAGCATACTTGTTGAGATAGCCATCACTGTAACCACTTTCTATGCAAATATTTAACGATTACTTTGCTTTGGAAAATATTAGCGATAACGGTTTCATGATAGTAGCAGCCCAAAATGGCAGGCCTCATGCATGTTCAAAACGGATATTGAAGTTTGAGGAACTTATGGAATGCATGAACTACTCTAGAAAAATGCGATCAAGTGTACTAATATTGTGTCTGAACATCCTGCTTTCAAAACACAATAGTCCAGTCTCGCCTACAAAACTATTGACACTTAAAAATGAGCTTGTACTATGTAATGTCATCCATGGCGTTCTCGTGGCAGGATTAAGTCCAAACATGTTTTCAAATAACAAATAGCGAGTGAACTTTTGCATCCTTTGGAAGTAAAAATTCGCTGTTTTTACGTGGCTTCACATACCCATTTGCCGTTAAATCTTTTTGAATTTTTGTATTTTGAGAGCGCATCTTTTGTATAATGCCTTAGGTTAAATGTTGTAGACAAAAACAGGGAAGCGTGCTAAACTAGACAGCCATGTGTATTCCGTGTTGTGGCCGCATGGGCAAAAACACGATGTTGAAATGATGTGACTGCAGTGCAACTCATGTATCAAGAGAGCAATACACCCGGATACAGTAGGCAACCTAAGCAAACAGGGGAAGGCTTTTTTCAGCTTCAAGACGCTGCTACCTGCAGCAGGGCGGCACGGTCTGGAACATGGCCGGATACGGACAGGAACCGGGGTCGCTATTCCAGGATGGCACGCAAGATTTCCTCGAGGAAAACTGATACCCGGCGTATGTGTTATCCCTATGAATGAGGGGCGGCACGCTAAGAGGCGGAAAGGGAGAAGGTCGGGGCGCTTCCAGAGCGCTTGTTAGCAGTCAAGCGCATCTTCCTTCACTTGCTCGGACAAAGAGGAAGAGAAATCAAAGCCAGGAAAAATCTCACACAGATATTTGGCCATACAGCAGAAATAGCGGAAACAATAACACCTTTTCACCAGCACGTTAATCCTTCGCTCTTCACACTTTGCTCATCAGAGATCCGCTGCTAGCAAAGTAACGCCACGCGATCTCACCGTCCTCGCTCGCTTTTTTTCACATTTCTGTTTCCGCAGAACAGTTGCCAGCGTATTCCAGAAACCAGCGGCCGCGCATCCTCAAGTGCTTTGGAGCCGCAAGCGCCCATATACCGCTGTCCATATACATCTCCATTCCTCTCGCTTTACCCATTAAGTTCTGCGGCTGTTACTTGGTGTCCCCCTAGTATCCGCAGTATATCCCTCGTTTCATTGTGGATAGCATTTATCGAGCGCGAGCGCCCTCTTTGCATCTTTTTTCCGCTTCTTAGCATTTGAATCCTTCAAAACGGACTTGTTTTAGGAAACACCAACGCTGATCGCCAAAACCTCAGCTATCACAAAGTACAAACATTGAGAACAGCATACCAGAACCAGTCTATCCAATAACTGCAATAACCATAATTACCGCAACAACGTCCCGATCCCCATTCGATCTGCTTTTCTTGTCCCTCGCTTGTTTCTCAAAATTATAAACTTTGGAAAAAATTTCTTTTTTTCTTCTATTCACTCGCTTAATAACACGTTCGCCACATCATCATGTCTATAATAGAGCATCCGTTCCATGTTTCGCCTCAACCCATGCAGTATGTTCCTAATTCCAAAAAGACAAGGGCCTCTCACGGACGTTCGTTGTCCAAATCCAAGTCCTTGAGCTCTTTGTATAGCAAGTACGCAGAAAGTCAAAATAAAAATAAACAAGCTCCACCGAAGGTACCCGGGTCCAACAGTGCCAAAGCATCGGCTAAAAATGTGGACAAGGAATATTCTTCTAAGTACGACAAAATCCTTAATGCTGCCAACAACGAAGATTTCCAAGATGTGGACTTGAAAAAGTCGCTTAACCATAGCGGAGGCGCTGCCGCCATTGGTAATGGCGAATTTGATTTTGACGATTTCAAGAAACTACACGAGAGTCTCCAACAGCCTAACCGCTCCCTCAAATACAGATCAAGTTCCAGCAACCTCAGGCTATTCACCAACTCCACCGCCAGCTTATCATCCCTTGGAAGCCCTTCCTTATCCATGCCGAGAAAGTTTCATGACGGAAGCATTGCTGATTCATCAACTTCTTCCTCAAATAATTTCAATAGTTTAGCATCGAGAAACTCTTCTGTTACTTCCCTACACAAAAATGCGTCCTTTGTCAGAGGTCTTGGAATCAAAAATTCCAGAATAAGAAGACCTAGCGATAATTTGTGTAATCTAAAAAGCCATAGCAACTCTCAATCTTACGACTCCAAGTCAGATTCCGTATCTAGTGGATTGGGCTCGGTTAACGAATCTGAGTACAATAACGGTATGTCTGCTGCTGCCAATCAGAGAATTGAAGAGCAGATTACCATTCCAGCCGCATTATCTAGACCTCAGCAGCAACAGCAGCAACCAACTTCATCAAGAACACCGAAACCTTACGTAAAGGACCAACAGCAACGTCAACCTAGACCTTTCTCCGATGATTCGGTGGTCAGCTCAGCATCATCAAACTTCGATTTTGACAATGAGTTCAACTCTCGCATTTCCTCCTTGACTTCTGTAGAGAATGTTTCCCAGATTTCGTCTCCTGATGTGAGCGCGTTGTATCGCGAAAAGACTCCAAAAATGGCTGAGACACCAGAGGGCGTGGATCTCAAACAT
Source organism: Saccharomycopsis capsularis (assembly GCA_031125595.1). Lineage (NCBI taxonomy): Eukaryota > Fungi > Ascomycota > Saccharomycetes > Ascoideales > Saccharomycopsidaceae > Saccharomycopsis > Saccharomycopsis capsularis. Next base: position 127,632 of record JASTUX010000015.1, read on the forward strand.
GGAAATTCGGAAAACTGCAGGTTTGAAAACTTCTCGCAAAGTGCCTCCACTAGCAGAACTGTTTCTCAAGGCCATAACGATACCCATGATTACGATAACAACAAACACAAGAGAACAGGTTCGTCCTATACCGACAATACTTTAAGCACTATACGTAGTGAGACTAACGTCAACCAGATAAACGACAATTCTACCATAAACAACAGTACTACAACCATCAACTCCAACAATACAATTCTCGACAATGCTAGTGACATTGAATCTTCATTCAATTCGCAAATATCGTCTCCTTTGGGTATAAAAATTTCAAACAATGGATCGCAGGCCGGTCAAAGTGAGGCTTTGAGTGATGATAACCGCGTGGATGCCAGAACCAGAGAAAATACACTTTTCAATGCTCAGAATTCTAACAGCATGGCAAGCTTGAACACTATCAAACAAAGAAACCCGCACACAACCAGAAGGCGACTTAACAGGGTTGTATCCATGCCAATTATGTCCAACAACGATCAAAGCACTGGAAGCAGCTCACCATATCCTATGAATAGAGCCGCTACCCAGCGTCATTATGAAACTAACGGAATGGGCGGTGTTAGCAGTGTTGGAAGCCCCACTTCTGGTCTTGGGTTGGTGCTGAACAACATCAATAACAGATCTGCAGTCTCAATTGACAGTCATGTTAATGGATCTCCAATGATTAGTCCTAATGGTGACACCATTATCAATCCGGGCCAGAAATATAAGTTAAGAAGACAATTGTCCAAAAAGAATTTGCAATCTTTCAGAAAAGAGATTTCTCAAATTAACACAAAGGATGAAGTTATTGATACCGATACCGATATTCCAGACTCTATCTTTTTCAATATCCCATATGCTATCGGCTCCACTGCGACATTGTTCAACAACAATACCGCAAGCAAGCAGAGAAACTCCATGATAAAGAAAGTGTTTAACGAATCTCAAACCTCAATTCCTATTTCTCCCTTGATCAGTAATTCTGGTAGGGATGGCGAGTTTGCTAGTGATTTATCGCGCTTCTATGCTGATGCTAATGACTCCTACGTTGCAAACGAATTGGCCAAGAGAGAAGAAAATCACAGCAAGTTACCAAACTATATTATCAGTCAATTGGAATCTCAATCATCAGTTTATTCTCTATCCCCAAGATCGTCTGCTTCATTTGAGTCTAAGGTTTCCGGCAGCAACTCTTCTGGAGCTAACAATGAAGTTTTATCACCAACAAGCATCGCCTCTCCGTTATCGCTTACTTCCTCCCATGCTATTGACGAGCTTCATCTTATGTCACCAGAAAAAATTGAGCATCTATCTTCTACCAGACCAATGTGGTTGCCACCAAAGTCCGCTGCGGAGAACAAACAGCATCAGCAGCAGATAACTGAAGTATTTGAAAGTTACAGCAAGAAGGAAATTCACAAAAAGGAAAAGGATTTCCAAAAGATCAAGACGATGCTCGTGAATAACCAAAAATGGTTTGAGATTACTGTCAAGCACAAGGAAATACACAAGCCAGTAATTAGCACTATGAAACATTTGTGCTGGAAAAGTAATGTGCCTGGTAATTTAAGATCCAAGGTGTGGAATGATGTATTGCATTATTATAATCGCAAGAATGGGTTTGAAAATGCATTGAACGAAATGGAAGTTGAAACACCTACAATCAGTGACAGCGAAGAGACATTCGAGTCATTGCAAGCAAAGCTTTCGTCAATCAATACAGAGTATCTTGAGCCTGAAATTGATTTAATTATTGCCTCAGTGTATCCTAATTTGCACCTTTTTCAAGCTGGCGAAAAATTACACGAGCCTTTGAAGACACTCTTACTATGCAAAAAAGTTTCTCGCTCTGGTCTTCGTTATGGTGATGAAGTTCTTCTGGCATTGTTCCTTCTCAACTTTTCCTCCTCCGAATCGTATCAGCTTCTTATTTTAGTGAACAACAACGTCATGAATGATACTTTTACTGCAAAGTTTGACGCCAACTTGAACACCAACTATGTCATGAAAAAGTACCTCGACAATCATTATAAGGATGAAGTGGCGCAACTTAGTACCAGAACCCTCTACAAGGTTTTCATGAAAGTTGACCCAGAGCTTGTCATCAAGGTGTTTGACTTTTTGGTGTTACACAACACTTACAAAGTGTGGTACTGTTTTGTGTTGGTTGTGTTAAAGTTCTACCATTTTGGGTTTCTCGATTTGGAACAATTGAGCAAGGGCGTCCCTAGAGTCAACGGCAAGGGAACTGTCGGCGCCGGTGCAGCAAAAGAGATTGGCTGCAGTAGCATTGATAGAGGCATGTTTATTGATGTTGACGATCAGGACGATTTCTTGGAGAAGTTTCACTACTATTTCAAGAAGTTTTAACCTTTAGGTTGGCTGCTTGCAATTATGGGTTTTTCCTTTCTCCTTTCCCCGCATGTTTTTATTTTCACCTTTTTTTATGCTTATTTTGATATCGGCAATTTTTTAACTTTCTTTGCTCTCTTTTTCCTATCAGGTCACATTCGGTTCTTTTGTGTTTTTATATTACTATTATTTTTTCCTCACTATATTTTCCATTTGATTTATATTTACCTTCATCCATCATAGTAGGTCTTTTTTATTTGTTCTTTGTTTCTGCCTTGTGAATCTACGGCAGAAGGTATACACACCCTTGGGCTTTCACGTCATGTTTCATATTTGTCTAACTCCTTGATTTTGTTTTTTAAGATTCCTAGTCATTATACCATATCGTAACATATTGTTTCATTACATACTAGATTACTTTCAAAGTTTTTTTCGGGTTGTAAGTATCAATTATGCACCGGTTCCCTTGAGCATCACTATTATTACTATCTTCAACAGATCTCAATGAAAAGGTCTGCTGCGCATTATGATGGACTGGAGAAATGCCATGATACACACATACAAGTACAGAAAAACACCTAATTATGCATTTGCAGCGCTCTTTGCTGTTATCTGAAAATGTTCTTTCTACGTTAAATCCGACGAACGCGTCGCGATGAGCAGGACGTCAAACACCATTAATTTTCAACAACGCCAATAGCAAACAACCAAAAATCCAACAAGTAGCAATTCGGAACCAAAGGTATTTCGCATTCCTCCTCTCAAAATGGCCATTCCATTCCCCGATATTGATCCGTACCAGGTGCTTAACGTCAAACAGGACGCGACCCCCGCGGAAATTAAAAAGGCGTACAGGAAACAGTGCTTAGTGCACCACCCCGACAAACTCGTCAACAAACCTGAGACCGCAAAACAGCACTCAAAACTTCAGTTTGAGAAAATTGCCTTTGCATACGCGATCCTCGGCGACGTGAAGCGTCGTAAGCGGTACGACGACACCGGGTCGCTCGCGGACGTGACGAGTCTCGGGGACGATGACGACAGTTTTGACTGGAAGATGTATTTTGATAGCCTTAAGGAGCACCAGATCACAGAAGGGCTCATTGAACAGGATAAACGGGTGTACCAGGGCAGTCAGGAGGAGTTGGATGACGTGGTGGATGCGTTCGAGTATTACCAGGGCGACTTTTTAAAGTTGTTCGAGGTGATCCCGCATTTGGAGTTCACACTCGCGGAGGAAAAAAGGATGTTTGAGATTATACTGAAGCAGGTGGCAAAGAGAAATGCCTTCACGCAGGGGGTGAACAGAAAGTGGCAGCTTTATGTTAAGAACAGGGACAAGAAGGCAAAGGCGTACTTGAAGAAGATGGGCAGGGAGGCCAAGGAGGCCGAGGAGTTGAAGAAGACAATGAATATATCTAAAGCTACCAAGCTCGATTCGGAAGACAGCTTGAAACTGCTCATACAAAAGAAGAATACAAACAAGTTTGACGACATGATAAGCAATTTGGAGAAAAAGTACGGTGCGAACAAGGTCACGAAAGGGCCCAGCAAGAGAAACGCGAAACAGAATAGTAAAAAGCTGGTCAGCAAGAAGAAGAGTGTATATGAGGAGCTTGATGATGAAGCGTTTACCGAGGCGCAGGAAAAGTTGTTGAAAAATAGAAAATAAGATGGAAAAATAAAAAATAATAATGATCTTCTGCTTTCTTGATGTTATATATGTTAATAGTTTACGGCAGGTAATACATAAACGTCAACCAATAAAGTACGTTATCGGAATTCCCAATTAATGTAATTTACCTTTAATTCTTTAACTATAGAAATGACGACGGCTCGTATGTCTTCTTGTCTAGTGGTGTGTACCGGAAATGTCATCATCCATCTTTACAGTGCATGGATTCCGTATGCGACACGCATAGCGGAAACAAAATTCAACACTCAATCAATTTTGCTCTACGGCAAGTAAACAGCAAGTACGCATCAAGATGTACTTCATGCATATCTTGTCCAACTGGAAAGCAGCTACTTTCCGATATTACTTTACGGTTATATCTGGGATAGTGAATAAAACAAGGATTGAAACATAGCGTTCTTATAGAAAATTATAGCTTGATTCTAGAGTGCTCCACTGCATGTGCTGATTGAAATATGATTTTGCGGAGGCACATGGTATAAAATTGCGAATTAAACTTGAGCCACAGGTTAAGTTGAAATGACCATCTAAAGAATAGGTAATAAAACTAAACATAATTGTTTGCAGTGGTATTATGTGCGAGATGATACCTTCTTAAGACGATAAGTCGCATTCCTCGAAGACTACCTAGCATATTAGCTTGAAGCTTCCTTTTGCTTCTTTTTTTGGTTAATATTCCAATTATAAAGTCTAGCAGTATTCACTTCCATAGTGGTAATGTTTTCTCTCAAGAATATTGAGTCTTCCTCTGCAATTTTCAAATTCTCCTTGACGGTCTTCAATTTGTTAGTCAACAATTCAATTGCCTCGTCAATAGGGTATTCCATCATCACGTCTGCTCCTAACCAGATGCACACCTTGTCGGTTGGCTCTATTATCGCCTGACTGTATAGCGTGTCGTTCAATTCGTAGTTGGTATGTATCGTCTCGGTGGCCTTGTTCTTTTGGTCAAGGAACTTCACCATCTCGAGGGACTTTTCAATATCTGGTATCTTGACTCTATAAGACGCGGCGGCGTTTTCCTTAGATGTTTGCATAAACTTGTACTGCTGCAATCTTTCTTGGAACTTTTTCATTATTGGCTCAAAGTCATTGGTGCTCTTAATAACGCTTCCAACATTTTCGATAAATGGCGCCTGAGGGATGCCACGAGGGTTCTTATCTGTTGGTCTGTTGATTATGACAGATTACATGTTAGTAAAGGATGCTTGCTGTGATCATCATTAGTACAATGGAGTGTTGAATTAGATGTATCAGTGTATATATAATATGATAACGTACTTGTCTAATATATCGGCCATGTTCAATTCGATTATTATATTTGGGAAATTACCACAGTTCAATTTAGAGCAATGTTTATTAGTAGGATCTACTTTTAGATATTGCAATTGGGTAAGCTGGTAGGATACCAATAGCTGCTAGTACGCACACTACTCTATCCCATTCTTTGGCGGCTCTCTATTAAATCCCCGATGTTATTGTGTTTGTTATGATCCACCAAAGAAAGAGCATCGACAAGTGCGCATAGCTTTTAGGAGGTGGGCTCCTAATACAGTGGCTGGTGAACTTAAGTATGGCTAGTGAGAGAGCAAGACATCCTGAAAAATATTCGCCCTGATTTTACGGTCACGGGGCGTAGCTGTGGGCTCAGTTTCTGTGTCGCTTTTTCATATTTTCAATTTTTTCTATTTTCATTTTTGGTCACCTGATTGTGGCTAAAAGACGAAATCAAAATTCCACCAAAAAAGGTGAGAAAGAGGGAAACAAGATGGACTATTGAAAACTTTGACCCTTTGAATATAGTCTTTTTGGCAATCTGTTTTAAGCCTAAGCACAAAATCATCAAAAATGGGTAGAGATCACTTTGTCAAACAACACGCCACCGGTGGTCACCGTGAGGCTCCAAAATCTAACAATGTCTACTTGAAATTGTTGGTTAAATTATACGCTTTCTTGGCTCGTATGTAATATTCAACTACGCATGAGTGACAACATGCAATACCTCAAACGATCAAAGATAATGTACTATGGAAAAATAAAATACACAGCCAGAAAGGAATAGGGGAATTTTGGCTACAAGGCAATATCGAAGTTATGAGATTTGGCATTTCTGTTGATTTTTGAACTTCGTACTGCTTTATCTGCTCCGCCGTGTTCAATGTCAGTTTCGCAAGAGAAGTGTCCACGACCAGCAATCATTTATGGTGATAGTTGCAGACTCTATAAATCTATTATCTGACGAGCATGCTGCGTTGAGCCCATCTCGTTCTGCGAGTGCATTTTATTAATTATGAAATGTGCGATCTTTGAGCAGAGTGAACATTTTATACTAACAAGTTTTTTCCTATAGGTAGAACCGATGCTCCATTCAACAAGGTTATCTTGAAGTCTTTGTTCTTGTCCAAGATCAACAGACCACCTGTCTCTATTTCTAGAATCGCTAGAGCTTTGGGTCAGAAGGGTGCTGCTGAAAAGACCATCGTTGTCGTCGGTACCGTTACTGACGACAACAGACTTTTCGAATTCCCAAAGGCTACTGTTGCTGCTTTGAGATTTACCGCCGGTGCCAGAGCTAAGATTGTCAAGGCCGGTGGTGAAGCCATCACTTTGGACCAATTGGCTTTGAGAGCTCCAAAGGGTCAAAACACCTTGATTGTCAGAGGTCCAAGAAATGCCAGAGAAGCTGTCAGACACTTTGGTATGGGTCCACACAAGCACAGAGCCCCAAGAATCTTGTCTAAGGGCAGAAAATTCGAAAGAGCTAGAGGTAGAAGAAGATCTAGAGGTTTCAAGGTGTAAGTTACTTGACAATATTTCCTTGATTAGCTTTTATTTAATTTTAGCTGTGTATGAAATAGTCTACGAGTTACATTATTTTGTCACAATATTGGGCTGTTTTGTAAGGTGGGTTTCTTGATTCTATATTATTTTGCATGTTTATTTATTTTCTTTTGTAGAAGTTTGTATTTTCTACTCGGCTGTTGGCAGTTTCCTATGAGAAGAATCTATGTACTCTCCGAGCGGACGGCAGAACTTGAGGAGAATGCCGGTCAACTGGACTGCTCCAGTTGCCCCTTTAGCCTGATCCATCTGCTGCGCTTATTCGCTATAACATTAGCTTATAAAATGGTTTTGGTTATCTAAAACAATAATGATTTGGTCCAATGTTGGTAGCTAAGATGACTTTTCAGTTGGTATTGTTATTGGATAGCGCATTAGACTAATACTCAGCATCAGATGCCCTTCATCCCAAATTGAGCATTCAAACAAGCATAAGCGTCCCGGATTCAGTGAATGCTTAAGCACAATCACCTTCAAAATAAAAGGACATTGGATGCCTATCTCAGGATAAGGAACAGTTACCTGAAAGCAGCAGCACCTCCAGTGTCTCCACAATTAAGCAGAAGCGCCCTGATGATGTTATGATGGTGGTAACCTATAGGACCCTCATTGCCAGGCATAGAATGAAGCTTTTGGGCCCTCGTAGCCAAAGGCCCTTTCTATCTTCTTCCCATTGAGTTCAAAGAGAAGAATGTCATTGACTTTACTAAAATTGAGGACATTGCCTGCGGCAACGTTCTCAACGTGTGTTCTGGCACAACATGTTTCGCGCTGCTGCCCTTGCCGCCGACATCTCGTATCAAACTCCTTTCTTGGCTTTGAACCACCAGTGCTCTTTTGGCCTCATGATAGTCAATCATGTTGCTAACCAGATGAAAATGGGCCAAATTAACATTGTTCTAGTCGCTGGGTAGAGTCCATGTCCGGGCATACCAAAAAATGGGAACCGCCCGCCACGTTTCCCAGTCCTCAAAAGCGAGTCTATGAAACTCTTCCCCTTCCTGTTAAGACCCGAGACGGTAAAGCTCGTTTGTAAGGATAAAGATGACTGCCCTGGCACCATTGTTGACGTTTTATCCAAATTACTGCTCTCATTCAAAAGGGCACTACTATTCACGTTGTTAACACTTCCCAGGCCTCTAATGGCGCCACACTAGCATTGCTCGCTAGAGGATCCGTCGCCTACCAACTACGGTTGTGAATCATCTGCAAATACGTCGCTACTCAGGCTATGGACGTGCCGCCAGAAATCATGAGTGCTGGCCCCGCATACGCTATCCCAAAGCTTTTGGCACACCTAGGAATCGTTAAAGAAGACATCGGCGTGTATGAAATCAATGAGACATCTGCGTCACAGTGCTTGTATAGTGTTGAGAGCATAGGGCAGCCCAAAGAGAAAACTAATGCAAATGGTGGCTCCATTACCTTAGGCCGCCGATTGGGTTATACAGTAGCCCGATTGGTGGCTACTGTATTGAACAAATTGCTGCTGGGCTAGTTGGATGCCATTAGCATATGTGTAGGTAGCGGTATGGGCACTGCTGCCTTATGTATCAGGCAATAGAAGCTGGTCTACACCTTTTGTGGATTGCTTGTATTTGTTTTGATTGACAGTGGCTACATATTAGAGTTCCTCAATTTGATTCTTGTATTATGCAAGAAGATGGCGAATTTTTTTTCTCCACATTAAAATACTTTTAAACTCTTAGCCTGTTTTATAGATCCATTGTGTAATACTAATGATTCGTCTCAGTCAACCACCTCAGAACCCAGAACAAAAAATCTAGTTTTGGCATTAATGTACAATGTCTTTCGATTTAAAAGAGACGATAACATATACGCTCCGACTTCGCAGTCTAATGTTTCTCGGAAAGTTGTGGATAAAAGATTTTAACATAAAAGAATAAAAACAAAAGGAATACGTAAAAGTAAGAAATAAAAAATAAACGTGAAATTTTTGTCGATACCCACACAGTAAAACAAATAGATGTAAGTTAAAAGAATACTAGAGTGTGTAACCGCCTAGGCCTTCGACATGCGCTCCACAAAAAAAATATAAAAATTGAAAAACAGAAGACGGAAAACAAACACATGTCAATCCTTCTACTGCCCTTACGACTTTAGGACCCAGCTCGGTGCCATCAACAATTTATCCACATAATACCATGGTCAAGCTCAAGATCAAGAACCTTGCGCTTAGCTCTAATGGCAATGAGGCGCCTACAAAGGCTGTCAACGGCAACAGGAAGCTAAAGGTTAAGATCAAGGCGCCACCCTCATCCTCGTCATCAGGCGCTTCGGCACCAACCACGGCAAAAGGCAACAAGACTCGAACGATCAAGCTTAATCCTACCAAGAAAAACAAGACCATTAGATTTAAATTGAATGCCGATGGTTCCTCTAAGGGCAAGAAAGACAGTAAGAGTCCGAAAATCAAAATGGTGCCCAGAATACCGCTGATTAAACTCAAGGTGTTTGGAGACGGTTATGATTCTGAAGCCCCGGATAAGGAAGATGAGCCATTATTAGAGGAAGGTATAATACTCCGGTTGATGAAAGACGCGGAGTTGGACTATGTGAGGCATAGTGTGGAAAGCGGCGACTTGTCAGGTATAAGCATTAGATGGAAAGATTCCAGAAGAGCGGCAGTCATAATCAATAGTTCTTACTATTTGGCCAAGTTGGTCGACTTACCCACCATTTTGGAAAGTCACAAGTCAGTGGATAAGAAGAACATATTCAAAACAATTGATGTATGCCAGATGTTGTATGTTTTCAAGAAAATTACTTACGAAGAGTATGAAATTTTCTTTAACACGCTCGAAGAAAGTGAAGATAATAATAATAATAGCAACAAAGAAAAAAGCAATGGAGAGCACCAGGAAGTGTTAAGGCTCATAAATGAAGCTTTCAATAACATTACAGATTCCCATCCGGATGGCTTGACGCCACCAATGAATAGTGTGCGAAAGAACAGATTCGCTCCAATGCTAAACGTCAAGCATATAGAGAAAATTGAAAACAAAGTTGAGGAACTTTTACGGTTAGATGAGGAGGCTGAAAGCGTACAATTAGATTTGATGAACGAAAGCGATTACAATAATTTTACCACAGGATTTACTGGGTTTGGACACACTCCAACTGCAAGCTTCAGCCAACCTGCTGCCAACACGCCAAACACCAACTTAGATAATATGATGACTCCTCAGGTAATGGAAGAAGATGAAGAAGAAGTGGATGAGCAAAGGATTCGCGAACTTGGCGAAGAGGATGCAGGAGAAGATGACGAAGAAGGAGAGGAAGTCGACATTGAAGTGGAAGGTGATGGTGAAATTGATGATAAAGATATTGAGAAAATGCTCAACGACTATGAAGTTGAAGAAGACGATGAAGAGAGAGAAGGTGGAGTAGGTGCTGGTGCCACCAATCAGATTGAAATTGAGCAAGCTAGTGATGAAGATGAGGACGAGGATGATGAAGATGATGAAGACGAAGACGAAGATGAAGAAGACGAGGATGAAGATGACGATGAAGATGAAGACGCGGACGAATCATCCAAACAGCACAATAAGATTTTGAAAGAAGAAATTCAAGAGTTGGAAACAACAATCAAGGACAAGGAAAAGAAGCTCAAAGACATACACAATGAAATACTTAAAAACAGAGTTCTTGGAGCGATTTCCAAACTTAAACATGAGTTGGAGGTTAAGAAACGTCAATTGAAGAACGACGAAAAGGAAAAGAAGAAGGAGCAGAATGAAACTGAAGCCAAGCGCAACAAAAACAATCAAGAGGACGAGGACGGTGAAGATGAAGACGATGAGGATGACGATGAAGACGAAGACGATGAGATGGAAGAATATGATGAAGAGGAAGATGCGCAGGGGACGGGTAATGCTAAAGCGGATATAAACAACAACGATGACGATGACGATGCGTTTTTGGAAGATTTATTTTAGTTTAAGTTTTAGAATTGGGTGGTCGTATTGTATAATTAGATATTTCTTAATTTTGTTCATGACTGATTTTCCATTTCCGAGTATTAATCATGTTTGAATGCCTCTTTGAAAATCAGTAAATAAAATGCGAAAATAATTATAAATTTCCAATGTATATATCATTAACATTGATGGTTCTCAGCCAGCCCTCAACATAGTATGTGAGTATAATCTTGATTGTTGCATATGGGGTGTACAGACCCTGCATTTTCTGCTCTTAGTTGCCCGGCACTCAGCAATTTCTCTGCGCGCAGAGTTTTCAACATCAGCCATAATGTGTGCCTGTATATCTCACATCCATCCATGGTACTAGAACTCTTGCAAGCCTCACTAGTGACCTTCAAGCAGCCTATCGTCTCCATATACAAAGCATCATTACACAATAGCTTTTTTACCAATTTGGCCATATAGGAACGGCGTTTCTTTTTAATATCATAGACCAATATGCCGTCTCTAGATATGACCTCCACCCAAGCCATCACCAAGTTTCTCAGAACTAATAATGATCCCTCTGAACAGCTACAGTTGATTGAGGATTTACTCAAAGCTCAGTCTGTTCTCCCGCGCCAGTACCAGTTTACTGCCGAGCTTTTGGAGACTCGTTTAAATCAAGAGTTGAACGCTGCATCTAAAAAAAATGATAGCAAAAAAACACTGTTTTTCAAACAGCCGCAGACATGGGCTCAAATCATTACAATCATGCAGCTCCTTGTGTCCCGCAAGATTGACCCTTCTGAAAGAGTTTCTGTTGCTCAGGCCATAAGATCAATCAAGCTCCTCCAGTTATTCAACTTGGCTCTTGAACCATTTGCTTTCAACCCGGAGACAGTTAAAAAAGTTGCAGAAGCTGTGACTGTGGCCCTTAAACATGGTTTCCTCAACGTTGCCAAAACTTCCTCCCAATCTTCTCAGTCCATATTCGGCTTATATTTATCAATAGCCAGTAAATCCTTGTTGCATGAAGGCTCCAAATTGATTCCTTTGCTTCTGAAGCTTTACAACTTCTTGCTCATCAACGGCTCAATTGACCCAAACATTAGTAACAGAGATTTGATATCAGTGAAGAACCGCCAGATTAAAGAAGTAGTGAAGTTTAACAAAGACAATTCACAATTTTTGGTTACAAACTTTATAGAAAATGGATTACTTGCCAGGTTGTTAGCTTTCGAAGAAACGAAAGAAAGAATAACACAAAACTTTGCGAATCAGTTGCTTCACGTATTTTTCAAAAACTCTATCAGCCCTGATGTTGCCGATGCTGACAAGTTGAATTTTTTACATTTTTATCAGCACGCTGAGCTATTCGTGAAGAAGCATTCAGAAATCTTGCTCCACATTGCGTTTTATAGATATGTGGTCAAAGAAGCCATCTCAGAAATATCCTCTAAAGGCAACTCACAGAACCAGGAAGCATTTAGCACGGTCAACGAAAAGTTAATAAACTTTTTGAGCATATCGTCGAAGTTGAGTGTCGAGGAGCTCATTAAGACCAATATTGATCTTGTGGCTTGCAGAAACAAAACACATAAGGGTGTATCTGCAGCTGTGGCATTGACACCTAGTTTTGTTGAAAATCTATATCAACAAGAGTTTGCTAAAGTGTGTAATAGCCATGACACATTCAACAAAGCCTCGGACAGTAATTTGAGCCAGTTGTCTATTAAAAATTTAAAGTTTGAAAATGTTAACTTTGGCTTACTTTGCGATTTGATGACCATTGAGAATCATTATTCCAAGGGCGTCATAAATTGTATTGACCGTTTCGGATTTCCGATTTTATTTTTGTATCTCAAAGGGCTTGAGCAAGGAGTAGGAACTTTGAAGCAATTTGAGTCTTTGATTCATCAAGTGATTCATTACTTCTCTCTCACTTCGCACTTATATATCAAGTTCTTTGGTTACTACCGCAAATTATTCTACGCCAGCAACGGCAACGGCAAGGCGCTTGAAATATTGAAAAAGCAAATCATAAGCAAGCTTGCAGTGTTATCGATCACCCAGTTGAACAAGTTGTTCAAAGGTGTTTTGGATCAGATTGAGACTGAGACGGAAGTTGGTACTTTAGAAACACAATTCAGTATCTTGAGCACCATAATAAACTATTACAATGCTAACCCTCACAAGTCGGACTTAATTGAAAATAGCAATAATGTGTTGAAACAGTTCTTTTATGAGTTGGTGTCAGAGGATGCTTTTTCCAAGTATCGTGCTTTGGACTCCTACAATGAATTGGTTTATGAGTTTTTGACGCTTTTTAGTGCTGAAGATCTAAAGTCAGTTTCTGAATTCGAAACTCGTATTGAACAATTCGCTGTCAACGGCCTAGATTTTGATAAAGTATATCAAATTTTGATAGTTTTCAGGTATGTTGAAAATTATCCACAAAAGTTATCTGTGAGCAAGTATTTCAATTTTGAAAAACTTGTTGTTACTCTTTCCAAAAAGCTTCCGAAGTTATCTCAAAGCGACCAAGAGAAATATGTTAGAATAATTTTTCTTCGGTTCTTCAATGTTTTTGCTGCTGTGTCATCTCCACAAACTGTGAAGGATTTTATATTGCGTGTCGTCAACTTATCTGGAGACCGCAAATCTATCATTGGCGCCTTAGATAACAAATTAATTTTTGAAGTTCCAGCAATCAGCAATGCGTTAGTTGAATGGTGTGTTTCACAGTTTAAAGCTAAGAAATTAGAGAACGATGCAGCCTCGATTGCGAAAAAGATTCCATCAGAATGTTTTAGCAAAAGTGACAGAGTATTAATCCTTGATGAACTTACCAAAAGCGTCACCAAGTCTAAAAAAGTCAAAGTTGTTACTGAATTTCAAGCTGTATATGATAAGTTCGCGCTTATCAACCACTTATTACTGGCTCCTGTGTACGATTGCGATTTGATTTCCTCGACCAATGCTCTTTTCGATTTGTTCAAGGGCTATAAATCTTATTTGAAAGACACCACTAGTGCCAACGATAAGTACACTTTTTACAAGTTATATCAAGCTTACAAACTCAACGAAAGCATTGTTACCAAAGTTATAAGTGCACATTTGAACAGAATTGAGAATAAAGCTTCAAAAGCATATTTGGACGAATTATTTGCCAAGTTGGCAAAAACTTTGAATGAGAGCGAAGTGGAAACTGCAATCTTTGTTACCGATATTGTAGCCCGCACTACCCACAGCAATAACGCGGAAATTTTTTCCGCTCTTTTGGAGTTGAGAAATAGCTATGTTGGTTACTGTGCCAGTTTCATAGAAAAGCATTTAAGATCAGTGAAAAGTGGCGCGGCTCGCACATTTCCATTTATTATCTTTGCTGATGGCCTTCTCAGATTGAGTACCAAAATTGTCAACTTTCAGCTTCAAAACAAAGTATCTCGGAAAACCTTAAAACATTTCAGCTCATTTGTGGCCAATGAGCGCGCTGGAGAAGAATACCAAAAGCGCGATTCGCTTTTATTTGAGGCATATGCTGTCTCCGTATTACCTATTTTAGTCTCTGAATCCGAGTTGGAAAACTTTGATTTGTACTATTTGACATTGTATTTGTCTCTTTCACAAGAAACAAAAGGCACTGACAATTTGTTTTTTAAGACACAAAAAGCATTAATTTTCGAAGAAGAGATTGAGAGTAGCGAAAATATTGTGCAGCTTGGTCTTTTCTATTACTTGAAATTGCTCAACGAGAGCCGCTACATGTTGTTATTGAGCTTTATTTTGAAATCTTTAACTGATATTTCTGCTACTATCGATGGAGGAAATGATGGTAGCGCTTTGTCCTTGCCTTTGGTTGAGGTCGTTTCTGTCTTTATCAAGGTGTTGAAAGATAGAAAAAGTGACTTTGTTCACCTAAACAAGAAGAGGTTTTTTGCTACGCTTATTGGCAAATTCTTGGGACTCTTTGATGCCCAAAAAGGAAGCAAATTTGATGTCCATAATGAAGAAGAAAAAGTGTTGGTGCTCGCAATTTTGGCTAACGTTATTACTGAGGAGAACTATCTTTTGAATCAGTATTCTTTTGAACAGATATTTGTGCTTTTGATGAAGTTTAGCATGTCGCAAACAGCCCGCCACTTTAGCGAACCGGTATACTGCGGCATCGTCAAATTCATTTCCAGAATCTTGTTGTTGTACAGAAACAGATTATCTGGGCGCTACCATCTCCTAGTCAGCATTTTCAACGTCCTCATGATGCCACTAACGTCATCAGACTTGATTAACTCACGTTACATACAGCATGCTACTCATTTGTACTGCCGTGCCATCACCAACATGTGCAGCCCTAACGACCAGGCTGCCAAAACGCTTAGCAGCAAACACAGCTCCTTGACTTCTAATGTGAACATTATTAAGAATGATCTCCGCCAGCAAGTCGCCTCGATTGTTCTTTGTTTTATAAGGCTTTCTATTAAGGAAAATTTCCATGCTTCTGTAAAGGAGACGATTGTCCATGACGCTATCTTCTCGGTATTTGACATTTTGACAGAGAATGAGTTCGCATACATTAATTCGAGCTTGGATGCTGCAGGCAGAATGTTTTACAAGAGTATTTATGAGGAGTACAACCAAAATGGTAAATGGAAGGAGTAGACTAGATGGTGCTCAGGCTATCTCGAATATAGAGTTGTATATTATAAAAGATTAATAGAGATTGCATATTGAAACATACCAAAAAGAGCACTTCTGCAAGCGTGAAAATAACAAAGCTTTTTGAAAGACTGCAATAATTTAATTTTCGTGGAAGGGGAAACTCGTTTGAAACAACAAATGCCTATAGAAAACGGAGGAACCGCGTTTCTGGTACGCACATAAAATAAGCGATACTTACGGTATTAAGCATATTATCGCCTATTGAAGTGTAATGACGCTTTATACTGCATACTCCTACTTCCTTAAGCAGCCTTTCCTTTTTTCGGGAGAAGAAAAATATATTTTTTTTTCGCTCATCTCATCGAAGACAAAAAAAAGAAAGATTTTTTACTTTTTTCGCCTTTGGGAAGTCAGACATTCAGCTCCTCTTTTTTTATCCTCAACATACAGTTCCCTTTTTGAAAAAAGAGTGGTTTTTTGGCTTTTTAAGCTTTTCCATAGTTTTTCCAGTTATTTCAAGAGCGCTTTCGTATTCTATTCGTTTTATCTCTTATTCATTTTGTATTCACCTCAAACAATCACTGTTTGCATTTGCATTTTTAATTCAGTTCATCATAGTTAGGGTCTGATATAATTAAACTTGTTATCTAACTTGCAATATTCATCATATAAATTACACAGTTAAAATCGCTTCAAGAACCATTGGCCGATCTAACCAAACATAATCACTAATAACCATTTTCATTTTCTGTATATTTCGCCACGTCGAAGGCTCAATTAGTCTCCAATAATTAACAATCGATAATCATCAATTGACATTTAATCATTAATAGCATGGATTTTCAATCTAACGGTAACTTGAAAACTGCTAATAATACCAAGATTCTCATTGACAAAATTCTCTCAGATCCAATTTCGTTCAAGCCTGCCCGTCATGCCGAGACCAGCAACATGAAACCATCCTCTTACATCCGCATATCCGACTCTACAAAATCTTCGAAATCTTCCCGCAGCGACTCCCCTTTCTCTTCATCTAAGGGTGCCGAAAGTGGGTCGCCTGGTGCAACCAATGAGCATAAGTTGTTGCCTAAGCCAAAGAGTGTTGCCGCCGCGATTGCTGCCTACACAGGTAAAAAGTACCTTACGAAAGCGGAAAAGAAGTTGCAAAAAAAGCTTGAAAAAGAACAGAAGCTTAATAATGCAAAGTCTAAAAGTTTCAAGGGTCAAAGTAGTCCTGCTTTTTCTCCTGTAGTGACAGACGATGATGAAGATTTTGGAGAGGAAATAGATGAAGAGCTTGGTGAGGAGGTAGGAAAAGAGGTTTCTGCAGGCGGTACTAGCGATAATATTGACAGCGGCTCTGCTATGCAGTTCAGTTCTTCTGACGAGGATAATGATGATGAGTACCAATCGGCTGTTGATGAAGTCGTGGATGAAGATGATCAAGAAAGTGATATTAGCAGTGAGCTTTCAGCAAAGCCTGACAGCACTAAAAAGGAAGCAAAGAGTGTGGCAAAAAAGCGTACAAGATTATTGCCTCAAGGTGAAAAGGAGCATGTCAAAAAGCCAAAATTGGATGAGGGTAGTGCCAAAAATGAAGATAAAATAAATAGTGATGAGAAAGGTGGAGAAGAAGAAGAAGATGAAGACAACGATGATGATGACGAAGATTACAATTCTGAGGACAAGTCCGAGGATGAAGACTCTGAGGAATCCGAAGTGTCCGATGTTGATGAAAAAACATTGACTAGCAAAACTGACCGTTCTATCGATGACTCTGTTGATGAAAGCCAGCACAAGCGCATCAATGATAAAATAGAACTCAAACAACTTGCTAACAAGGACTTAAAAACTATGCTCATTTCGGAGAAGCGTCCAGAATCTAGCGTGACTGCTGCCGAAAAGTCTAGAAGCGCTTCGCCAAACGGGTCTCAACAGTCCACTACACAATCATCATCTACTTCATTGGCTGACATGCGAGACAATGAGTTTTTGTATGGTCAAAACCTTGACTTTTCGGACTCTGACTTTTATCAACTTGAAGAGGATTCCCAAGATCGCGGTTCTAATCAGTCAAAGAAAATCTGGAAAAATTGGCAGAAAGAATACATCTCCAGCAAACCTATGGGTCTCCTTAACCTTGGTGTGACGTGCTACACCAACGCTGCTGTACAAGCAATGATCCACATTCCTGCCATACAGCACTATTTGAAGGACGTAAATGGTCGCAAATACGATCAGTTGATAAACCCACGTTCTGTGACTTCGATTCTTGCCTTAATCAGCTCTAAGATGTGGAAGACGAAGCAACAACAAGGCCAAGGGGCTCGCTACATTAATCCTAAGAAACTCATCAAGAAGCTTGACGACATCAATTGTATGATGTCCGAATGGCAACAGGAGGACTCGCATGAATATTTTATGTCTTTGCTCTCTAGGCTCCAGGAGGACTCTACCCCAAAGAAACAAAAGTTGAACACTAGTATCATTTATGACATCTTCGGTGGGGTTTTAAATCAGGCGGTAGTATGTCAAAATTGCAACCTGGTTTCCAAGACGCAGCAGGAATTTTACGACCTATCGCTATCTTTGGACCCAAAGAAGAAGAGAAAGATCACGCCTAGCTCTATGAATAGCAGCAGAGTGAACAGCAAGGAACCTTCTCCAGAACGCCAATCCCCATCTCTTTCCCAATCTGACCCAAGCGAGTCTGCCACTGGCTCTCCTAAGGATGAGCAAGCTACTACAGAAGTAGGCAAACAAAAACCTTTGCGCTACTCTGTGATCAATGCCATCAATGACTTTTTTGAGCCCGAGATTATCAAGACCGACAAAGCTGACAAGTCCGCCGGTTACGCTTGCACAAAGTGCAAGCAGACGACCGTCGCACTCAAATTCTCCTCGATCGCCAGAGCACCGGAAACGCTTGTTATTCACATTAAGCGTTTCCGTTTCAATGAGTCCAACAACAGCAGCTCCAAGCTCAAAAGCCCTGTGTCGTATCCATTGATCCTCGATTTGGCAAACTTTGAAAATGAAGGTCTTGCAGCTTTTGAGAAGAAGAACCCGTCAAAGGTTACCAGCATCGCAAGTAACCCTAATGCGGTAGACAGCAAAGGAGCAGATCCGATTAGATATCAGTTGATCTCTGTTGTCGTGCACGAGGGCCGCTCCATTTCGTCCGGACACTACATTGCGCACTGTCGTCAGCCGTCTGGAGAATGGTGCACCTATGATGATGAGTATATTAACAAGGTCTCTGAGGCGCAGGTATTGAAGGAACCTAATGCATACTATTTGGTATATACCAGATTGAAGTATAAGGGTAAAGGCGAAAATAAAGGCAAAACCGCTTCCGTTGGGGGTAATGGCCAAGAAGAAGGCACTAAGAGGGACAAAAAGAGATCAAAAAGCGAGGGCTCAGTGAATGGTAAGAAAAGATCTAAGCCCAACTAAAGCTGGTCTGTTTTGTGTAGCATAGGATTTTTTTTTGCTTTTATTTTTTTTTCTTGTTTGATATAAAATAATATGATGGGTATGAAAAATACCTTTTGGTATAAGCAAGGTTTATTACGTAATAATAATTGTTACTAAAATTGAACATATAACTAGAGAACTAAAAATAAATCGGAACAAACTGTAATGTAAAAGTATCAAATGTCTATTAACTAATATTGTCACTTGGGAGGATCAGCAGTAGTCTTTTTGGGTTTTGCTTTCAAGCCCTTGCTTTTAGACTGCTTCTTTGGTTTTTCAACGGCTGGGTTTTCAAATATAAAACCGTTAATGCGATGGCTGATACTAAATTCCAGGTCTTCGGCAGTGATTAGGCTCCAGTACTTGTAGACCATCATGACGGCGAATGTGTTGGACAACGTGCCAAAAAATAGACCGTCCAAATAATGGTTAGCGCCTTCGCAGATAACCTCTGACAACCCATATATCAAAACCTGAGCCATCAGCAAGAAAAACACACCGAGGAATAATGCCCCCAATGCCCATACATTCCTCAAGATATAAAGGCATAAAAATATCTGGGAAGCAACATAGATTATCAAAAATGCTGCATTGGACAAGTATAAAACCGCAAACAATGCAGCTGTGTCCCCTTTTTCAACGCCGGAGACGTTGCGTTTAAAAGTTGCGGTTGAAACCATGAGTGTTAACAAGAAGATCACAGCACTAGAGAGCTGAAACAGAACCACCGATCGCTTCTTGCCGTCTTCCCATATCTCAAATCCTAGCAATCCGTTTACCATAAGAGCCCAACAAGAGGCTGAGGTTAAACCGTTTTGGATCGCCACAAGCCATGCGTAGGTTATCGATCCAGGTGGGGCCACACCGCAATCATTGACGATTGACAAGGAAGTCAGGACTAAAAACAAGGAGAAGAATATAAGCATTTCACGCCTGCCAATGGCGGTGTATTTGCTCTTGACGTTGAGAATTATTATCACCACAAGCACAATGGTTCCCATATTTATGATAGCATTACCAATCTGGAATATCACAGTGTTGGCGACATCTATACTTCGTGCGTAGCATTTGGGAACTACGCCTGCCGTGAATAGGCTGTCTCTTGGGCGTACAAAGCTGCAAATCGGCACTGATGCCTGCTCACAAAGCTTGTAAAAATCTCCAAATGCCATGCTCCTAGTGGTATATAGAGCGCTCGTTGATATTATCAGAGTATTTTGGGTAAGTTTGCAGGAAAGACGCTAGCGATAAATATTCGAAAACTAGAATGATTGAAGGCTTTATGATTGGGGAGGCATTAGACGGTATGGTCGGGATTAGAATAAATTGATGCCCCTTCGGGCAAGTATAAGTATTCGGCTTGCTTTTGGTATAGATACATGCTGTGCAAGAAGCGTTTTGTTGAATCAATAGATGATCTTTCCAGGGCCTGGTCATGTTGGGCCACAGACGCGTCATCGCCCGCATAGATGGTATACTGAACATACTGTGACACAAAGGCAAGTAGAACATGCTTGTATGAATATATTCCGTCCTGACATTAGCAAAAGCTATGGTAATGTTTCTGCTGAGTGTGTGCCTATATTTGTACGAGTTAAAGGTGTTTGGTTGTTCCGTTGCATGTACCGATGTTATATATCTCAAGCTTATTAGAAGATATTCCAGCCGTTTGGAGTCTAAGTAACATTTGATCACATGGTTACTAGGTGCCTTTACTAAATGCACTCGCCTCATCTTCTGGAGAAAAAAAAATATTTCAAAATTATCTTATTTCATAAAAGAAGCCGTGAACACACGAGATGAGCTACTGATTCCAAGATCATATCCACCAGCAACGACAAACGCTAGCATATTACGCATTTCGCAACTATGAGTGCCTCAGGATCCCCAGAAGATGTTCAAATGACTGAACAAAGCCGTAATACTTCTGAACAATCAAAAGAAATAGTACAGGATGAACAGGCCGTCGACGAAGTCGAAGACGAGGAAGATGAAGAAGACGAAGATCTCGAAAAAATAAGGATTGTATGTGCTGCTTGAATGAGGTCATAATTTGTCTGGTTTGGTTTTTTATTTGGTAGATCTAAAGTGTCTATCCATTTTAGGTTAAGTAGCGATTACTAACATGATTTTTATAGTTACCAGGCGCATCTGAAGATGGTTCTGCTGCCTCTTTCCAGATAATCGACGAAGACCACACTTTGGGAAACGCTTTGAAACAGCTAATCATCAAGAACCCAGAAGTTGAATTTTGTGGTTACTCCATTCCTCATCCATCTGAAAGTAAGCTCCACTTGAGAATCCAAACTTATGGCCAAATAACTGCTGTTGAAGCCTTTCACAAAGGTTTGGACGACTTGGTTGACTTGTGTAACGTTGTTGAGGAAAAATTCTCCGAAACTGTGTCTCAAAACAACTACGAGACCGTTGCTGCATAACTTCTGTATATCTCATCTATACACTACTCCATTCATCATTTCTTCTTTTTGTGCCTGTATCCGCTTTTCTATTATTATGGAGGTTTTTTGTTGCTGCTATATCACGGTCTTTTCTATTTGAACTTTATACTGTATTTTAATGAACTTTCGATCCATTCGCCATTTTCTTAGCTCAATTTCTATGTCGTTTGGTACATCCACATTGTAAATAAAGACTTTTTCAAGGTTTTCAAGAGCAATCTCAGTTTGTACACAAACAGATGATGGTTCACCAAACTCTACTATCTACAGCTCATATTAGAAGTCTATAAGGCGCCAGTCCAAATTTAGATAATGGAATACAAGTTGAAGTCAAATACTTTGGGGAAAGCCGACTAAGATGCTATTAAATTGGTAATGGGAAAGGAACAGAAAAAGCTAAAGTAAAATCAAATAGATCCTGAAGTTAAAGAAGAAGTAAAGAACTAAACTAAAGAACATCCAAAACTTGTGGCTCTTCGGAGGGATAAAAGAAGAGAAGTGGAGCAAAAAAATAGAATGAATGGGCATTATTCGCCTACCAAGGGCCATGCCGCTTTCTCAAGAAGGTGATAAGCTCAATTACTGACCTCGTCTATTTGAAGGTTGTGGCTTCGGCTTGTGGTGGCCAAGCAAGTCACCCAAAAACCCACTTTTGCATGGAGGAGGTAGCAAGTGGTCCGAATCGTGTGGGCGGCGTGGTGAATCACCTGGATCCGGTGTAGGAGGTAGATGAGGGTAGCAGTATATGAACAAGTTGTCACTAAAGCCTTTTTTGGACTTGCTGTTGGTCAATTGGAGCGGACAGAAGTAGCCGAGAACACAAAGATGGCAGCAATAATACAGAGAAGGCAAAGCCTCAGCGCGGCTTTTATCCTTTGTGGCGGATACCTTCCCCGATACGCAGCGCTATGCATGCTGGAAGGACCGCACAATTCCCTTGCTTAGAGGTCGAAGCCCCCACCTCCTTGCCAGACGTCTCGCTCCGCTATGAATAGTGATGGTGTCGCGGTATTTGGACTGATCCTCATCAATTCTCAGCCACGCTAGCACACCCAAACATTAGAGGCATCACTGAAATATGTAAGTTTTCTACGGACAGGCGGTAATTTTTGTAAATTAGGCTGTCCAAAGGCTGAGCAGAGTAGCCAGAGCACAAGGTGCTTGCTGGAATATGTTTAGGAACTTTGTGAATGTAAAGGAGACGAAAAAAGAATGGAATAGCAGGTATTCAAAATTTTTACGGTCTTTTATCAGAAACTTCCTGCAATTATTGGTAAATAATGAGAGAATGAAAGATAGGGGCACGGTGCTTAAAGAGTATATCACAATGAGCTTTTTCGGTACATTTGCAAAAGCCTATTCAATAGAAATCCACCAGCTAGGATCATTACAACAAAATGTCTTTTTTCTAATTGTTAAGCCGCAATGGCCCCGTTGAAGACGCTGGGCTTTCCAAGTTCTGCGAGCCATACTTGAGCAATGCTGTTGAAAACTATTATCCTCGGAAGCCTAAAAGTATGCAAAATAAGCTGCATTATGAAGACTTCAAAAATGTGCTGGCATTTTAGTTGTATTGTGTTTATTGCACTTTCACAGGTTTTTGGGGTAGAAGCCATTTGCCAAAAGGAGACTTCGCACTCTCGCTTGCAAGTTAAAACGAACAAACCGACTTACTACCACACTTATCTGCTGACATATAAATCCCGCGTATAACTTTTTAAAAGAGCCCATAATATGAAAAAATAATTTCAAAACGTATGGATGCCCTAGAGAATATCTATGTCTAATATCTTTAGGCCTGAAAGGTTATCGAAAAGCGCATTAGACGATAAATGGTTGGTAAAAATCCTGTGAAAAGTTGTGAAATTTTGAGAATTTGTTCTCTGTAAAATTTTCTAAATCCCAAACAGCTTTTGGCTACCTTTGAACCTGCAGGTAAAAAACTTCAAGGCGCCCCATTGTGAAGAAATGTGCTCAATCAAGGTAATCGCTACTCGCCATCTATCGGGCAATTTTAAGTAGAGTACTTGTTAGTTTGCATATGGCAAGTAGATTCACTTCTGTATGTTGTTGAAGCTCTGCAAATATGGCTGTACAAAATTCTGACCCCAATTGTGCTTTGCTCTAACTCCAAAGGGGGCCTAACAAACCAAAATTAAAAATCAAGGGTTGAAACTTACCAAAGAACGCAGCAACTGCAACGACCCGCCAATGCGGCCCGCCCTGTCCAAAAAAGGGAAAACTCAACCGTGACAAACGTGATACAGAGCACCCTCTATTGGGAAAAAAATATCGAAATCAGAAAAACAGGGTGCAGTTGCTTCCTTAAGCCGCCCTCTTGCGCCATATAACAAGAAGGAAGGCACCTTTTCTCACACTACGTCTACCCAGATTCACCTTTCCTTCCTAACTTAAAAGTACCGGCACTTGTCTTTGGCACCAAGGAGCCCTCACTAGAAAATAAATCGCTTTTGCACCTTCTCGACGTGTGCTGGAGAGCCATTTGGGATCATTGGTCCACCCCCCTGGTGCCTTGAAATATCCACTTTTTGCGCTTTTTCGTTTTTACCCTGTGCGGCGGTTTGGCGATGTGATAGATTACAAGTCAGCACCGGCCCCCCGCCAGCGCGGGCTTGATCCAGATGACAGGTAATGGAGCCCCTGACAGATACACGAACCACTATAAAAATAGAAGTTTTGAGCCTTTCTGCAGTTTGTGCATTTGCACGGTCGTGAATACTACTCTGAACAGCAGTGAATACTACTTTGAATTCGGAACAATCGCCAACAAGGCTATCACAAAATATCCAGATCTGATACCATCTTAGCATTTTTGACCACACACTTGAACAAAGGCCAACATGGACAACTTGCCAAAGTTCCTCAAGGACTTTGACACTCACCCTGACTGCGAGCGGAACCGCCACCGGAAGCTTGAGTTTGCTGACAAGAGACACGTCAAGTACTTCCAGATGTGCTTAAACGTGCTCCCATCACGGATGCAGAACCAGGACTCCAACAAGCTCGCCCTCGTATACTTTAACCTTCTCTCACTCGATGTACTCCGCAGCATGGAGCCGGTGGTGTGCAAGAGCGCAGAGCAGCGTGCCGCGACCCTCGAGTGGATATACAAGCATTACAACGGCGACGGGTTCCGCGGGTCGTTGACACACCAGCTCGGCGGCGGTAGCGCCAACTTCTCCCCTTCCTCTAATTGCTTTTCCTCCCCCAGCTACGACCCTGCCAATCTTCCCGCCACGTACTTTGGTCTCTGCGTGCTCGCGCTTCTCCAAGACCGTAGCCTTACAGCCAAGGTGAACCGTTTCCGCATCATGAGCTACGTGCGCCGCTGCCAGCTCCCCAACGGCGCCTTCACCGCGACGTTGGACGTCTCGGGCCGGCCCTCCGGCGAGCACGACTTGCGGATCTGCTTTATTGCGAGCCTGATCCGCGCGATGCTCCGCATGGACGCCGCGAACGTCACGGAGCGGACACGGTACGACATCGACGTCGACAGGCTCGAAGAGTATATCTTGAGCTGCCGGGACTTTGATGGCGGGTTTGGCGGGGTGCCCCACAACGAGTCGCATGCTGGGTACACTTTCTGTGCCGTTGCGGCCTTGCGTCTTCTTGGAAGAATGCCCGGGGGAGATAAGGGGGGAAACGGGAAACACGACTTGTCGGAAACGGTGCACTGGCTCGTGGAACGCCAGCTTTGGTTCAACGAGTTCAATAAGGACGACTTCGACGACAATGAACTCTTGACCTTTGAGGACATGGGAGGTATGAACGGCCGGATGAATAAGTACGCGGACACCTGTTACGCGTTCTGGGTCGTGGGGTCGTTGAAGGTTCTTGGACAGGAGAGACTCGTCCACAGGGCAGCGCTCGAGTACTACTTGTTGCAGGTGACGCAGAGCTTGCTTGTGGGCGGTTTCGCGAAGATCAACGGAGAGATGCCGGACCCGTACCACTCGTGCTTGGGGATCGCAGCATTGAAGTTAGTGGGGAGCAGGTACTTGGCGGGGTGCAAGGACGTGGACGAGTGTTTGGTGATCACGGAGGATGCGAAAAAGTTTTTGTTTTCGTTGGAGTGGTAGTGGAAAACCCCGTCAGAGGTCTTGCGTGAGTGTTCCATAGATAAAAGATTGGTACTTGGCAAAACAGCGTCTTATAGATTTAAATAGACAGCGCGCAGCGGCGCAGTCTGGATGAGACCTCCAGAAGATGGTAACTTCCAAAAGATGGCAAACTTACAATAGAACAAACTGGCGCGTTTCCAAAGATCAAAATTCTATTTTTGATATAAACTAGTACCTAACTGAACTTTCGTAGAACAGAACATGACGATGTCTAACACAATGCAGTAATGCTAAGCGGAAAATCTATTCGTCTATTTGTTTTCTTACTCGTTGAGAATGTGCACCTCCTTGTCCTCCTCGACGGAGGCAACCTCCGGAAACTTGCTGATGCTGTCAATGTGGAAGTCCGGCAACTTGACGGAGAAGGCCTTGATGATCTCAAACTCGTTAGTGATGGTGCCGCCCAACTTGGTGACTTCTTCCTTGATACTGTAAAAGCGTTAGTAAAAGGGACTTTCAACAAAAAATGGGAAAAAGAGAGAATACGGGCATCCTGTCAAAAAGACAGCATCGCCAGAGTATCATTGAAAGCACACATACGCTTTGAATCTCTCGTCGGAGGTGTCGTTGTGGACAGAGACCTAGAATGCGCAATGGTAAAAGATTAGTAATTGGTCCTTCGCGAGTTGGCCGCCGGAAGCAAACCATGATAGTTGCGAACGGAGGCCGACGGCTGATCCCTGGGGTAGCTTAAAGGAGCCGTGCCAGATCCCAGCATCTTATTCTCGAATACTAAACCATTCAAACCCTTTTCATGACAGCCAATGATCGAAGCCGCCACCAATTGGCTGTTATTAGCGAGAAAACACATACAATGTAGTTTTTACCGGACTCGACACTCATGATGTAACGTAAATAGGAAAAGCTGTAATAAGAAGCAGTAACGGCACGGGACGTGTAGCAAGACAAACAAATATACAAAACACAATTGGTAGGTATGGTAGATCTCTAGCAACTGCAACGGGAAGATTGGTAGCAGAATAAAAACCAGGAAGAAGAGAAAGAAGAAAGAAAAAGAGAAAAGAAGAGAAAGAAGAGGAAGAAGAGGAAGAAGAGGAAGGCAAACAAATAAGCCAGGAAGCGCCCATAAGGAGGCGTCGCAATGAGATAACGCAGCAGGGGGTCGATGAGGCGCGGATTGGATTGCCCGATACGGTTGGTGCGGCGGTGGTGGATGGCAGGAGGAGTGCGGATCCGGGGGATTTTGGTATGACGACATACTACTGTGGTTACAAGAAGCAAAGATAGCTGACTCAAGGCTGTATTCTCGCTTTGCTATGGTAGAGCTCCAGCAGCCAGTAATGGACAGTAGGGTTCGCTGAAAGGTGGACACTTTGTTGTTACAGACACGATCAAAAATAATGAATATTTTAGATTTTATTAACGTACATGCAGAGTTTGCCAATCCGTCATCTTTAGAAAGAAACCATTAAAAATAGAATACAATGTTGCAGAAGTAGAAAAAACAAACCAACCAAAAGACCCAAAACTGTAGCACACTGTCTAGAGAATCAACCAGATTGCCGAGGCAATTATGCTCACGCCAATGACGACCGTGATCATTGCCGCGCCGCCCTTGTCCTTGGTGAACAACGTCAACGGCTTCGTCTTGTTCTCGTTCATGTCTAGCACACCAGCGGCGGGGTTGCCCGTGGACGAGCCGCCATCTTTAGCAGTGTACGGCGCTGGTCTGTCCCAAATTCGGAGGCTCTGCATCACCTCCAACGCTGCCATTTCCTCTCCGAGACCATAGTTCGAGTCCCAGGTCTTCTTCTGCCAGTTGAGTCCACACGTGTGGCCGTCACTGCCACCGTCGCAGCTTCCAGCGGCGGCGAGGGCAGATTTCTCAAGCCAGTTCATGATGGTGCCGTTGGTGGACGGGGCCATGATGGCAGTCAAGCCCAACGTTCTGGCAAAGATGGCCTTGAAGCAGCGCTGGTCCTGGTTGCAGCTATTGGCCGGCTGGCAGGCGGCTTCGTACATAATGTCATCCTTGAAGAACACCGCGGCACCGCGCACCAAGTGCTCCGTGCGATTCAACCAGGTGGCGTTCTTGGTGTAGTTGTAAAGGTACGCGGCACCCGACACCATCAAGCCGGCATTGTATGTCCACTGCAACTTAGACACGTTCTTGCAGTCTCCGTTGGCGTCGGCGCCGTCGTAGACGGACCACCAGCCGGAGGTGGTCTCGTTGAGAAACTGAACGTCGATCATCCAGTCCCAGACCTTCTCGGCCCACTGGACATACGAGTCGTTGGAGGTATAGCGGGCCAAGCGGGCAGCCATATGGAAGAGCGCGCCGTTGGAAATGGTGTTCTTATAGTCGTAGCCATTGTTCCAGCGGAAGATCTGCCAGCGGAGGCCGCCGCCGCAAGAATCAGCGTCCCATCTGTAGGCCATGGTGTTGAAGACCGCCTGGGACAAGTACAACCAGCCGTGCTCGTCGGCGCCGGTAGGGTTGCTGAAGTTGCGCTCGGCGGCGGCCATGACGGTGAGGCCCCACATGGCCTGGTCGTCGTTACCTTCGGTGGTGGACTGGTTCGCAGGCACATAGTCCCAGTTTTCGCCGACTTGATAAAGGAGAGCCTCCTTGGTCAAGTTCACATAGCTCTCGTCGCCCATATAGAACCAGTAGTCGACAAGCGAGCCAAAGGCAGCGCCGGAGTGCCACCAGTAGTACGGCCACGAGAACATGCCGACGGTGCCGCCGTACTTGGTGCCCTCGTAGTAGTCGAGCAAGCCGGCTGCGACTTGGCCGGTGGCGCCCTGGAGGAGGCCAAAATCCGTGACGTTGATCTCGAGCGCGGCGACTAGCTGGACCGCCATGCTAAGTATTATAGGTAAACAGGCGAAAGGCTTCATTTTGGGAACGGTGAGGCGTTGATCTCGAGTCTTTTCTCCGCAAGGGGGGTCCAAGCGAGTGATCAGGCAAGTAGAATGGAAATTGGTGCTAGCGTGTCTATCAAAGAGCGCTAACAATGCCTATATCAAGCGAGTGGATGGGGAGTATATTTCACTGGGATGTCAAACTGACAAAAGTGATAAAAGTTACAAAAGTGACAAAAGTGATGGCGATGGTAATTAAACACCAGAGTTTTGATACCTTGCGAGAAGGAGACAAGCCACGACGCGGTGTTTAGCTCAGTACAGAAGCAAAAAGCAGTGCAAAGCCACAACACAGGCAACAGAAATATTAGATAAGACACAAGGGGTAGGTTATAAGTAGTACCTGCACTCAACAAATAGGTATTCCAAAGAAAGGACACGCACTAGCTCCACGATGGTCTTTCTTTAAAAAAAGCACACTAGGACACGCTAGAAAAATTTTAGCCCTGGGCCTTGTTCTCTCTCCCTTTCCTTGTGCCTTCCTGTTCTCCTCACACAGCCCGTTCCTCGGTGTCACATGCGCCACAACTTCCGGTCAAGGCTTCCGGCCATGACTGCGCCTGGATTTCCGCTAACAAAAGAGTTGGAGAGCAAAGCGACCCCACAAACGACAACAACAGCACCTAATATATGCCCAATGCCCAGAGAACACTCCCGGATGGGTCTTGTAGCGTCTCTTAACACAAACAGAAACACATTTCGCAGAAATACCAGTCCAGAGTTTCGAGTTTCCTAATTGGGACGATCGGTACATTCAGTCTATTTAGTATTCAATCTATTTATGCTCGGTATCCAATCTGTTTATAGCCAACATTGGTATCTAGTCTAGTATCCCAAGACACTGCCTCCCTCAGCAAAGTCCTGTACTACCCGCGCGTTCAACTTGCGGTGGTATTTCCCAATCAAATAGTCTGCCTGGCCAAGGATGATTTTGTTCTCCGTGGCGCTGATGCCCGTCGACGACGGCACTACCGCGAGAAGCTTCGAGATTACCTCGATCTGCTGCGTAAGGACGTCCAACGGCACGTCAATATGGTCGTCCGGGATGTCATTTTCGTCTAAAAAGCCTCCGTCGCCGCCTTCGTTGTAGAAAGAAGAGGAGCTGCGCGGCACCGCGAGCCAGCCCGGGTCAATGTACTTGCACACCTGGAAGATCGAGAGCCAGATGTGCTGAAGCGACTCCAAGGATGTGCCCGTATCGTTGCTTAAGAGCTTCATGGAATGCTCGTATGCAAAGTCAAAGTTGGAGTCGATCAAGGCCGAGTTGATGCAGCTGGCAATAAGCTTGTCCTTTAATGGAAACTTGTGAACTACCTGGGGAGAAACAGCCCGCGAGCTTTCATCTAGATAAGAGCCAACGCCTTGTCCGCCATCATATGTTTTCTTTTTATTCTGTTCTCTTCTTGGTTTCCCCGTAAACACCTCCTCGTGCTCTTCAAAATTGTCAAAATCCTCAAACACATTTTCTGCAACGCCGTTACCCTTCTCGTAGCTTGACACATCGTAGATCAACCCCACCTTGTCCATCGCAATGCACGAGTCGACCACAATCTTGTACAACTTGCTCATGTCCGCGTAGCTCTTCCCGTTTAATTCAAGGATCTTCTCCATGATGAATAACGGGTTGTTGATCCGGTAAATGTCCACTGGAACCACATCGCCGTGTTCGCCACTCGGGTTCAGCACCGCAAACTTGTAGTTGATCACAATCTGGTTCGCCACAATGAGCAACTTCTTGAACTTCAAAATCTCAAAGTTCAAGTCATCGCTCAAGTCAAAGTCGCGAACGGTGTTGTGGATTTCCGCTAGAGAAAAGTTGGTACTCGACACGAACGCTGTCAAAGGCTTGTTATTCACTAATGACGCGTCAAAGTCCACAAACTTGGCCTCGTCCGCGGAGTTGTATATGTCGAGGTTATTCTTATAAGTAACAAAAAAGTTGTTGGCGCGATGGATCTGGTTGTCAAAGTCCAAGTCAAAGTTCTTTAAAAAGCCCACCACGATCGAAAGCTCGTCCTTGGCGAGACTAAAATTCTGCGCCCGCGTAAAGTGGTACCAGCAGTGCTTGAGGAGGATCTTTTTTAAGTTGGCATTGGAGTTAAAATTGACCAACAAATACTTGCTGATGAGCCCGTTAAAGTTCAACGTGAGCAAAATCTCAAACAAGGTCTCGTTGATTTTATTGATGCACTCATAGTTTTGGATCTTTTTGAAGAGCACCGACGACTCAATGAGCCAGTTGAAGTTGTTAAGGAAGTTCTCCCAGCTGTTGTACACGCTACTGCCCACCTCGTCCATCAGCGCAAACTCCGTGCTATTGACTTTGTGGTTATGGATGAGTAACTTGGCAAAATTGAGCTGCACCTCGGTGGCGGAAATCGAGATCAAGAGAATCTGCGTCACCGACATAAGAGACTCATTGTTATTGGTGATTTTGATGAGCTTGCTCACGGAATCAACCATTGACGAAAGGTACGTGAGGCACAGTACGTTATTATTGCAGAAATTGGCCTTGATATACTCGTCGTCAATAATGCTGTGGTCAATCGTGGCTTTCGCAAAGTTTATAGTGTGCTCTTCTTCTTTAGTTTTCTTAAAATAATCATGGTTCACGATGCAGTTTTGTAGCGTCTCGCTGATTATTTCCAACGTATCATCAGTTAGCAAGTTGCACGAATACACTTTGTACAAGTAATCCCTGACGAGCTGGTCCAAAAACTGCAAAAACTCGGCATCTTGTTCCACAGTGATCAACCGGTTGAAGAAGAACTCAAATATTCTAAATGCCAAGGCATAGTCATCGACGGATAAAAAAACCTTCTCGGAAAACCATTGGTTAAACAAGTGCCAGCTGTGGTTGTGCTTGGTATAGGGTACAATTGAATGCACAAGAAAGTCGTTGACATTGGTGGAATCCACGTGTTTGATGAGGTAGTAGAAATTCTCCTTGGAGTGCAAGTGGTTCTGGAACTGGACCACATTCGGGAGCGGCTCATAGGCAGCTATCCCTTGCTGCAAGCGGTAGTTGATGGTGAAGTTCAATGGCTCCAAAACCCCGTGTTTCCAGGAATCAAACAACTCGTAACTTGCCGGCACTAACAGGAATAACTCCTCGTTGAAAAAGACGTTTTCGTTGTGGAACGTCGAGACTTTCAAAGTTCTCGCCTTTATAAAGGAGAATAGCACAAAGTTAGGGTCCTGTGGCACATCACTACCGTTGTTAAGCAACTCTTTATCCCATTTATATTCCTCGGCTTGCAGGTCTATGAAGCTGGTCAATACGTTTGCTTCCTGCTCGAGTATTTCTGGATCACTAATACCGTAAATCTCGGCCACTTTGGCACACATCTCGTCAACATTTATGCCGGACTCCTGGGTTTTCATTCCGCTGCCATAGATGATGTCTTTTATAAATACTAGCTCCCCCGGGTTGACTGAATTGGGAAGGAGAACGAGAAGAAGCGAGAGGACATTGGCCTTATTGGATATAGCGTAGGCCGCTAGTGGCACACTAGATACAAAGCGTGTGATCTCACGAATGTTGCCGGTAGAGACGCTATACGCTAGCGATAGATATAGCTTGTAGTCGATAACTTCAACTTCGTCCATCATTGGCGTTTCCAGTGTTTTCTGCTGACAGTTCAAAACAATTGAATATTGACCATGCATCGCACTATAACAGACGGTAGGCCGCTTCTGTTTCTCCCATTTGCCTTTTGGAAGGTTGGAAATTTTTGAGCACGTGATGCAGTATATAACCTCCAAAGACACCAGCATGGCCAAGAATTGGCGTTCTTCTGCCCAACTAGGATCTGGCAAGCCATCAAGCTACAATCCAAGAAGAATAGAACATAAAGCATAAATTTAGAGTACATAAACTAGTTTGGAAAACCCTCATGACAAACAACCCTTCAACTTTTTTCTCCTCTGGACGCCGCAGACTCAGTTGATAAAGTGATAGACGATAAAGTGCAAGATCACACTGGCGAAGATGTAGTCGCCAATGGCACGCTCTGGAGTCACGGAAGGGAACTTGCTGCGGTTCTGCTCGACATATTGCAACCGCAAGGATACAGTGAGCACAAACTGGCCCACAGCGCCAATGAAGCCGGCCAAGAAGGCATTAAAGGGGAAGTTGCCCACAAGCAAAACGAACGCAAACTGGATAACACCGAGGAGCACCAAGAAGACCAAGAAAGTATCAATGAGCATTAACTTTGGCGTCAAGCTCTTGAAATAGCCGTCGAAAGTGGACTGGATGGAGCTGACGAAGTCCTTGACAAAAGGTGCCGACACCACCGTCGAGGAGGATGAGGACGACTGGCCTGTGGACTTGGCGACAGCAGCAGCGACAGCAGCACTGTGCTTCTTGGAGTCTGACTTGTGTTTGACCATTGCGTGTGGATGTGATGGGGTTTCTATTATCAGTTATAGTTGTTCTTCTCTCTTTCTCTTTTCATTTCACTTCTCTCTGCTACGTATATGTCTTCAACAATCTGAAAAACAAAAAGCAGGGAGGCGCAGCGCGTGTAGTATGTTGTGTACGCTGTTAGTCTCCCCCTATAGCGATGGCGACGAAGAAGCCCTTCAAAGGTCGTGGCGGTGGTCAACAACAGGACAGTATCTCCAGGAAAGCACACATAGAGAAAGTCAGCATCATAGTGGGGATTGGGAAAAGTCTGGAAATATTAATCTTTCAAGAATACATCCTCCGAATCACAAGCAATTGTAATATCCACAGAACATCCTCAAGACATATATTAATCAAAAAGCTATCACCAGATTAGCAAGCCTACATTGTCCAAACCTCTCCTAAGAACTATTTCCACTCCGTTCTGCAACTTCAAAGCCGATAGCCACCATGTCCTCACATACCAGTCAGCAGCCGCGGCAGACCCGCGCTTCAGACCCAGCAGACCAGCTGGCCTTTACTCTGCCAGGCCCAGAGCAGGAGCTAGCTTTCGAGGAAGACGATAAGCTTGTAACAATAGACTCCATCAACCAGCAGCGGGTCGCGCCAAGAAGCGATGACCTTGTGGCACAATATGTGGCCAAGGGATTCGACAAGCAGAACCTCCTCAACAAGAGCACCGACAGTCAATATAGCCAGCTCCTGCTCCGCTACAGTGTGGGAGACATTTCCCAGCCGTTGTCCGATATCACCACCACCAGCCAACAGAACCCCAACATCACCAACGACTTCCCGCAGGAGGGCGCCTCTGCCTCTGTCGCCGTCGCCGACAGTAACCGTCTCGTCACAATATCGCAGGCGCCATCCCTCAAGGTCGTTCCTCCCCTCAACTTCTGCCCCGTCGAGCGCTACTTGTACCGCTCGGGCCAGCCGACGCCAATCAACCACACGTTCCTCAAGCAGCTCAACATCCGTAACATTGTGTGGCTCGCCTCCGAAGACCCCACGGATGACTTCTTGGAATTCGCCGACAACAACGATATCAATGTACACTACATTGGCGGCATGAGTTCAGACGACGGGACCACGAACCCTTGGGATGGCCTCAGCCAGAACTCCATCACCCAGGCGTTACAAATCATCGCCAACAGGAACTACTACCCGATCTTGGTATGCTGCGGTATGGGCCGCCACCGCACGGGCACCGTCATTGGCTGTCTTCGCCGGTTGCAGGGCTGGAACTTGGCAAGCGTATCTGAGGAGTACCGTCGCTTCACGGGCTCCAAGGGAGGCAGAATCTTGGTAGAGTTGTTGATCGAAGCGTTCGATATCAAAAGTATAAAGATTGATCCCAAGGTTGCGCCAGATTGGCTCTTATCGTGAAAACATCATAAAGAAAGAGTAGTATGGCACATTTATTGGGTTATCAGTATTGGGAGATTTTTCTTTAGATATATAGTTATATACTTTGATGACGATAAATACTAAATTATCTTACTTGCTTTATGTTTTATAATTCATCTTTGATGTTGTATGTTTATTTTTTTTTTTGTTTTTTTGCTCTTTCATGTGTTGTGCAATGTCCCTTTTTAAGCACGTACATTTGCCGCTTACCCAACCAACTGTTGGGAATTTATAATATAAACTGATATTTTCTTAAGATTCTTTATCTTTCCTATCTTTTCTATTACAGTTCAAAGTATACGCTTTAAAAGTATATGGTTTGTGAAGGATATTTAGCATGATAATTTGAAAACATAATGTGAAATTTAAAGTAAAAAATATGAGACCAAATCAATGAACGATATTATTGAACGAAAAAAAAGAAAACAAATCTAACAGAAAACCGCAATGTCTAGAAAAGAAAACTGAAAAATAAGAACAAAGAAACTATTATATTTATAAAAATAGGAGACAAAAAACCAGAACCCACTAATCGATCAAATACCCTATTGAAAATAATTAGAATAGAAAAAAATAACAACACAGCACCTTAGAAAACAACTCAAATCACATTGTCGTCATCCCACTCCACACATCGTCCCCACCAGTTGTACCTTTTGCACTTATGCTTTCCCGTATTTGTCGTTGTAGTCGTTGTTGACGTGCCCGTGCATTTCCCACTAGTGCAGCTATTGGTCTCCGTCACAGTAATCGGCATCGACGAGCTCAGCTTGTACTTGTTGTCCTTGTCGTCAACAACAAACTTCCAGTTAAAGCAGTCCTGACACGGTGATGGCATTCTGCACTGGGCCGTTTCATTATAATGGAGAATAATATTGTCTATCACATTATGGATACGGTGATTGTAGATGCTCACAGGCCAGCCCAAGTCACCCACGGTATCATATACGCATGTCTTGCCTGAGTGGCATTGCGACTCCATAGCGTAGCCGCCAAGTGAGCAGGTGGAGCTTGCACCGTTGCACACACCCATGAATATTGGGTCTCCTGTATTGCCAAAGTGCCAGATGTGCTCAAGATTGGAAGGCAAGCCTGGAGGCATCGGAAGATGGAGCCTCTGTGTTGCAAGAAGCTCTCCGGGGGCTTGAAACGTCACCGCTGGTAGACCATATGTTCTGGCAAGCAATGCCGCTAAGGACCCACCAAGAGAGTGGCCGGTGATCCATATGGTGGATTTGGGGTACTGTGAGCTAACGTTTCGGTAAAGGTCGAGAGTTGCCTGATAGTATCTATCATCGCGGCGTAATTCTTTTTCCAAACACTTTTGATCACAAGTGTAGCTGCTCTTGTAACAGTCACATACAGTGGTCCACAAGTAGCTCACACGAGCGCAACAGCAGGAAAATAGTAGATTGTCGTTGATTTTATCGTTAGCCACAGTATCTGTTCCGCCTTCCACTTGTGCGAAATCGTCCTCTATCGATTCCGTAATCTGCATCTCGCCAGTTTCGCTATCCATTCTGGATACAAATGCGGCACTGGTACCTTTTATGGCAATAACAACTATAGAGTCATCGTGGTTGGTAAAAATCTGGCCGCGAAGGCCGTCAGAAAGCCAGCCGTAGCCAGATTTATTCAGCCACGGCTCGGCCACGTCGGTCCAGTCCCCAGTACCGGGAACTTCGACGTACGCATTCGAGGCCATTAAAGCTAAGCTAACAATAGTGTCTTTGTCTGTGATATTGGGCACAATCTCTTCTTCCTCAACCCAGTCCAACTGAACCTTGTCCACATTTACATAATCCTCGTGGATGTAATTAAGGTAGCTCTCGACAAAGTCCGGAGACCGCTCCTGCATTCTCTTGATGGTGAAGCCGGGCTGCAACTTGATCAGAAGCTCCGCCAGCCATGGGCTCTGAGAATTGATGTGCTCGGGAAGAACTTGGCTGTCAAATCGTTTATTGTGTAGCTCGTACTGATGTATGAGATCCAGGGAAACATCTAGCCGGCAATGGGTCTTGTAATTAACCCCAATGCCATGGTGATATATATGCTTTAGCGAAAATTGGGAATTAGAAGATGTCGAAACTTGGTTATCATTATCCAAAGGGGCACTTGCAATTTTTATTTGGACCTTAGTGCTCGTCTTGTGGGGTATGAGGATGCAAAAGTCTTCAAGCGAGCCAGTTAAATTTATGTTCTTGATCACAAGTAAAAGGCACACGAGCAGAAACAAGAGTCCCACAAAAAACATTCTTGCAAGCGGGTGCTGCTTCGGCATTATGCTTTATTTGGAGGCGAAATGTGGGTGAGCAAGGGTAATGTCTGAGTTGGCTGTGGTTTCTGCCCCGACGGCGCTGCAAGAAACCCGGGCAGCCAGGCAGAGCGCAGTTTATACAAGTTGGCGATGAGCAGAAAACTACGCACAGCAAAATGACGCACGTGAAAGCGCTTATCGGCGGGCATAAAGGTGGCGGCCAGGTGGTTGGGAGGCGAGAGTCACAAGATTAAATTGATAAGCGTATATAAAAGGCAATGGACTATAATTTGTTACTTGAGAGTCCTTGTAAAAGCTAATTTGTACCTTCCTATAACAAAGTACTGATACAAAAGTGTTACTGCAGAGCGCATCATGGGCTGGCTTCGATTCGGGACTGCATATAACAGTATCTCGATTGTATTCTAAATGTACGGCCGAAGGTTAGAAACACTCTATCGTGTGCTAAACTTCCACATGTTGCGGTGAAGCTTAGATACAAAGAGATTGCAGTTTTTTATCTGTTAGTCCAATCCTTAGTCTTTGCTTCCTCTATGAAAAGTTTACAACGGCTGAAAGGTCAAAATACATCAGCAAAAGCTGTCATTCCTTCATAGTGGCTCATTGAAGCAGACTTCACGTTACACAACATAAACTTGAAAAGAGTTAGTAACAACTTTTTATATAAGAGAACACGGCTACCCTGGCGTAGCCCATAACTGGTTAGTCATAATGCCAAATTTATATATTAATGGAAATCAGGGATGTGGTTGAACTCATTAACACTATGATTGAAGCCAGCCAAATTCATTTTTAAGAAAAGTTGTAAAAAAAGAAGCAACCACATTAAATTGAAGGATTTTTGATTGAGTAGTAGGTACAAAATACCAATAAGGTCTCAGATTCAATTCCGGGGTCGGCTTATATTGATGAGTGCAATTCAGTTTTCCGCAAAAGGCCTGTATTGATTAAGTCGCCATTTAAAATGAAGTGGTTATGTCATATACCCTTTGTAAGGCTGTTTACAAGGTTTAACTTTGTATTAACGTGGTTGGTTTTTATCATTTTTAATTTTTGAGTCATCAAAAAGTAAAGGGTTTGTTTTCCTTGAATTTCAATGATAAAAAAAGAATTTAGACAAACACACTGTGCCGCTGCCTATCATCAAAACCTCAACAAACTCTAGGCTTCATGGATTTCGCATTAACGGTACTGACTATAATATTAAAGCTGTTTCTTGCCTTTTTTAAAATACACAAAGTAAGGCTTCCTTCTCATTTAAGATAAGAAATATAAAGTAACTAAACCAAGAAAAGCAAATGTTTCTAGAAACAACACCTAAATAATATTTTCCATCTAAAATGGTGTTCCGCTCATGGCTCAAATTTATTCTCTTACTCCTTTCCTCAAGTTTAAATCAGAATGTGCAAAATATTATTGTGAGAGAATGGTTTGTTTCTATAAAAAGAGGCCCTTTAATGAAGTTGCTTTTTCAGGCTCTCTAGTGATTCTGAGGGTGGTAAAGCAGCTAGGTGCTTTTTAGCTATGAGAAAGCTCTTTGTCCTGACGAGAGATGGCTAGTGGACCATTTCTGCTTGAGAAAGAGGATCTATTGAGCAGTGACATGATTTCAGGAGGACATAAAAGATGCGTTTAATAAAGTAGTTGTAAAGTATAAAAACCTAGGAAGCGTAAGATATCTTACTTAAGTTAAAAATCTTTTTTTTCGAAAACCTTGAAAGCCCCTTTCTATCATTTGAACTCAACGTTTGATACATGCCACAGCCAATACGTTTTAGTGCACAACTGGCACTTGCTTAGTATATTGGCTTTGTATCCTCTTGTATCTTTAGAAGGTGTAAAACACCGTGCTAATATTTAAAGCTTCTCCTAGGTTTTGGCCAAGCAATGTTAAGTTTGTAGCTGCAGGTAGTGCCAAAGAAAGTCAAACAGCAAAAAAAAAAGTTGTTGACAGTCTTTTGTTATGTTCCAAGGACTTGATAACTCCGAGTTTGTTCCTGTTGCATGTGTTGATTAGAGCCGTTTTCTCTGGATATATCCCTATTTTTAGAGAAGAGCTATTTTTAGAAATGGGCAGTATTTGAGTGAACCATTGATGTACACAGAAGAGAAAATGATGTCGTATGCTAGAGCATAAGGCTAGGAAACAAATAAGCGCGACTCAGCTCTAGTATTAGTGCTTGCTGTTTGTATTCCTGACGCTGGAGGAAACAAAAGGTCATAACTTTCTAGGTATTAATACTGTCACTTTGAGATTCAGTTGCCGTGGTAACCGAATTGGAGACAGCTTAATTTGGGTATTTGATGCCAAGGTGAGCAGTGGGTGCTGAATTCCAAGGTACAGTCTGAAAAACATGGGATGATCTGCAAAAAAAAGAAAAGATTGTGTGTCTTCATCAATAGTAGTGTGGAAAACCCCCGGTTTCTTTGCACATAATCGGACTAAAACCAGCATAAATGGCATATATTGTAAACAAAAAAAAAGAAAAATATATTTTTAGTGACAAGCAAGGTTGCAGTTTAATCTTTTTCCAACAAATATGCAGACTTTCCTACGGCTTTTGTTGTCATTATATCATCCTAAGTTCATTTTTATCTTCACCATTATAAGACGTCAAAGAACAAAGAAAATGCAAGCCACATAGCTAGAAAAGGGACAGTTCTGAGATTTGTGAGTAAGATTCAAAATTTTGTATAAATACCTTGCGAATCGTGAAATTTTGGCAAGACTTTTTCTTGCAATTATATATATCATCATTATCATTATCAATTCAATTATTATATAATTATAATAATAACCATCACAACTTTAATCTTGTTGAACCATCCACTAATTATTATTTAAAATGAAATTCTTCACCACCGTCGCCCTTTGCTCGCCGCCACCTCCGCTGTTGCTGCTATTCTAACTCCAGCTGCTTCTGCAGAATCTTGAACCCAATCTTCTAGTAACTTCTCCCTCGTCTCCGAGAGATCTGGCACTCCTCTCCAACACAACGTTGTTACCTACGACAACGGCCTATTCAAGGTTGGATACGAGGGTATCCAAGCTAGTTTTTTCTTTGCTGAACAAGGTGTCGCCTTGTACTACAGCACTGGACAAGCTATCGAAGTCTTTGCTAACGGTACCATCACCATAGTGCCACTCGGTGAACACACCCCAGGCACCACTGGTTTTTCTGTCAGCCACAATAACTTTCTCCAATTGAACGGTAAGGACTGGTATGACACCCCAATTGACGGTGAAAAGGGAAACTACACCTTAACTTCCACCCCTCAAAGCGATAGCTCAGTTTGGATCGATTTGGCCATCAACGGTAAGGTCATCCCAAATTAAACGGTTTAGCTTGACTGTATTACCAACATTGTGTCTAGTGTATTATACCGAAAGGTACAGTTCTGCATTGTTGCATTATCATCCTATTTGACTTTATACTTAAATACTAAAAATGTAACAATAGCGTAAAAAAATGTTAACATTGTAAGTTTTTCAAAATATCAAATAGTCTTTCAAGACAATAACAAATAATGGTTTGGAATAGTAAAGCTTAACATAAGCTTAAAAGTACCTAACTACTGTATTTAATGTCTATATGTTCGAGGGCAAAGATTGAAATCAAAGCTTACCAAAGATGGCTTCCTTTTTGGCGCTATATATTATACCGCAAACCTCAAGTTTTGGTCTAACTTTCTGCCCATTTCCACCCGAACGAGGTTCACCTTTTGTCTAAGGAACAATTCACTTCTCGTCCTACGAGTTTAAGAAAAGATAAAAAGAGGCAAAGCAGCACAATAGAGTCTGCTCATATAGCTAGAACCTTTTACTGTAAGAACGAGGCACTTTGCACCTTCTCCACCAAACCTGTTGTGGTACAAAAGCTGAAATAAACAACATCACAAGAAACCTTATTGGATAGGACTTCTTGGAGATTAGTAGGCACAGTGCTTGCATGCCGGAAAATAGGGCACCCGAATCCTGTGTTGCTCAGAGCAATTCTATTGGTACCTGCATACAACTTCTACGGCTGTGCGTAATATTATGTGCTCAAGTGCAGTGATTTTCCCCGGTATTTCAGAAGCTAAGGTGTGGTGCCGGCATGTCAGGTTTACTATTTTTAGGATTCGCACTAGCTAGTGAGCTGTGCTAACTACTGTCAATTAGAATGTTCTGCTGGACATGCACGACTTAAGTTTAAAGAGTGGATAATTACCAGGAACCTACCAGAATGACTTATTTAGACGGGCCAAGGTTCCCCTTGTTTTTGCCACGGTTTGTGCAATTTAGACACAGTGTGCGGTGTTGTTAATACGCTCTGAAAAGGGAAGCCACGTTCAGCAACCAGAAGCATGGTGTGGTGATTCAAATATTGGATTCATCTCACCTGTA
This sequence comes from Saccharomycopsis capsularis, assembly GCA_031125595.1. Lineage (NCBI taxonomy): Eukaryota > Fungi > Ascomycota > Saccharomycetes > Ascoideales > Saccharomycopsidaceae > Saccharomycopsis > Saccharomycopsis capsularis. The sequence continues at coordinate 168,565 of JASTUX010000015.1, forward strand.
CTGCCTGATGTAGCTTTTTCCAAAGTCTTCAAAAGTCTATTTGATGTGCGGTGCCCCAGGTCATCAAATCAAAGAATGCGCAGCGCAAGCTTTCTGCACAATGCCTGTGAACTATGCCTTTTGCAAATTTCTGGGACGGTGTTCTCAGTTTCGTTGCTGAATGGTTGTGCTTATCCGGCAACGTAACAACGTCGAGTAAACTAGGATCTTCATTTGATAAGCAGTAACTTCAAAAGTGCCAAATTCTTGGTAATTAGCTAACTATGATGGGGTATTTTTAGAATTATGGATAATTTCAAAACTAAACAATATGGCATGACCTCTGCCTAAAATGTCTAACGTATACGCAATTTTCTTTTTAGCTTATGTTTCCGTCTTGGTTGCTGCTACTGCCAGCTTTGCATCCGCTTCTCCATACACCGTTATCAATGATGCTTAATTATGACAAGAAATCTTTTTTTAAGAATTGTTATATAGCTTTTGATTGCATTAATTTGGAATCTAATCTGGTATTTTCTACCTCTAAATAAGAACCATTTTTTGCTTCTATATAAAAACTGATTGAGCATCACTATACCTTTACTGTAGGCTTTCTGTAATTATCAGCCAGGGATAACAGCAAATTAGTTCTCTTCGCCCACTTTCCATCCTGCTTATTGGGTAAATATCACGAATTTAATAATAAGCCAAGTTAGTCGACGATATGTCAATTCGCCTATAGCAGGACATGAAGCCCTTGGTAGGGTGTTAACACCCTATAAAATTTGCTCATGCCGTGAGTGCATATGGAAACATCAGCGAGTTTATATGCACATTATGTTGCAGCCAAATCATCGTTTACCCTCCTGGCATTGCAAATTTTTCTATGAAAAAATCCTCAGCTATAGTATAGACAGAGACTCGAAATGGTGCTTTAGAGTTTTTATGATAGTGTTCAACCGCTTTGCCCTTCTTCTTCTCTAAATCTATCTGATTGAAACAGTACCAAAGGTTGAAAAGTTTTCAAAAAAATACAACAACAGGAAAGAATTATCAATTCCGGCTTATTTAAGAAACTTGCGGTGCTTTTTTTAAATCATTGTTATTAGGGAGTTGTCTTTAAAACCGTTCATATTTTATCAATATCAAGTAATTTTTAGCTATCAGTTTAAGAACATTCGTGAAAAGTGTTGTTCAATAATTCAAGCAGGCAGTATAAATTTAGTTAACAGAAAAGAAACATAATAAAAATGGCGCCTTCGTTATCTGACTTATACCAAATTATCAAGCTTCCAAGAATATCCAATATTCCAATCCAGAACCGCTGTATTGTTGCTGTCACCAATGATTCTACTCCTGCAGCTACCACAACCACAAGCCCGGCCACATCAGATGTGATTCATAATAATAATAATTATTTGCATTTGGCCATCTCCTCTTTGAGTATATCCTCATATGTGCTAGTTCCATCTCCAAAACTTGCATGGTCCTACTCTTTATCTCTCTCTGTTATCGTAAAATATTTGGCAGTGTTTGAAGATTTGACCATTGGCGCTACATACTTTGCTGCCAGCTTGTACAACTCGTCCACGAAGAAGTACTCTTTGAAGGTCATAGTCAACAAATCTTTACACTCCAAGTCTGTTAAAATGAATATAACTAGCAATGTGGCGGCAGAGGACGTCAATGTCGAGGAAAATGGTGCCAGTAATACTGATCTAAATGTGGTGGACGTGGATTTCAGCCAAGAGATTATCGGAATCAAATTCAGCAAGAACGGGCAATTCATTTACATTCTTTTGGAAAACGGCGATATTCAGTCTTACCAATTCTCAGCAGACTCAAAAGACAGCTACAGTGCGCCAGTGAGCGAGTACAAGCCAATCAAAAAGAGACAGTCCAGTTTGATTTTCAGCACGCAGATTAATCATGTTGATGTATCTGGCAGGTCAGCCGCAGTTGTGGCCAACAATAATGATGGGTTTTTACTTCAGGTTAAAAAGGCTCCAGGAAACAACTTGACTTCTAGTATTGTGCTTCTTTCAAATGGTGAGATTTTTGAAATTTCTAGTAATCTTGCTTTAGAAAGTAAAGAAGCACCGAGCGAAACCAAAGATGAAAGAGAAGAGTTTATATTTAGCTACAATTCCGGTATACTTTATAAGTTATCTGTGAAAGAGCAATTATTGTCTCTTCACTCAGTACCAAGCAACGCTATAATCAAGACAGTCTCTTTGAAGTCCCTCTTTAATAACGTTTCAACTTCTTTGACTAAGCAGGATATCGGAATTGTGTCTCCATCTTTGAACAGAATACTTCTTAATTTGCAAAACCATATTTTCCTCATAAACACAAAATACGAAACTATTCTCGGTGATTACAGCCTTCCTCTCGCTGCCACTACTGGCAAAGACAACAATGCTAGGTGCTTACTTTTGAACTGCGGTGAAGCCAAAGGAACCTCTTCCAAGAACTCATCTACTTCGCTCAACTTGATAATGTTAGATGACAATGACAACAGTTACAGTGTGCACAACTTGGCTGTTGATGTCGGTAACAGCAGCTTGGTTGAGTCTCTCGGTAAGGGTATAGAACTTTATTGCGAAAGACAGCAAGGTAACAAGAACAATAGTGCAGCAGTAGCATCAGTAAAGAAGAATAAGGAAGATTTCGTGGTGGAGTACTTGGTTACCGAAGATATTTGCAGTAGCAGCGACTTTGACAAGTTATTGGAAAACTCCTCTGGCTTGTCTATAAGCCTGATAGAATCTGAAGAAGTAGAAAAGTTTGTCAAGAAGTTGACTACCGCGGCGAAACACAGTAAAGCTCAAGAATTTGACTTAACGTTCATTAACTTCATCAAACATCATAAATACAGCATTGAAAAAATTCAATCAGCTTATGAAAGAATTGCTGTTATTGTAGAAAAAGGTGAAAGTTATGATGACAATAGTGAAGATTGGGTTCAGATCAGAAAGTTTGTTTTGAAAAATTCTAAATCAAAGAAACTAGATTACGAAATGTCAAATGCTCTATTCAATGTCATTTTTGAGCTTATTTTCACTGTCCATAAGCCAAAAATAGAAAACAACAGCACAGACAATGAATTGTTTGAATACAGTTTGAAGAGCGATAAATTTGTGCCTCAGTTGTCTTTAATTTATTTACTCAACAGTTACTTGTTCCCTCCAGCATATTCTTTAAACGGCATACTTAGAAAATTCAAATCCGAGCCTATAATTTTAAATACTTTAGTCACAAACTATGACATTCAATTATCTGTGGAAGATATTTTATTATTTCTTTCTGAGCTTAGTGAAGGTGAAGAAGCATCTTTTGACAAGGGAAATCAGGGCTACGAGGACGAAGAAATGGAAGATGAACAAGAAATCAAGGACCAAAACTCAAAGAATTTGCTTTTCAAGAAATTGGTGAAGTTGCTCGTTACTAGCAAGTCTGAATTCCTGATTGTGAAGAGCGTAAAATATCTTTTAGATTCTTCAAGAAAAGAACATGCAATCTTCAACAACAATTTCGAAAAATTGTTGTTTAAAATCATCAAATTAAATTATGGCATCAAGTTGCTCAATTTGATTATTGATGGTATTGGCATTTTGAACTTCAAGTTTAGCAACGACGAGAGCAAAATGACACAACTAGTTAAATATTCTGACTCGAAGATTGCCGAAATTATTAGATTTGAGCCTGTGGAGTCCTTGCTTGACGAGCTCATTAGCGCTTGCGAAGTACAACAATATCAAAACGACCAAGACTGGAAGAGGCAAGGTAATGCCGCCAACAACAGATCGGGTGGCAAGAAGAACAAGTCTCAGGAACCTAGAATTGTGTCAGTGAAGAATTCCAGGATGGAAGAGAAGTTAAGTGCCATTATTGGTCTCAACGATGAAGAAAAGGAGGAAGACGAGGATAAGATTGGATCTTACTCTGTTGAAAGATTGATCAATTTGTACTAATAGATGATTTGTTTTTTTTTGTTCATGTATCGTTTCTTACTTTCATTACATCGATTCATTTTAATTCATAGATTGCAATCTTGTCATACTTGTCATGCTTGATCTTTGAAGTTTGTAAGCCGGCGATTTACTTCGCATTCATATACAAATGGCGGGTTATCTTAATAGTCTAAATATTCTTTGAATTTCAAAAGATCAACGAGCACAAAAGACACTACATCTTTGCTAGTTTCAATAACACCGGAAAAGCCGTTCTTTACAAATTTTTTATTTAGTTGCCTGTGCTGATGCTGCCATCAGGAACGTCGGGAGCAGCGCTCCGTAACCGCGTCGCGACGGGCCTCGAAAGACGCGGAAAAAAGAGTCGAAAGAGGATTCATGTGAACAACAAGAGACGACGACCGCCAGTTACTTTAGCACTCATCCAAGAGCTAAAATTTCCATCCCAGGAGCACTAAAATTTGGACTTTCGTTGAGTATTGGCTTTAGATCGCGCATGTCAGCCGTGGTTTTATCTCAAGATTTTACTTACCACTTATCACGGTAATCGGATCATCTTAAGGCTGAAGAAAAAGCCAAGGTCTTCAAAACGTTGCAATTTATATGAACGTAAAGACTCATTAATTTAAGCATCAGGAATAATACTTGAACAATAAGGGGGGCTCAACATAAACCCAATTAATAAAAATCCAGTGGCATTGATTAGGCAACTTTCCAGGGAAATATAATCAAACTCCTAACATGAATAATGGCAATGACAGCATCAGCATTCATGGTCAAACGTCTCCTTTCAACCAGCCGAACTTACCATTATTCAGCGATAGTAGTAATGCAACCAATAGTAATAGCGGATCTAAAATGTCAAATAGTACCAATAGTACGATAACGACCAAGTTCCAGAAGATGGTCAAGGTGATGAAAAAATACATTAGTTTTCTTGGACCTGGCATTATGGTCTCCGTGTCATTCATGGATCCCGGAAACTACTCCACATCAGTAACAGCCTCAAAGTTCCAATACAAGCTACTATTTTCCATTTTCATTTCCAATTTAATGGCAATTTTTCTACAGCTGTTGTGCGCTAAATTGGGGGCCGTAACAGGTTTAGATTTGGCGCAGAATTGTAAAAAGAATTTCAGCCCCCGATTGAATATTGCATTATATATCTTGACAGAAATTGCCATCATTGCCACGGATCTCGCAGAAGTTATAGGAACAGCCATATCTCTTAACATTTTATTCAACATACCATTGTTTCTAGGAGTAGTGCTAACAATCATTGACGTGTTGATCGTCTTGATGGCGTATCGTCCAAATGGGCCAATGATCATCGTGCGAATTTTTGAAGCGTTTGTCAGTTGCTTAGTGCTAGGGACTGTTATATGCTTTGCCATCGAACTAGTTACAGTATCTAACTCAATAACTTTTCAGGAAATTTTCAATGGCTTCTTGCCTTCGAAGACTGTCATTGAAAATGATGGATTATACATAAGTTTGGCCATATTGGGGGCAACGGTGATGCCACACTCATTATATTTGGGGTCAGGGCTAGTGCAGCCAAGATTGAAAGAATATGATGTGAAACATGGAAATTACGTTCAAAATAGCGACAGTAACAATGATGGTGACATTATAGACGAAAGTTATAGACCATCAATTGACGCAATTAACGAAACTATGGCCTATACAATAACCGAATTGATAGTATCATTGTTCACCGTGGCATTATTCGTTAACTCTTCGATTCTTATCATTGCTGCTGCAACGTTCAACAACAATAAAGAAAATAGCGGCGATGAAACTGGCGACGCTGACTTATTCACAATTTACTACTTGCTAAGCTCAAATCTTTCCAAAACTGCCGGTATGATTTTTGCCTTGGCATTACTTTTCTCGGGTCTTTCCGCTGGTGTAGTCTGTACTCTCGCTGGGCAAATGGTATCTGAAGGTTTTCTTGAATGGACTATTAGTCCCTCCCTACGAAGGATCATTACTAGATCAATTGCGATTGTTCCCTGTTTGGTATTATCATTGATTTCGGGTAGAGAAGGCCTTTCAAATATCTTAAACTTCTCGCAAGTTATCCTCAGTTTCTTATTACCAATCGTTTCTGCTCCGTTAATAATATTCACTAATAACAGGAGAATCATGAAGGTGGAGATACGAAAGGGCTCACTATACCATCAGAATTCAATAGAAGCAGCAGCGTCAAGCGCTCCGTCAAATGAATCACTCATAAGGAATTCCAATATTGACGAAATAGACGCAACTGACTCATCTTCCAACGCGATTCAATTGAAAAGTTTAGCGCCCCGGAACCATACCGCAGCAACAATGTCCAGTGACTATGATATTGACGAAGAAGACAGTCTACACCAGGATACACAGAGGCTTTTACCTGCTGATACAACCGCCTCTACCAGTACTGTTACAAATGGCGCCAACGAGGGCATGCCAGTCAATGTGACTGCAACCTCGAGTATACATCTTCATACTGCTAACTCATTACATGAGGACAGCAATGACAACGCAGACAAAGTTGTGGCATATAAAGATATGTCGAACGGAAGAACCATGAAAATTATGTCAATTATTATTTGGTTGTTTATCGCTATTTTAAACTTTTATTTGGTATTCAGTTTGGCTATGGGAAAGGATATTCCACTATGAATTGGGCGTAAAACACAAATAGATTTTTTTATTATATTCTTCAGTCTTCTTTTTTATTGTCTTTTTAATATTACTATGAGCGGTGAATAAATTTGCAAGGTTTAATATAAATTAGTTGTTTCTTTCTGGCCTAGGCAATCCCTTTTTGTACTGTCAATACAGAACATGCCAAAGAGAATAATTCGCCAAACTAAGAAAGTTGTGAAAATGGACATAGACATGCATTATATTCAAATTATTGGCAGCTAACTATCGTCAAAATATATTAATGGCGCCTAGAGCGATTTTCACTACTTCGAAAGCCAATGAAACTTGTTGCTTTGAAAGCATTGATTTCTCACCTTAAGTTTTGAGTCTTAGCAGCTAATGCTAAAGGCATGTAGATCTATTAACGCCCCCAATGTACAAAAGAAGATAAGGGGTGCACGTAGACAGGGTAACATGAGTCACCTGACAGTATATTCGTGGAAAAGAAGCGAAAATCCGCAGTGTGAGAGAAAAAAGGCCCGTTTAGACGGACAAAAACAGGGAAACACACTGCAAAACATCAACAGAAAACAAGAGCGAAATCGCAGACTTTTTCTTTCCCTAATTAAAGCATAAGGAACGCCATCCAATCTACCGCCGAGCAACACTTCTAACACCATCCGCTCCTGCGTTATAGTCTTCATATCCCGCGATTAGCTTGAGTGTTAGCTGGCTTGTGATAGTACCATGGAGTCAATCCTCGATTTTTCCGAAGAGTTCGATGTGGAACTTCTAGATCGTATCGTTAATGTCTTCTACAAGGGCTCAGGCCCTGAAAGGCAGACTGCTCAGCAGGTCCTCACTGCGTTTCAGGAGCACCCTGACTCCTGGCAGAGAGCTGGCCAGATCTTGGAAGCTTCCAATGACTCCCAAACCAAATATATTGCCTTGTCCATTTTAGACAAATTAATTCAGTCACGCTGGAAGCTTTTGCCTGAGGAACAGAGATTAGGGATAAGAAACTTCATCGTGAACATGATCATTGCCCTATGTGACGATGATGCCCAATTCACTAGCGAGAGATCTTTGATCAACAAATGCGATTTGACCTTAGTGCAGATTTTAAAAAAAGACTGGCCTGCCAATTGGCCAAACTTTATCCCCGAATTGGTTGCTTCCTCTAGAGCAGGTTTCAATGTCTGTGAAAATAACATGATCATCTTAAAATTACTTTCTGAAGAAATTTTTGACTATTCAAGTGAACAAATGACCCAAGCCAAAACCAAAAACTTGAAGATTACATTATCGAACGAGTTTCAAGAAATTTTCAAGTTATGCTACGAAGTTTTAGATAAGGCTGATAAACCGTCTTTACTTGCCGCCACCTTGGATTGTTTATTGAGATATCTCCAATGGATACCATTAGGCTACATTTTTGAGACCAACTTGTTAGAATTGTTGAGTTTGAAGTTTATGCAGTCAGAAAGTACCAGAGCCATTACCATAAAGTGTCTTACTGAAGTCTCATCCCTTACTTCAGAAGAACACAACGAAAAGTTTTTTGCTATGTTTAGGAATTCGTTGGAGCAAATAAATGCAATTGTTCCTTTGGGCACCGATTTGAGAGAATCTTACAAATCGGCTTCCTCTTACAATCAAGCATTTTTGCAAGATTTAGCAATGTACTTGAGCGCCTTTTTGGGAAACCATTACAGTTATTTGGAACAGAATGACCAATACAAACCAATATTAATAACTGGCAATGAATATTTGGTTCAACTTTCAAGGATTGAGGAGAGAGAATTGTTTAAAATTTGCTTGGATTATTGGATCAAATTAGTATCCGGTTTGTTCTTACAGGTTCAAACATTACCTCAAACGGAATTAAGCCCGCTTTTACAGTTGGGTTACGGTCACGCATTCAACCCTTCTGCAGGCGCCCCAAACCCTCAGCTTTTAGAAAAATTTCCATTAAGAAAACACATCTATGCCGACATCCTTTCTCAGTTGAGATTGGTGGTCATTGAGTCTATGGTAAGACCAGAGGAAGTTTTGGTTGTCGAAAATGATGAGGGTGAAATTGTCAGGGAGTTTGTCAAAGAAAGTGATACCATCACCCTTTACAAGTCCATGAGAGAGTTGTTGGTTTACTTAACTCACTTGGATGTTCTTGACACCGAGCAGATAATGAGCAACAAGTTGGCTAAGCAAATTGATGGTTCCGAATGGTCGTGGCATAACATTAACACTTTATGTTGGGCTATTGGTTCCATTTCTGGTACCATGACTGAAGAGATGGAAAAAAGATTTTTGGTCACTGTTATCAAGGATTTGTTAGCTCTTACTGATATGAAGAGAGGTAAGGACAACAAGGCAGTGGTTGCTTCCAATATTATGTATATTGTTGGTCAATACCCAAGGTTCCTTAAAGCCCACTGGAAATTTCTCAAGACTGTTGTTAACAAGTTATTTGAATTTATGCATGAAACCCACGAAGGTGTCCAAGATATGGCTTGTGATACGTTCATCAAGATCACTAACAAATGTAAGAGACACTTTGTGTTGACTCAAGCTGGTGAAACTGAACCGTTTATTGACGAAATTATAAGAACCATTCAATCTATTACTGAAGATTTGCAACCACAGCAGCTCCACACCTTCTACGAAGCTTGTGGTATAATAATAAGCGCCCAGCCTGCCAAGACTACTAGAGACAAGTTAGTCAATGATTTAATGAATTTGCCAAACATTGCCTGGAGGGCAATTATGGAACAGGCTAATAATGATCCTGAACTTTTATCCAACTCTGAGACAGTTAAAATCATTGCCAATATTATCAAAACCAATCTCGCGGTTTGTAAATCTTTGGGACCAGGGTTTTACTCTCAGTTGGGCTTGATTTATATTGATATGTTGTCGTTGTACAGAGCCACCAGTAGTTTAGTTTCAAATACTATTGCCAAGGAAGGTGAGATTGCCACCAAAACTCCAAAAGTTCGTGGCCTTAGAACCATTAAAAAAGAAGTCTTGCACTTGGTGGAAACTTATATCTCCAGTGCTGACAACTTGGAAGAAGTTGTTAAAGATTTGGTACATCCATTGTTGAGCGCTGTGTTAGATGATTATAGAAACAATGTTCCTGACGCTAGAGACGCCGAAGTGTTGAACTGTATGTCTACTGTCATTAGCAAAGTTGGTCACTTGATTGGCGATGGGGTGATTGCCATTTTACAAAATGTTTTTGAATGTACCTTGGACATGATAAATAAAGATTTTACCAACTACCCAGAACACCGTGTGGAGTTCTATAAGTTGCTTCAAGTTATCGATTTGAAGTGTTTCAGTGCATTGTTGAACCTTTCAGGTGACGCTTTCAAACAGCTCGTGAACGCTATCTTGTGGGCTTTTAAACATAACAACAGAGAAGTGGAGAACTCTGGCTTGACCTTGGCTATTGAATTATTGAGAAATGTTGAACAGATGGGCGAGACTCCATTTACTACTGCCTTTTATCAAAACTTTTACTTTATGATCCTTTCGGACACTTTTGTGGTGATAACCGATAGTGATCACAAGGCCGGCTTCAGATTACAGTCTCAGTTATTGGCTAAAATGATTGAGCTTGTTGAGGATAACAAAATTAAGGTACCGTTATACTCTGATAATGAAGCCCCTGAAGGCACTGCCAACTCCATCTACTTAAAAGAGTTTATCGGTAATATGTTGGTCAACGCATTCCCGCAGTTACAAAAAGAACAAGTTTCCACATTTATTCTCGCTCTCTTCAAACAACACAATGACTTAAACAAATTTAAGGGAACTTTGAGAGACTTTTTGGTCCAAATTAAGGAATTTGGCGGCGACCCTACCGATTACTTGTTTTTGGAAGACAAGGAGAATGAATTATTGGAGCGTCAAAAATTGGAGAAAGAAAAAGCTGCTAAGGTCGGAGGCTTGTTGAAACCTTCGGAAATGGATGATGATTAATTTTTCTGAAAGAAAAGAGATTATCAAGAAAAAATAACAAGTTTGAAAGCAACAAGTTGGATGGTCTGTTTATGTCATGTCTGTTAATATTAAAGATAGATTTTTTACGATAAAAAAAAAAAATAAGAAATTTGTATTTTCAACACTCGTCTTCCCCGTATTCTTTTTATTTTTATTTTCTATTTTATCGGAAACACTTGTTTTACATGAATTTCCCAAATCAGATAAATGGTTGGGTTGCTATTAGTAACATAAACGGACCTGATCAATACACGCTTATTTGGTTAATCATGAAATACGCGTAACGAGGGAATCACCAGAAAAGAAAACTTTGTATCCCTTCTCAATACAGGGTTGTGTACTATTTACAATTAAAGCTGCTATCTGAAGAAGATACGCTACCTCTTAAACTGTGTTTAAAAATGCCTAACTTTTTATACTATGAATCAGCTATAAAGAACTGAAACACCTATGCAATGTGGGGTCTCTCCCCTGGTTTCCGAGGCCATTGCCTCACCCGGTCTATGCTCTCCCTGGGGAACCAAAACTCCAACACCCAGTAAATGAAAATATCCACCACTACGCACAATAAGTACAACTTGCCGGCCCAGGGGCCCTTGGAGTACAACTTTTTCATTTTTGTGATTAATGGTTTATTCAATTTCTGCAAATCAAGGTGATTGTACACATTTTCTGTTCTCTTGGCCACGTTCATCCAGTCGTACAACCTGCTGATTTCGTCATGGAACCCCGACGTGTCCACCTTGCGTGTCTCGATAAGCTCAATGGCAGTCAAGGTGTTCTTCGTGAGTGACTCGACGGACGGTTTTGCGAATACCGTCATGTGGTTGGGGAGCACCTCGGGGATCCCGCCAACCCGGGTGGTAACGACAAGAAGCCCACAGCTCGCAGCCTCCACAAGCACGGTCCCGAATGCTTCGGTGAGTGACGCGTGCAAGTAAATGTCGCCCTGAACCATAATGTCTCTGACTTCCTCGTGCCGTATGCTGCCGATCAACTTGACACGGTCCTGCAATCTGTGATTCTCAATCATCTGGTCCAAGTCTATAAACCGTGGCCCGTCGCCTGCAATGAGGAACTCTACTTTGTCGTGCTGGGCGCAGATGCGCGGGATGATGGCGTTCAAGAGGTCCGCGCCCTTGTTGGGGAACAACCGCGATATCACGACAATTGTAATCTTGTCTAGCTTTTTATTTGGGCTGAGCTGCTTCACGCTAGGCCTGAAATCAGCGGACACAACGGCATTAGGAATTACGGAGACAGAGAGCGGGTCGATGGAGGCTCGGAGCACGGTGTTCTCTTTGCAAGTGTGTGAAACGCAGATAACGTGTCCGACGTCAGCTAGTGTAAACTTCAACACCTTGTTGCCCAAGATCGACCCGGCATCGGCGAACCCGAAGAGCGAGTGGTCCGTGAAGCAGGTTTTCATCCCCATGGTTCTGGCATGGAAGATGGCCTCATGGCACAAAGAGCTGAGGGATCCGTGGCCGTGCACGATTTCAATGTTTTCTCGGATAAAAATATTTCTCAAAATGGGGAACGCAGAGAACACGGTAGGGAACGTGGATTCTCGGTATAGCACAAAAAATGGGACATAGTAGACCTTGAGGCCGTTCGTGAGGGTCCTTATACCGGTCCGTGACCCGTAATCATGGGTAATGATGATGACAGAGTGACCCAATTGGATCAACTTTTGAGAAAGATGGTAGACGTGCAACTCCACACCGCCGGGCTGCGGGTAGAAAAAGTCTGATATCATGGCAATGTTATATGGCATCTTGGACGGCCATGCTGGGGGGAGTACGTATTGGGTTATTGGGATTGGTCCTGTAATAGAAGGCGTGCTAAGTATTCAATGATGACACGACTTGATTCATGTTCAACTGCTAGCAGTTGTGTTTGCATTCAGGGACTTTTTGGTGCTTGCGGTATTTTGACGCACTCTAGGAAGGGTAAGCTGTATTTATCAAGGCATTTGGGTATATACTCACATATCATCGCATAGCCTGCCTTTTAGCAACCACTACTTTTTAAATACCAGAATAGCTGTCGTTTTTCCAGCGTGACAGAAGGTATTGCTTTTTGAATCATGCTCTCGCTCTCTGTCACTTTATCTAGGCTCCAATAGCATGAAGGCCGTTGCAGTCTAAGAACGAAAACTCCCTTATGCGTTATTACAACAAGTCTTGGCTCAAAAATTTAGTTTTGAGGCACCTGTAAATAGATAGCTTATTTTTTGTAAACATCTTGTTATTGTCTCCAACTGGCCACTCTCGGTACCAATTTGCTCTCAAAAGCTGTTGGTCGTTCTGAAATGCGGTTCTGTACAAGTTGGCGGATTTTGGTTTACGGGATTATTGCCAAAGTTGCATGAGGGGGTTTACAGGAGGTCTTTGCCGAATGAAGTGGAGTTAAAGATGTTGTAGGTAAGTATGAAACCGGTCATACACTCCTAGCTTTACTATACTGTTTCCTTTCTCATTTTCGTTATGTCTACTAGTCGCAGGACCACTTCGCCATCTGAGGACTTACCATCTGGAAATATCCACAAAAACCTGGGCTCAACAGGCAAAAGTCTAATGTGAGTGCATCCTGAAATACCTCTTTGATTGAATTATGCGTTTCAAATTGCTCTTTACAATAGCAATTTATAATTTCGTTGAGCAATCTGCCATATTGCGCCGCATACTACTCAAACCTTCAAAAGGTGCATTTGTATTTAAAGCACCAGATCACAAGGGCCCAGCCTAATGTTCATTCACCACAACGTGCTGCCAAATCAATCGACACCACTCCAGAAAGCCCGCTGGAACCGTTTCCACTCTTCAAAGACAGCCTGTCCTTCGCTATCCCGCATGCTCAACACTATAATGCGCAGCCTCCGTCCTCTTTCTTTGTGGTATAAGATTGGACGTAGATCACGAATACCCCTGCATTATTTCACATCATCAAGAATTAGGCTGCAGATATTTGCTGCATGTTGCTACTCGCAGCTGACATTCTGGACAGGACCCATAATCTGTGCTTTGATGCTAGCCGTTGGAATCCAAGATCTGATTCTTTCAGATTTCAACAATAGTTTTAATAATGCGCTGTTCTACGAGGGACAATGCTACAATTTCAAGCGAGAAGCCGGCAGTAGAAAAAGAAAAAGGCTGCAGCCTTTGCATTTTGGGTCAAGAGTTTTTGTGGAAAGGTATAGAAAAAAGGGGATATCACAACAAGCAATTGTAGATACTTCACGAACAAATAAGCGCGTCAAAACAAGAAAGATCAAAAGTAACAAGCCAACCCATAACGGGATCTAGAAAATAAAAGTATTTTTAATAGCAGCTGCCAGAAGCCATAAAGGACTGAGGAGTTTTTTCGCTCCACCTCTAGTATTGGGCTTGGGCGATACCTATCTTGGCGTTGTCGATATCGTAATAAACGTAAGCGGATCTCAAAAAGCCGTCACCGAGAATGTAGTAATTGGCACCAGAGGACAAGACACCGACCAAGCAAGTGTCAGAGCTGCTCTCAGCCTCACCGTTTAGGTTGTAAAGCAAGTTGCTGAATGGCACAGTGATCTCCTTGCCCTGGAAAGAGAAGACAACGTCGTCGTGCTCGGCTGAGCATGAGGTGACGTAGCCGCCAGCGGAGTTGCTGTAGGTACCGTATTTTTCACCAATGGACTGGGCAATTTCATCTGGAGCGTAGATCAAAGTGGTACCGGAGTCCAACAAGGCTGGGTAGGTGGAGGAAGCAAGGCTGCTGCCGCTGGAGGAGATACCGTGCAACTCAACATAGAAGGCCACAGGACCGTTGGTTGGCTCACCTTGGTCGTCGATGTCGACAATGTCCAAGGTGGCCAAGGAGCCAGAGTACTTGGAGCTGTCGGTGGCACCGAACAAGATGGAGCCTGAGGTGGCATCGAGGGAGTTCAAGTACAAGGAGTAGGCAGCCGTGGAGATAAGGCCTTGGTTTTTCAACTGCAAAGGTAAGTTGTCGTAAGTGAAGTGGTTCACCTGTTCAGAGGCTTCATTGCCCTTCAAGCCGACACCGAGGATAGACTGGCCAGCGGTCTGGGAGGTGGCGTCACCAAACTCCAAGTTCTTCACGGAGGCGCCGCTAAGAGTAATGGTTTCGGTGGCCCAGTCACCGGAGGCAGAAGAGCCGTCGCCGTAGCCAATTTGGAACCCATCGGCGACCTTCTTGTAGGTGGAGGACTTGGTATGGTCGTAGGTGCCACTGTCGCTCTGGGTGCCAGCGCCAGGAACCCACAAGTCAGAGGAGCCAGTGTCAATGTCGACCTGCAAAGTTTGGCCTGGAGTACCGATTTGGATGGTGGCTAAGTACAAGGCATACTCATTTTCCAATTGGACATTGATACCAGAGGAGGAGGCAGACTTTCTGAGCTTGTTGGCACCAATGCCGGTGCTGTTGGCTTGTTTAGCGCTAAACTTGACAACCTCAAAGTCGAGCTTAAGGGAGCCATCGCGCTTTTCAACTGGAGCAGCGGTGACAGAGCCCAAGGCAGCAAGGATAGAGAAGAGAACGGAGCTGGAGAACTTCATGGTGGTGGACAGGTAAAACGATGTTTTGGTTAGATCAAACGGAACTTAGAAGGAATAAGCTTCGCAGCAAAAGCGAGTGAGTGATCCAAGAAGAGAAAAGAGTGAGGAACTCTGGTTGGTGATGATGATAAGAAAGAATAATAGGACCTGAATTGAAGCTCCATGAGAAGGATTAAGCTCGATATTTATAGCTGGAAAACGGCTGCTATGTTGCTGCTATGCTGCTATGCTACTTGAAGTTTGCCAAAACTCCTCTGCTTCTTTTGGGAACCCTTCGAGTCAGCGCAGAGGGAGATGTTCTCTTGCCCAACTTCATATACAGTGGCGTCCGGTCCCATTGTTGCAGATGATAATCTTTGATCGTCCAATTAGCGCAGCACCCACCGGCGTACGAGAGGCTCAAAACAGATGAGCAAATGAGGACATGGCAGAGCCTCGGGGACCCCAAAAGGGTAGGAGGTAAGGGGTTGAAGAGGGTTCCGGCACGTTCTACAAAGGTATGCGGATGTTATAGTTACATGGGCGTCGCCGTGGCTGGCGCGCCCGATAGAGTGTTATTGCTATCCTTTCGAACGCACTGCAGAAGAAGCTTTTGCCAGCACTCCTATGCTCTATCAGTGCACAGCTGTGGACCTTGGCTGATTAGAGCGCCTTGCAGGGTGCAGATGACGAGAACACGACCATCACCTTAATTTCTGCAATAGTTTTCCATAGAAAGGCGAAACAAAAGGCAGATTGGCAGGCCCGCGATACGGGCACCGGACCCTGCTCATGAAATGAATCAAAAAAGGAAATACAAGAGTGTGCCAGAGCAAGACAAGGCCGGAAAACTACAAAGCAGCATCCACAGCCAATCTCAGCTTCGACGAGACATTGTTTTATTGTGCTTATTGTTCAACGAGAATCCCTAGAGACAATCAGTGCTCACCGCGTGACTGTGTTTGTTGCAATATGCCCCAAACGACGCCTGTGTGCACACCGGAGACTTTCTGCTGCTCCGGGCCAAGAGCACCAAGAGAGTCCTCTGCTTGTCTGCTGCTTGAAGAGGATTGTAGTCCGTGGGCAAGCCTCCTCCCAAGCCTCTTTGACGATGGGCTAGGTTTGATGGTAAACCTGCGTGCCCAGACTGAGGAAGTCTGACAGCCTCTAGTGTGCTGTAACCGCCAGGAACGCCCAGGCCCAGCCCGAGCAGCGGTGCTTGCCCTGTCTCACCTCAAAATACTCTTTCGAACTAGTGTCCTTGGGGGCCCATGGTCGAGGAGGCTCGCTGCTTGCCAGGAAAGCTCTGCTCGATGATCCCAAAGGGAAATGTCTGGAGAGTCCGCCCGCTGCAGCACAACAATACACCCTCCACGCGGCAGTCTCCCGGGCTGCCAGTTTCAATGTGAAGAGTAAGCTGTGTCTGGCTGATCTCGAGAAGAGGGACCGGGCTAGCGTGCTGTAATTCTAATTTGCAATGAGCGCGGTATCAGTGGGCGTTGCACCTGGCGGAACTAATTAACGTCGCATCAGACTGTACGGATTTCCAGATGCCTGCTTCACGTCAACGCGGAATGGGACTCGAAGAGCTCGTAATCCTGCTGACAGATTGGCTGCTGCCTTCTCCATAGTCTCAGCCATACTGTCGACATCGGCGCCTGAGGTCGGCACGATCTGCAGTCCTACTTTGGTGGTCTCCAGCGACAATCCGCACTGTCCGCGGGTGCTATCACGAATGGCAAAGATAGAGAATACCAATTATGGACACACCAGGCTTGCAGACAAGAGCAAGATCAAGTGTGGCTGTTTGCAGAAATGCCACTGCTCAAAACAGAGGAAGGCCTTAGGACAGCTAATTTACACTGCAGAACAAGACCACACTTTATTCTCTTGTGAAGGGCATTTCACATTGATTCTGCTCGTTGGTGAAGTCGGAAAATGCGACCAGACACTGCGAATAAAAAACGGTGTTTATTCTGGCTAAGCTATTATCGCAATTTTTTGCTAGCATCTCGAGCCAGATCATTTTTCCTCAAAACAAAGCATTGTGGTTCTCAGCAAAAGTGCCAAGATCACAATAAAACTCTATTTTGAAACCAGATACGACTCTGCCCAACGCATGTACAGAGAGAATTTAGCCTGCACCGCATGCGTACAAGGCAGACTACAGGACATTTCGACTAGTGAGATGGCTTTAATTAGCAAGGAGGCCTTTCGACTGACTCGATCTTGATTAGTAAGGAGGCCTTTGGAAATTCACAGGGATCCGGTACAGACCTTCAACATCACACCTGGTTTGGAAAATGCACTAAACTTGCCCTGCAGACAATCTCTACAATCAGCAGCAGACTCTTTTCACCTCGCCCTTACCATTTCCTTTTCTTTTTAAGGCTTGCCGCTTTAGATGAAAACATGGTTTAAAAGAGAGTACTCTTCCTTTTACACATCTAGAAATCATTCTGAAGCCTCGCGGAAGAAGAAACTTTGTGGATTTCGGGGCACGGAATATCGGCACCATTCGATGTCGAATTGCTCCGCGAAACGGCTGCATGTTATAAGCTGTAATGATAGTTTGTATGCCACTAGTGGCTAATTGCCCACCAAAAAAGGAAAATCCCACCAATGCCGTTGATACAGAGAAAGAACGCCAGAAGATGGACACCAAACTACTGACTGCTGACGCCTAATCATACATGAAAGATTCATGACATAGCGCTAGCTGGGGACGTGTGAATTCCAAATCTGAGAAATGCGGCAAGCGGCCGGCCTGAGTGTTTTACATATTATTGAGTCTTCCGTCAAGCTCTCAAAACCAGTCCGTCAAACCAATACTGTCAACTTCAGATGCTAAGTACCGGTGCTAGCAATGGTGTACAAAACAATTATGGGAAGCATGCTGCCGAAAGTGTGCATGTGACCAGTCAGGTGCTCTCTCTCATTTCCGGCCTGGAGTCAAAACCTCCAAAAAAAAGCGGACGCAACGATACGTGTTTTGTTCAGCGCTGACAAGCAGTGCGTATATAGTTGCAATACCGCTGCTCTCTGACCCCAATTGGAGCATATAGCATTGGCATTACAGTGTAATCAGTATTATATTGTGTTAAGATTACTATTTTCGGCCATATTGTCTGGAAATTCCTCAAAATACCAACTGCTGGCCAGCTCATCAAGTTTGCAATATTTCAACATCTACCAAGGTTTGAGCAGGCTCCTAGTATCGACAGCCCAACTATAATAATACATCTGAACATAATGCGCGGAGGAGTGTTTTTCAGCTTCTTCTTAGTGCTTGCGCTCCAGTTCCAGACCTTGCTCGCGAACGGCCATGACAACCAAACGCTAGTCTTACACGATGGCAGTGTCGATTTTGAAAAAGACTACACCTTGTTTTTCCAAGATTATGCTAAAAACTTTCCATATGCCAAATTGGTGTACAAGAACATCAAAGACGAGGGCGGCATCAAGATTGTCAGCGAAGTTGATCACGAGCAAAACTTGTACAAGAATATCATCCTCTTCCCAATCACCGGCAGAGGCTTGGGTAAAAAATTGACCTCTGCAGACTTGGTCAAGTTTGCCGCTAACCAAGGCGGCAGCATTCTCGCTATCACCAGCGACAAGAGTGCCAGCGACGAGGTCAGGATCTTCTTAAACCAATTGGGCATCTACACATCGCCAAAACAGTACAAGTTGCACGACCACTTCAGCTACGTCAAGGAGGAAGACAACAAGAAGCACGATGTCTTGTCCCTTCCCCTCGAGGAAAACTTTTTGGATACTGACAATGTCATTGTTGAGCCAACATTGAAGACCGACAACGTGTTGTACAGTGGCGCCTCTGCCTTATTGTCCAATAACGAGTTATTGATTCCAGTATTATCGGCCCCGCAGACCTCTTTCAATTACAACCCAAAGAAGCTCGGCAAGAAGTCCACCGAAGACGACGCCAAATACGTCAATGATGTCAACTACTGGGGTCTCGGTAACCAAAACTTTTTGATTGTCGCTTTCCAAAACTTGGCCAATTCCAGAGTCTCCTGGATTGGTAGCGAAACCTTTCTCACTGATGATTACTACAAGAACTCCAACTACAAGAATGAAAAAATCGCCAACGACTTGCTTAAGTGGACCTTTGGCGAAAAGAATGTTTTGAGAGTTGACTTTGTTGAATTTTACAAGACTGCCAACAACACCTTCAACCCTAAGTTGCTCAAGGACACCTTTAAGGTCAAGGACGAAGTTGTCTACAACTTTGGTATTTCCGAATACAAAGACCAGCAATGGCAGCCATACAAGGCTGACGATGTTCAGTTAGAGTTCACCATGTTGGACCCATACTACAGATTGACCTTATCCCAGGTGCCATCCAACTCCAAGATGTTGTCCATCAATACCTTAGAATTGCAAAACAAGGAAACTAATACCACCTTCTACTCCGCTCAGCTCAACAAGGACTTGTCCAAGACCCAGTTCTACTCCACCAAGTTTGTGTTACCGGATCAGCACGGCATGTTCAAGTACCTCGTCAATTACCAGAAGCCAGGATACAGCTTCTTACGCAGCGAAAACATTATCACCTTGAGAAACTTGGCCAACGACGAGTACGAGAAGTCCTGGGAAATTGTGAACTCCTGGGTCTACTTGTCTGCCATTATCACCTTGATCATCGGCTGGTTCATCTTCTTGAACTTATTCATCTTTGGCAGCGACGCCAGAAGGGTAACTACCGCCAAGAAGAATAACTAAACTCCTTTTAGTTTTGATTTTTGTATCATGTATTTGAATTGAAAACGTTTGATTTTAAGTAAAAAAAAATAAGAGAAAAAGCTTTTATTTTTCCATTGTAGGCAGCGTAACAGCTTATCCTTTCTTAGTTTGGCATTCATTCAATTAAATGTCCATTAGAAATCACTTACAAACTCACTTGGTTGAATTAAACGATTTTTGACTTCTCGAACCGATCAGTTAACCATAACAGCATTAAACAAAGCGCGGATTTCCGACCGGAAACGCGTGACTTTCGGTAAGTTGTCACCATACATGCACCATGGAAGGTTCTGACCTGAAACTGGGTGGTACTTTATAATTGCTTTGCTTGTTATATTGTGAATTTCGTTAAACTTGTGCCTTTTTAGATATTTAGAGAGACTTTCCTTGTTACGATAATCGAGATATTTTTTCATTTGCCAATTCGGCTTCTAGTTGCTAGAAAATAGGTTCTTTTTTTCGGTTATATTCCGAAAACTTCATCTCATCTCATTGCGATTCCTATCTTATCTTCGAGGGCATCTATTTGCAAACCTTTTGTGCTTTGAAATTCGTGAACAATTATTCAAAAGATAACAATTGGATTGATATCTCGCAGATCATTTCGAAAAAAAGTATTAATTTACGTCAATAGTCAAAATGGGAGCAACACAAAAGATATTTGATAAGGTAAAGAAGCCATCTTCTCAGTCTTCCTCGCAACCAGCGAAATCAAGCAACGACACTGCCTCTCAACCGTCACCTCAAAATGGTAACAATTACAGCAGCAGTACCCCTCAAGGCTACTCAGACGAAAAGAAGCAGCATTTGGATAACAGAAATGCTCTACCTAGCGACCCACCGCCGTACGCCGAAGCAGACCCAATGCTTCCGCAATCTCAACAGATGCAGCAACTGCAACAACAACAATATTACCAGTCAGGCGGCGGATATCCCCCTTATCAGAGCCAGCCTAAACAGCAAGACTTCTTAAAAGAATCGTACAAGCGTCCTATCCCTGGGAACCCGCAAAACATGGCACCGGCTAGCGCACCCTACGAGGACCACATGGGGCATAATGAGAGACGATCGAAGCAGTTGGGTCCAAAGAAGGCGTTCCCGGGCAAGGCCGTTGCTAGCTATCTGGGGGCCTACCAGGACTTACAGAACGAAAAAAATAGCGGCAGATACCAGGGGCCATAAAAGAGAAGAGAGAAAAGGAGAAGAAGGTGGGTTTTATATTGAAAGGATGTTGCTTAAAAGCTTACCGGGAGTGTTGTGAAATAGAGGTAGAGATCTGCTGGCTTTATTGTACTATATACTGTAGACGAAACCTTGAAATCTTCTGGTCTTTGGTTTATAGTGTTTTTTGTGTGTTAATGTATTCTGTTTTTCCCAGTATGAAAAGGGAGCGGTTTTGTAAGGTGTGAATATGGAGATGTTGGGGACATAGGCTATAGCTTTCTATCTATGCGAAACTCATCAGAAACGGTATAGCCTAGAAAACAAAGTGAATTATCTCTGAAAAGTACTCGGAGGCCAAACAAGTACCTTGAACACTAGTTTATAGAAATCCATTATGATACCCTCAAAGAATAATTATCAATATTAATAGCACAATGAGCGCCACCACAAGCACCATGATACAGCAGTCGCTGAACCGTTCCCTATTCTTCTCCAAAATGTACTTCAAACGCTTATGACTTCTGCTTAAGCGCCCCTGCGTTCTGTCCATGTCCTGCTCAAACTCGCTGATCAAGCCCGCCTGGTCTTCCAACTCGTCGCCCATGAGGCGCGCTTGCTGGTTTATCCGCAGCACCGAGTCGTAGACGCCGTCGAGCTGCTCATCCTGATAGTGGAGCTCCTGCTGGAGCTGCATGTTGTTCATGCCGACCTTTTGCTCTTCCTCGTCAAGGTTTCTGGCCTCGCTCTGGCCCGCGACGGTATTGTGTACATTGTTATCATTGGCTTCTTCGTAGCTGAGGAAGGGATTATCCGTAATACCGCTATTTCCTCTTCCTTCTATCTTTTCTTTCCATATCTTATTGAGCCGACTGTGGTCCTGCACAAGTCTCTTTATGACATTCTCGCGCCTTTGAATCTCGCCGCTTGTGAGGTCCGCATATAACTCCGGCTCCGACTTTATCTGGTCAATGGACTCTTTAAGGTCCTCGATGGTCTCGTGGAGCTCGCTGATCTGGTTATCAAAGTCGCGCTGGTCTGAACTGGAGACACTGTTGAAGTTGACATTTTCGAGGAACACACTGAGGTTTTTCACCTGTTCCTCGCCATCCTCTTGCACCTGGTTAAATGGGTCCATATTTCCGTAATCTTCTGTTGAGTATTTTTGTGTCGGAGTCTGTTTGCCGCGCTGGTCCCCTATCACCAACTGTAGATGCTTCTACTGCTAACAATTGCTGTCCTCAGAAAGGCACTAGCGTTGGGCAGCCCTGCGCCTCACCATGGCGGGGCACATGCGCTCACAACCTTTAGATCTAGAAGGCAAAAACAGGTGCACAAGGAGATCACCACCAGAAAGCAAGCAGAACGCTACAAAAGGTGCAAGTACCATCAAAGATACATACACCTGCCCTCAAATTCATACCTCCAACCATCCGCAGTGCACAGTCAGAGGCATGGGCAGCGACCTCAGACCTTATTACGACCCCGAGAACTTTGACGCTGGCTACTCGGTGAGCTACCGCCCCGGCATCGGGGTTCTCTATCCCAACAGCAAATCGCTCACCAACAGCATATTTTCCAGCGACGGCGGCCCAGCGCCCAACATCAGTGCCAGCGGCCTTAATGTGAGAAGCACTTCCCTTTTTAATTCCGGCAGAAGAGCTGTCGGTGGCATCAGGCGGGGCGGCGCCGCCTCCGGTCTGGCAGGGTCAGGCATCTTGGAGCCATTGTGGTCCAGCTTGGGCAGCTCCTCAGAGGTGCTCACTGGACTTTTGAAGCGGTTGATGAGAAACTACTTCAAAGTGATCTTGAATCAGCCTTTCGACGCGGTGAGATTGCTTTTACAGGTGGGCTCCTTTGACCTTTCTAGTAAATTTAGTCCGGTCGCCCAGAACAAATCGCGTGCCACTGCTAATGATAGAGGGAAAAAGAGACTGCACAAGAGAAAGAGCAGCAGAGTCAACAATTACCTCGAGGACGACGACGATGATGCTGGATTTTTTTTCTCCAATGGTACGGACTCAAAGTCAGGTCATCGTTCTAGAGACGGGGTTGCCGGTGCCAGCACCGATGATGAAAAAGATACTGATTACGAAGAGGATGACGATGACGACGAAGAAGATGACCTTTATGCTCCTAGAGGCTCTCCTGTTCCTTCCAAGGAGTCTTTGCAGAATCACATTCAGCCATTATCGTTGCATACCGTGGATTTGATGTCGTCAATATTGTCCAAAGAAGGCACCACTAGTCTCTGGAAAGCTACAAACGTGTCGTATATAATTCAGGCGCTTTCCTCAACCTTGACTTCTTGGTTCACGGGCTTTTTCTCTCCATTTTTGGAGATCCCAGACCCATTCTACATTGACATGAACTATTCTTCAGACCCACTTAAGTCTCTTTTGCTCATCCTTGTGGCTTCAGTAGCCACTGGTCTCATATTAGCCCCTTTAGATTTGATAAGAACCAAGTTCATTGTTACCAAAATC
This sequence comes from Saccharomycopsis capsularis, assembly GCA_031125595.1. NCBI lineage: Eukaryota > Fungi > Ascomycota > Saccharomycetes > Ascoideales > Saccharomycopsidaceae > Saccharomycopsis > Saccharomycopsis capsularis. The sequence continues at coordinate 192,112 of JASTUX010000015.1, forward strand.
AATCCAAGCAACAAAAACTCCCGCTTAAAGAGAAGCTTGAGAGACAACATTAAGCTTTTGAAATCATACTTTTGTCCAGCGCAGCTCATAATTCCTACCTTCCTTAATTCTTTCGTGAACAGCTTTATCAAGAATGTTGCGCCATATGTGCTCACTACCAAGTTTCAGCTCAATCCTTCTTCGGCGTTTTACGAATTCTGCAAATTGGTAGCAGAATTTATAGAGTTGTCGTTGAAGTTGCCGATTGAAACCATCCTCAGAAGAGCTCAGACGTCGTACTTGACCAATAAAACGCAGAACGAAGAAATCGGTGACTCCAACGGTTTGGAAATCAGCAAGAACGATTTGATTGTGGAGTTTACCGGCTACACAGGTGCGTTCGACACAATATTCAACTCAATCTACCATGGCAAGAAGCAAGAGAACCCGTACAACGATAACTGTGGCATTGCCAGTCTCTACCGCGGTTGGAGAATTGGCATGTTGACAATCTTTGCCAGATGGGGGTTTAGAATGACTAGTAGTATAGACTCGAAGTTTGTGGAGGAGAGATTCTAGAGTGTTGGTAGTGGTAGTTTCCTGTTCATAATTGTTTGTTGATGACCTTTGTATTTTTTTTTTCTGATTTTCGTTTCCTATTCTTTATCTGCTTTTCTGCTGGTATGTTCTGTTTTATATCTACACTTTCTAATTACTATAGCTGTATAAGACTTTCTATTACTTGATATGTGCCGATTCTGTTCTGTTGTATACACACTTCCAATATACGGCACTCCGTCGCCCGTAAGCGCACTACGCTATTGGCGACAAAAATTTTAGGCAGAAAACAAAACGAAAAACAACAGGCGCCAAAGGGCAAGGAAGAGAGCGGTATTGATAAAAGGGAAACCCAAGAAAGGCAGAAGAAACGCCGTCGTTACGCGTCGCCAGCAGCAGTATTTTTTCCACCACACCCGCATACAATCTGTCTTCTGTTCGTTTCCCAGATAGATTGTCGCCAGACTGTCTCCGGTAGATGCGATATTCCGCCACGATGAACTTCAAGCTTCTCCTCAACAGCAACAACGGCAATAATGGCGATGACCACGCCCAGCAGCATAAGACGCCAGTTTCGTCGCTGTCGTCCGCCACCCAGTCGCCGGTACTCCAGGCGAAGCCATCTCGTTTCAGCATCGACTCAATGATCAACAATGATGATGGTGCGGCTTCTGGAGCCGACACCTCCGTTGTTGCCGGCCCTCGCGCGAATGCTCATCACACCCAAATACAGAACCAGAACGTTTCGCCTACATCGCGTCGTCCCCACTTGCAAGCAGCGTCCTCTGCCTCGTTGCCGGGAACAAACAGTAATAGCAGCAGCAGCAGCGGTCCAATTGGAAGCAGTAACAGCAGGGCTTTGCCCTTGCCCGGAAGGGTATCGTCGCCATTGGCAGCAGTTGTCAAGAAGCCCAGCATTAATTCATTGACCAATGACAATGATATAGATATTAAGGGTAATGAGACCCCGCTGATCACCAATAGACTCTCTGCTAGCTCCAGTGTTGGCAACTCGCCGGTGGTGACTAGACCCTCGATGCAGTTACCTCCTTTCGCGTCATATTCGCGTCCTTCGCCCCCACAACCTCATCAGCAGCCTCAACAGTCTCAGCCTCCACATAGCGCCGGAAGTGGCATGCCTCCGCTGCCTTCACAGCCACAGGCAAGTCCAACCTTTCTGCCGGCCAATCATGCGCCCGGCTTTCCTGTTCCTTCTGTCACTACTCCAATATCCGGCAATAGTTATCATGACGGCTTTCAGCAGCTGCAGCCCCAATTGCAGAACCGAACTTCATTTAGTCGAGCATCGCCGCCAAACGTCCTCAATGATGGCCATAATAGCAGCCAAAATAGCAACGGATACCCTAGTCAGACGTTCAACAGTTCAAGAAAAGCCTCGAGCATTACATCTCTACTAGGCAACGATGCCCCAATAGGTAGCAGCGCTACGCCTAGTGCAGGTAACTCTACCAGAGACAGCATAAGTACCATAAAAAACGCAGAGAGCACTGGTCCCGTATCGGTGCCGGCTCAATTAAAACCTAAACAATTCCAGCAACCTGTCCAGCCACTCCAACCGCTAGTAAGGAGAGAAGAGAACAATAACTCGTTAGCTCCATCACCTATCCCCAAAACCAAAAAGTCAATAACAGAAGAGCTACAGCAATTGGAAGAACTTGAGAACAAAACCACCGCAAAACCAAAAAAGTACCTCATTCCTCCAATCTGGGCTCAAAATTGGATAGCGTTGGTGTCCGACAAACAAGGCCACAATGGAAATGCCGACAATATAAACAATATATTAGATGATAATGACGATCAAGCCAAGGATGGACATGGAACAAATTATGCTGCCAAGGAGCGCAGCAAGCTGACGTACAATAACAGCTTGGATGTTTCCATTACCAAGGTTATTCCTTACGAAGATTTGACCAGAAAAGTTACTCAATGGTTATATTCCCACTTAATGGACATTAAACTGAATGAGCCGGATTTATTAGAGTTTATTGAGCTCGAGGTCAAGTTGGGAAGAATATGGAGTAAGGAATTAGATGCCAGAATAGATTTCCCGATTTCCACCGAAACTATTCTCACTGATCAAATCAATTATTACTTCAAGCCAGGTGTGGAAAACTCAATGTTTGTCAAGTTGGAAGATTTTCTCATGAAAAACAATGCTAAATCCAATGGTAAAAACTTTACTACTTTGAAGTCAGATACCGTGGACTTTTTCTACCACGGGGTGCGTCGTCAAGACAAGCCTTACGACTTGCGCGTTTCGCAGGACAAAGACACCAAAAGAATAACTAACCAGATTGAAAAGCGCCGTGTGGGTGACTTGCTTATCTACAACCCTTCCAACATTTTAGACTTTAGACTCTCGTTGTCCTTGGAAATTCCAATTAAAGAGGTTCCAAAAGCCATTGCTAAGGAAACCGCAAATATGAAAAGACGCAAGATTCGTACCAGTTACATTTCCGATCCTTGCAAGAACCGGTTCGATTTGACTAAGACTTATACTTTCCATCAGGACCAGCTTGTGCATAGCGGGCTTGGAAATGCCGCGAACAAGAAGCCAGATATGAACTATGAGGTGGAGATCGAGATTGATCCACAGTTTGTGTTAGAAAGTTTTAACAACTTGTTCGTGTCGACGGATAACCAGACGTATGAGGACAGCATTAAGGTGATGTTAGATAATGCTAGAATTTTGAATAGATCATTGTCGTAAGAGATTTGAAATCTTTAGTTTTCTGCTATAACGATGTTTATAATTGCCCCTTTCTTACATATGTTTTCTCAGTTTGTTGTGTTTCTTTTTCTTGTTAATGGTATTTAGGAATTATGAGGAAAAACTAAATACGTGTATATTACAATGTATCCAATTTCAAGTCATGTTTTTAATTTTCCATTTTATCTGATTATGTATTTGCTCAGTTTTAAATTGAGTGATCTTAATAACACCGGTTGTTTTTCGTTCAAACTATAGTAACGCTACATAAGATTCACAAGAATTGGGAGACCTGCTGACAGCTGCACGCTCTTTTCACTAATTTCTCAAAGAGAGGCGTCCATTTATATGTTCATGAGGTCCGCCTGCCGAAAAATTTCAAGTTCTTTATACGAGGTGAGGTGCATTGCATGTCGCACTTGACCTTTCTAGCAAAAAAGTACATTATTCTCATTTTTTGAGAATTTGCGCCTTGAATATCCTTTTTGCCCTTTAATAATGGGATTTATTTATGTAGCACATGCTTAGAGCATCGAAGGAAGAACGCCTAAAAAATTTTATGGAGAAAATTTTTATTCTTATATTATGCACTTGAAAAAAACACGGTCTTTGTAGTAGCACAGCTATCTTCAACTTTACAAGTAGCAAGAACGAGAATCAGAAAAATCCATAGAAACGGCAGCAGTTGTTTTCACACATTTTGGAGTACTCCAGTCGTCCCCCACCATCGTACATGAATATTCACGTTGTGTTTTTCATAATATTGTTCAGGGAGTTTGTTTTTGGACAATAGTATCACAAGTGGTTTCTTTCCAAGCTTTTACGTAAACCAACAAAAATAATTTTTCATACTACCTCAAAACTCAACATTAAAAAAATTGAAGGATCACATTTTAAAACATTGCATAATTTTAGAACATTAAAAGTTTGAATCAATTTACAAGCTAGATCGCATTATTTTATATCTCATATCTCATATCTCATATCTCATCATTTTTCTTTTTTGATAATTTTGCATACAATACAAAATGGCAGAAAATAAAACTAAGTCTAGCGGCGAGAAGAAAGTCTTGCCTTCTTCATTGGTTCCTGTGCAGCCAACCCCGCTCAGCTCCAAAGACAAGGTTACACAGAGACTCATAGTGGTTCTCTCCCAGGCCTGTCTTGAGACCCACAAGATTAGCACCGGCAACATGGGCGGTGACAAGTACGCCCTCTTGAACTGTGACGACCACCAGGGCCTTCTCAGAAAAATGGGCAAGGACATTGGCGAGGCAAGACCAGACATCACCCACCAGTGCTTGTTGACGTTGCTCGACTCCCCAATAAACAAGGCCGGCAAGTTGCAAGTGTATATCCAGACCGCCCGTGGGGTGTTGATCGAAGTGAATCCAAGCGTGCGTATCCCAAGAACCTTCAAGCGTTTCTCGGGCTTGATGGTCCAGTTGTTGCACAAGTTGTCCATTCGCTCAGTGAACTCGCAGGACAAGCTCTTGAAGGTCATCAAGAATCCGATCACCGATCACTTGCCTACGAAGTGCCGCAAGATTACATTGTCCTTTGACGCCAAGGTGACGAGAGTCCAAGACTACGTCCAGACCTTAGACGAGGACGAGAGCATATGTGTCTTTGTGGGTGCTATGGCCAGAGGCAAGGATAATTTTGCCGACGAGTTTGTCGACGAGAAGATTGGTGTCTCTGACTACCCATTATCTGCATCTGTGGCTTGCAGTAAGTTCTGCCACGGTTGCGAGGACGCCTGGAACATTATGTGATTTGCGTCGTGTGTTTTTGGTGATAATGCAGTATTAGATGATTTTTTTTGTGCCTTTCTTTCCTTTCTTCCTTCTTTCTCTTACAATTATTTAGCTGTTAGATGAATATATTGTCATGTATACAATTTGACCGTTTATATTTTCTATTACTAGTATATATTATGTTTGCTCGGGAATTTTCAGCAAATCATCATTGCTTTTCAGTTGTAGTCAACTTGCAACAATTTCAGCTCTGAGCGCCTTTCAAGAATATATGATCATTACGGTTTAGCTGCATTGAACAGGTCACTCCTCTTCAATACAAAGCAAAAGTATATTCCAGCAAAGATTTAGTTAGTAGCTACTGAGTTTGCATTTTACTGCTTATGTACTGAAGTTAGTCTTACGTTAATCTAACAAAAAAATTACTTAAACGGTTTTTGGTTGAATATTGCTAAGTATTAGGTCTATAGACAGACAAAACTTGCAAAATTAATAAGCTCTTAAGAGTTGCCTGATCACTCATCAGGACAACTGTAGTCCTGCAGAAAAACAGCCAGCTAACCCAAATTTCGATTTTATGGTGAAATAGCTACGTATTACTTGAAGGACAGTCTAAATATCAGATTAGCCAGTCGATGTTGATCTGAATATTAACTTTGTAAATTTATTGACTGAATTCTGAAAAAGAATTATTTTAGGAGACAGTGCCAGTAGCTCGAACGGCAAGTTCGCAACCACCTTAGTTGAGTCTTATAAACTAGAGACTATCCTGCTTTTCTTTATCATGGATGATTTTGAATTTTCAATGAGAAGGGAATTGATTATGTATGTCTGTAATAAATATAATCAGATCCAAAGCAAAAGCTGCAGCAACCGTTCTATTTTCCATCCAAGCCCTAGAATTGATTTCACACGGAATACTCTAAAACAGCTCCAGCCCGAAATATCACAATACTCGCTTCATTACCGCCTTTATAAAAGTGCCTAGCGGATCCTATTGTGCTTTTGTAGATCTAACTGGCAGTTATCTAGCGCATATTTTTTCATTTTGTTATTTTAATATTCGGGTCTCATGAAGCAGTCCAAGCACCCAAAGCACCCGGAGCCGCTCTTTGTCCTCTTTAATCATGAGATACTCGTATTTCCACAATGCCAATGTTTTACCACTAAATTGAAATATCACAGAATTTTGTTATCTAGATCCCTGCCTCTTTACCATCCGCTTGCTTGGTATATATAGTAGCAGCCCTGACCGATGATGTTTGTATTTTTTGTTTTTGTCTCCAACTTTATTTCCTGCGCTCTCTTATTTACCTTTTCGGCCTCGAGAAAAACTGGAGCACTCGAAATCTTCAACCAGTCCTTCAAAAGTCTTGGGAATTCTGCTAATTAACTAGGCAAAACTTATTGGGCCCTGTGTTTGCTAACGTTTCAGTTCACTTCTTTGTATATTAGACTTTTACTTCATTATTGCTATACTGCTTGCTATTTCTTCAATACTTTATTGCAGTGCATTTCATCTCTTTTTTTCAATTCCATTTTTACTCAATTGTTTACACATATTATTTGCTTCACTTGATTCATGCCAATATAGCACTCTGGAGGAAACTTTTGAATTCATTCAAATTGGTAACAAATCGTTTTATTCAAAACCCCAAATCTTTCCATTTGCAAGCATTCAACTTTTAGATCAAGCCCATAATACCAACTAAAAATTTTTCAAATAGATGCAAAATATTCAGATAGGTAACGAAAATTTTGATCTTTGGTTGAAACTAGCCAATGACAACAAGATCAATTCAAGAAACAGTTGGGATGTGGCATTGATTGATTACTTTTACGACTTGTCTCTATTAAGAGAAGGTGACAAGATTAATTTTCAGAAAGCTTCCGCGACCCTTGATGGCTGTGTGAAAATCTACACGTCGAGAATTGATTCTGCCGTCACTGAAACGGGAAAGTTGTTAAGTGGTCTCTCAACTAAAAAAGACTCGGAAAACAAACCCAATGGTGGCGAAGACAATATCGACAATGACAGCTCTGACGGCAACGATCACGACGATAATGAAAATCAACGAAGAAGAGTAAGGCAGAACCAGAGGTCCGACGATGGCACGTTGGTGGAATTTGACAAAATAAGGCTCAAGAAACTAGATAGTGAGCTTATCATTGACCCATTGTTCAGAAAGGCACTTTTTGATTTTGATGAAGGTGGATCCAAGTCGTTATTATTCAGTATTTTGAGGATCAATGAAGAGGTGCGAGTGATATTTGACGCTTCAGGGCCTCAGACAATGCTAGATTTAACAGAAGGCGAATCAAAAATACCGGATGCTGTCCAGTCAAATAATAATGAAAATACTACGAATAGTGATATACTAGAAATAGAAGACCAGATAGATGATGATAACGAAATTACATTGACGAAGGACAACGGAACACCCGACAGAGCTGCCGTGCCTAATCAAAATCAACTTCCTACAAATGATGCTAACGCTAGTTTTTTGAGAATAGTTGACGAAAATATTCAAGATTTAGCGAAATACTTTGCATTTGGTGAGCCAAATGCTGTTTCAGTATGTCCCTCATTACCCGTAGTTGAAGATATGCTTAACGATTTGTCTCTCAGTGCTGATAGCTTATTTGATAGACTTGATGCCAACATTGGCCCCAATTTATCCTCAAAGTACAATAATGAAATTATGGAACAAGAACCTGGAGCAGATACAGCAGCAGGCTCATTTTTTGACTTTCCTTTAGACAATGATTTAGGATTTGATAATGGTAACGAAGACATAATAGAGAATGGCGTTGACAATGACAATGGCGATAGTATAGGTAAGTTGTCTTCTATTGATGAAACAGAGGAAGCCATAGATTCCTTGTTCAATATAGGAAGCAAAACTTTAAGAAATTTATTTAATGAAAAGCCATTATCTGTGGCAGACATTTTGCAGCCAGAGAGAGTTAATGGTGATGAAAATAACGCAATCGAAGAAAAGAATGAGTATGAGGATGAGGATGTGGGTTTTGGAGGGGCACTGCTAGATGTTAATTTGGTCGAGTTCTTTGATAAAAATTTAAAGAAAAACTGGGCTGGTCCCGAACATTGGAAAGTTACAAATTTGAAGAATAGATTGATTAAAGATGTTCAAACGCCATCTACTGAACAACAAAATGCAGAAGCTTTAATCAAAAAAGCTCAAAAGAAAAAAGAATTCTCAATTGACTTTTTATCAGCAGTTGATGAAGATGAGGCCGTCAACGAAGACTTTGAAAAAAAGTATTTTGCCGATGTCACTGAAACAAAAAACAATGCCAGAGGGTTTGCTCATATGCTTCCTAAAAGCCAAATGATATCAAACACACACAATTTATTACCTTTTGATCGAAAATATACTACCAAAAATTTTATCACTTTGTTTTACAAAAATGACTATATTAATTCGCCATTTTTGAGACACAAAAAGAAGGCTCAAAAAATTGCTCTCAATGCAAGAAACTTTGACGAAAATGCGAACGAAAACTTTTTCGACGATGATGAAGACGCAAATGGCGAGTTTGGGCGCGATGAAGGTCCTCTTGACTTTGATTTTGGGAATGTGAACGATGATGATAACAATAACCATGTTTTTGATGATATTCCTGATCTCGGTCCATCTTCTGAGGTTAATAACTACGTTCCTTCAAGCTTGGTTGCGTCTTTCGGCCTCTCTAGAAGTCCAACATTATCGCCAAGAAAATTTGCGGATGGTAGCAGCCAGGGCCTCTACTATGCCAGAAAAGCCAACAAGGTAGATATCAAGCTCTTGAAAAACAACTTGTGGAAGTCGATAAAGAAGAGAAGTAAGCTTTTGGATTCTCTGGAAAAGGAGAATGATGATCCGTTTATGGATCATGATATTAAAACTGAGCCAACAGAAAAGCTGACTTATAACATGTCGATGGCCGAGTCTGTCGAGCATTCAGAGTTTAGTGCTATAGAGCATGAGATGGAGAAACTTGAGAAACTTGGTAAACCGGAATTAAAGTTTTCAGATATCATCAAAGCTACTAATGACAGGTACGACGGAAGAGGATCTGCCGAAAGTAACATTTCATGCAGTTTCTATTTCATTTGCTTGTTGCATTTGGCGAACGAAAAAAAGTTTACTATTCGGAACCAGGAGAGCTTGGAGGATTTAACAATTATTCGCTGATGACTGTGGTTGTACTATAAGTTGATTTAAAAATAGATGGTTCTCGATGTCATATCATTGGTAACTAGGTTCAATTATTGACCATTGTAGACACATATTTGTGCTCTGGACTCCAATCAAGCGTTCGAGTCAAATAAATGTCATACTTTTCATTTCAATTTCCATGTTGAAAACCCTGCAAGTTCTGCTTGTTGACCCATTGCGATGGCTCCTCGTCAATATTTTTTCTGCTCTTACCCTGTATCACGGTGCTCGTGTGCGAGAACAGCCAATAACAGCACCAGGAAATAAGAATGCGAAAAACAAAAATAAACGTATTGGTAACGTCTAATAGGGCTTTTTTATAGTGTAATCCGGAGAAAAAAAATACTACGTTATCAGTATACCGGGCATCATAGATTGGGAACCAAGTGTCATTCAAAGGAGCATCATAAACATACCAACCTTCAGCTTCCAATTTCTCCAATTTTTCACATACTGCATTTCACTGCAAAAGGGCTTACGCATTTCTCTCCATAGAATATTTTTCATTGGCGGGTTTCTTATAATACGGTTTACAAAAACCCTAATACAAATTCCATATAATATAATTCAGTACACATAGTCATAATGTCCACCTCCAGAGAACCATACTCCAACTTCTCGATTGAGACCAACCCAACTCCTTTGCCAGATAACATTCCTAAAGTTGACGAGATTGGCGCTACTTCTGCCCCATTGCTTTCTGCTGCCTACTTTATCGGCGCCAGATGCAAGCCATACAACGACGACTTCATGCAATGTAAAGACGAGAAGCCAGGTAACGGTGAGATTGGCTGTTTGAAAGAAGGCAGAAGAGTCACCAGATGTGCCGCTTCCGTGCTCGCGGATATTAATAAACATTGTTTGGACAGCTTCAGATTGCACTGGAGATGCCTAGAGCAGAATAATCACGAACTCAGAAATTGCAGAAAAGCTGAGACCTTGTTCAATAAGTGTGTATTTGATAACTTAAAGTTGGAGAAGAAGATACCTGGTGTTCCAGAAAACGAAACTCCAATACACTTGAAAAAAAAACCATTGTACGTGCCAAATGTGGAAGACTACGACTCAAGAATAGCCTATAAACAGGCCGAGGCTGAAGGCAAAATCTAGATGTGGTAATTTTGCGTTCATGTACTCTTTAAAAATTTTCTTTTTATTATGTCTCTGCTCATGTTCCAATAAATCATTTTAATGTTTTACTAGATATGTGATTTCAAGGATTTTGTAGAAGGTCGAAGATCATAATGCTTTGCTTTTCTATTTATTTATGGGGAAGCTATTGTCATTGAATCAATATTCAACTGTTCGTGGTGTTTTTTAAGTTTTTAATTTTTTCTGCTTTTCAACAGCTTGTTGCTTAGCGGGCAGCATGTAATGCATCTCCGCTCAGCATGACACAAAAGGACACTGGCACGAAGGCATACGCGGCACTGATAAAAGCGCTTAAGCTTTCTCTAAATGATATTTGGATCTCCTGATGGGCGTAGGGAACTTGTTATATGAACAACAGTGTGTTTCACCATACGTTCCAACTATCCTAGAAAAGAACTACATACTACTTCCAGTGATTGCTACAATACAAAAGAAAAAAAATAGCTACAAAAAAGACATTATAGCAAAATGCCAATATTCGAAGCACCAGCAGTTTACTCGCAAGCAGCCTACTTGACTGTGGTCACATACTTTTTTGAACACTTGGGACTCAAGCCATATTTGGACTATCGCACCACAGACGCCAACATCACTCCGTTAACGAAAACTCCTTCCGCTTTTTACGTGAGAAGAGACAGAAAGAATAGACACCGGGCTGTTAACGTGTTTGATCGCTTTGGAGCAAAAAAGTACACCATTGAGAGGGAAAGTCCATTAAATCCGGTCTGGGCATTGAGAGAATTTCCGTCCAGAAAAGAGATTGCCACTATTAGATGCGGATTTTTCTCTACTTCTGCAGACTGGCACAATAAACCAGGGGTTCAACATCGTGAAGTCAGAGATGAATCTAGCGTCAGAGGAAGATTTAAGAGCTTTTACCTCGACGATGGTGCCAAGTACCAGTGGAGTCGTGGCTCCAAGTTTTTGGAAAAGGTTACTAACCCAGAAGGAGGGGACGAAGAAATTAGAGAGAGAATTGCCAAGGTGAGGTTGATGAGACAATTCAAATTTGACTTTGAGCTTTTGGTTGACGAGACTAAAGTCGACCTTGAATACGCTTTGGCAACCGCCTTTATCTCCATGATGGTCCAATGGGGCTATGGTGATATCACCGAAACTCGTGGGCCTACTTTTGTTGAGGGCACTTCTAGCAACCAGGCAGGTATGTCTGAGGTCCTTGCTAATGAAACTGTTGAGGTTTCGTAGGTTTAGCCAAATAGACTATTTGGGATTTAACATGGTTGCCTTGCGGCTTTGAGTATTTTTTCAATTGTAAGCCTACAATATATTGAAAGCGTAAGTGTTTTTGCCTGTACATGTTGAGCGATTTTCGTCCAAGTATGCAGGATATCCGCGCCGGATTTTGATGTCCGGGGGCACAATGTTAACTAGGGCAATAACGTGACCAAAGGCATCTCAAAAAAAGAAAAAAAGCAAAGAGAAAAATAATTTTTTGGCGTTAAAAGGATTACAATTGCCTTTTGCGGTCTCGGAAGGAGCTCTGTAACACCTTTTGCACACTTCATCACAAGTTTATCATATTATAAGATTTCAAAATGGGTTGGTTTTGGGCAGATCCTAATGCTCCGGATGCTGTCGTTTCTGTAAGTATTTACCGATTGTAACTACGATGATCCAAACCACCGGATCCCTATGAATTTTCGAAGGCCTCCTTACTAATTAAAGCCATCTCACCAGTCGAAATGTCCAGTTAACCACAAAGCATTTTCCGCCACTTCAGCCGGTGCCTGTCCTGTCGGCCACAAGGCCTTAACCTCTTCTGGAGATGGTTGTCCTGTCAAAGGCACTAGCAAAGCTGCTGCTGAAGACAAAGGAGTTCCGGCAGTCTGTCCTGTCAACCACAAAGGGGCCGGCGGTACCGCCGTCAACCCCTTGAACAACATGCCGGAGTTCATTCCTTCGGCCAGACAACCGGGTCAAAAGCTCGAGTTGCCTACGCAGCGCACCATCTCCACGATTCCACGAGGCGAGAAGGACGACGAAGGATACTGGGAGTATCCGTCCCCACAACAGATGTTTAACGCCATGGTCCGCAAGGGCAAGGGCGATGGCATCCCGGAGGACGCCGTCGAGTCCATGGTGGACGTGCACAACTTTCTCAACGAGGGTGCCTGGCAGGAGATTCTCGACTGGGAGAAGCCGTACACTGAAAAGGTGCACGGTGAACCTAGATTATTGAAGTTCACAGGCAGACCGGACGACATGTCGCCACGCGCCCGCATGTACTTGTACCTTTCCAAAGTGTTCCCGAACAGCTTTGCTGGCAACCCGCCATTCGACAGACACGACTGGACGGTGCTCAGAAACGCCGGCAAGGGCGCCGATGGCGCACCAGTGTGGAAGCAGGTCCGCTACGTGATCGACTACTATGGCGGTCCCGATGCCGACGATGTACCTTCCTTTTTCTTGGATGTGCGGCCAGCATTGGACGACCCACAGAACGCTCTTGACAGATTAAAGAGATGGGGCGGTCCGTTTATCAAGAAGGCATTGGGCAAGGACGATGCTGCCACAACCGTTAAGATTGCCGAGGAGTGACCTTTGCTGTTCGATAACCGCAACTATTTTATCTTGAGAAACACGTACCTTGTGCTCTTTTACTTGTGGGTTCCCCGGAACTTTTCCTATAGCATCCTTTTTCATTTTCCCTTTGTTGTCATTATCATTTTATTGTAATTATCGTCACCTTTGTTTTGGATTTCTTAATCTTGGTTATTTCCTCCTCTTTTTTCATTTATCTCTTTGTTTTTGATCCTTTTTGGTTCTCTATGTCTACGGTTTTTCAATGTACATATTCCGCCATTGGTTTTTCTCAATCACTTTGTTTTTGGCTACTTGATACATTACTGGAACAAAAAATCTGTAGTTTATTCTGTAATTGACTTATAAGGTAGAAAGTTACATATTATGGTTTACATTGAAAACGGTGAGCTAAGCAAAAGGCTCAAAATCAGTAGAAAAATATTTGCCAGAATCTTGTTTAGCTATGTACACGTTAAGATACTTATATGGACGGACAAAAAAGGAAAGAAACTAATGATGAATAATGAACAACTTTGATCATAACAAGAAGCAAAAACTAGAAAAAAGAAACAAGAAAAAAACATAACAAGCTTCAAAATTAAAGCTTTATTTGCAGATGAAAACAAAGTGACAGGAAAGAGTCAGATTATTTATATAAGAATGTAAGAAACTGGTCTATAGTTTTTTGTTAGGATGCTGTAAATTTAAGTGATACAATCATGCAACGCTATGTCGAAAAACAATGAACACCAAGACCAGACATGAAATTGGAAATAAGAAAAGCAGCTTGCGTGATGAAAAATTAAGGCTTTCCTCAATCAAGCAGAACTCTTGGACTGTTGTTGAGATGCCTTGGCTAACACAGTTTGTGGAACATTGGCACCCTTGGCGCTCAACTTTTTGATAACAGTAGGCATCTGGCTACCATAGTGCATCAAGTTGCTCTCGCCCAAATGCTCCAAGACCTTTTCAGCAATCTCGGTCTTATTGCCGTAAAGAGAGGCACGAAGGATGAAGTAGTAACTGTACATATTTGGCTTGCCGTTGGACAACCCGTCAATCTTTTGGAAGTACTCGTAGGCCTTCTCGGCATTGTTGGCGTTCGAAAAGCCAGTGACCATCAAGTTAAACATTTGCACATTGTTAGAGCCCGCATTGTCGTGACTAGTGCTCAAGTAGTCCTGGAATAAGGATTCGGCTTTGTCAAAGTTGCCGAATCTGAATTCGGCGTGGATCATAGAGGTATAAGTGGTCTTGGAGATGGACTTGCTGGATTGCAAGTAATCGAACAAACGGCGGGCAGCGGTGATGTTGACGCCATCCTTGGACAAGCCGTCAATCATGGAAGAGTATGTGACTGGAGACATGGAGAGACCATTGCTTTCCATTTCTTTGAGAAGCTCAGTGAGCACTTCTTCGGTGACAACCTCGCCTCTTTTACGGGTTTGCTTGAACACCATGTCTAGTATGGTGGTATAAGTGGCAACGTCTGCCTTAAGACCGTACTGCTGAATCAAGGCCATGATTTCTTGAGCCTTGTCAAAGTTGCCCACCTTGACAAATATGGACAAGTAACAGTTAAGGAGCACAATGTCCGGAATAAAATCGTTATTCTTAATTTGGTAAATCATCTTCTTGAAACTTCCGGCAACGTCGTCCTTGGCCACGGCCATTAAGTACTCTTTGGTGATCTTGTATGAAATTGGCACTTTGAATTTGTTTTTGGATGAGTCTTGTAATTCGGCATAAACTTCCTTGGCTTTGGTGCAGTCTTCGGCGTTGGAGTAAGCTTGGATCAAAGCAGCATAAGTACCGGAATTTGGCTTCAAGTGAGGTTGCTCGAGGAGCTTCTTGTACAAAGCTTCAATTTGTTCAGATCTGGAGCCCTTGACACCTTTCTTGGAAACGGCAATGATCAAGGCGTTCCATGATTCAATACTTGGAACAACGCCATTCTTGACCATTTCGTTCCAGAGGAAGAAGGCGCTAGTGGCATTATTAATCTTGGCTTGGAGTTGGATCAAGCCTGCGTAAATACTTTCAGGAATCTTTCTTTCTTGAACCTTGGCCACGGAACGCAAAAACTCAATTTCTCTGTTAAGAGCACCATAGTTACCTTCTTCAACTTGAGCCCTAACTCTGTCCAAGATAGCAGGGTTCTCCAAGTTGATATCGTACAATCTCAATTTAGAGTAGTTACGCAAAGCGGCGCTCAAAAGGTCTTTCTTTTCCTTGGCAGCTTCAACGTTAGCTTCATTGGCGTTTCCGGCAAGTTCCCACTTTTTATATCTGCCCTGGATGACAACTGGCGATGGCAAGTTTTGGATCTTGAAGATGCTCTTGACGTATTTGCCGTCCGGCTGGATATTGTACTTGGCGGTGTACATCAAGTAGGAGATTAAACCAGCAATCTTGACATTGATACTGCGGTCTTTGCCCTCTTTCTTGTCGGTTTCGTTGCCGGTCAAGTATCTCTTGTCATTGGCGTAGCCGCTAAAGTCTACGTATAAACTGATGGCCTCCTTCAACTTTTCTGTTCTAATCAAATGGCTCAAAACGAAGACAAAGTGCTTATTTTGTGCAAAATCGTTGTCCATGTAGAATTGGAGAATAGTCAATGGAGTGACGGAAATGAGATCTTTGCTGGCATCTAGCGGGGCCTCGGCGTCAGTGATGCTTTTCTGCAAGAAGTTGTCAAGGGTTTCCTTCAAGACCTGACTAAAGATGAAGCTGTCCAAACGGTTCTTGGACTCAAGATCTGTGATGGCCTTGGATAGTTGTTCAAATGCGTCATTGATCGATCCGTTTTGCAAAGTTGGGTCAATCTCCTCTTTCAACTTGCTGTAGTTTTCCTTAGTGCGGCGAACGTACTCATTTCTTCTCTCGGCTCTTTCTTCCTGGGTGTACTCTCTTCTTTCATTCTGTCTTCTCTTTTGCTTGCCGTGTCCTTCTTGCTCTTCCACAGAATCTTCGGAGGCTTCTTCCTGTTCGCCAGCGCTTTTGATTGGGGATGAGTTCAAAGATTCCTGGGCCTGCTGGTTCAAACTGAAAACACCGCTAGAAAAATATTTGGTGCCAAACAACGTCTGCTGCTTGCCGCTACCCAACTTGGTAACTTGTTGTCTGTAATTCTGGGTAAATAAGCTGTTCTGGTTCTGGCTTCTCAAGCTAGCGGTCAACGATGACGATACGCCGCGCTTAGCGAGGTAGTTGTTTCTGATGGCCAATCGGAGCAAGTTGGCATTTGCGCCTTTGGTCCCTATTTTCCTACTGAGCATTTTTGAGGGGAAAAGGTTGTATTTGCACTAGTTCCCTGCTTGAAATGTGAGATTCCAAGTGTGAGACCAGATTTGTGTGATTTTGGTGAAATATGGAGTATCTACCGGGTCTTTTTTCACATTTGGTTTAAAAATTTTCCCGCTTGAAGAAAAAACATCAAAAAAATTAGCGATCTTTGTCACGTGCGTTAAGATGCTATATAGAACGTACAAGTTTACGGTGGCTACTATTGTGGCAAATAAAAGACGCCGAATGAGATAAAGGACCAAGAAACTTTTGTCAAAATCCCCAACCGACATTACGAGCTCTACGTTTCTAAGAGCAGGCCCCGGCATTAAGCAGGATTTACAACATCGTAAAATTAATTCCAAAAGAAAGACAAGATACTCAAAAAATGTCAGTGAAGTAATCCGAGGATAATCAAAAAATATGATCTCAAAAGATAGCTGACAGTATAGCAGAAAATAGGCAGTAGACCACGGTGCTCTATTCAGAAACAAAAATATTGTAGATAACATTGACAAGAAATATTATATTAGTGATAAAATAAAAGTAATTCAAAACAAAAACAAGAGGAGACCTACTACAAGAAGAAAGATCTATAGAGATTCTAATATAAAAATAAAAATTTCAAACAATCGAAAAGAGACAAGATGAATGAAGTAAATGCATCCAAGGAGGATATCACAGAACAGCATACCTAATGGATTCTGGAAACAGAAAAAGTATCTGGCAAAATAGAAAAAAAAACTAATAGAAAAAACCATAACGGATCACTGCGATAATCGGTATGATTTTCTTCGTAAAAAGAACAGAATAAAATTAAAAAACTGCTACCAACTTAGACAATAGGTTAAGCAAAAATGAACAAAAAAAAACATATGGTAATAGCTGGTCAAAGCTTACCACATGAGTTCTTCGGCATTGTTGACAAACCCATCAGCTTTAAAAGCTTGCTTTGGGTTAATATCGTCAAAACCAAAGTTATAGAATTCAGCTGGAGCGGCCACCAAGCTGTTTCCACCCATCTGTGGCTGAAATTGGTGCTGCTGTTGCTGTTGGAACTGTTGTAGTGGTAGTTGGTAAATATAAGTGTTGGCAGATGCATCACTAGCAGCGCCAGCAGAATTCAACGAAAAATCGGAATTGAAAGAAATGTTTGAATCTTTGGAAGAAATGTTCGAAGCGGAGTGAGCTGAAGCAGCAAAGTCAAAGTTGTAAGCTTCAACGGCACCGTTTTGGTTGTTGGCAGCCTCCGCAAGTCCAGCTTCGAATTGACGTAACAAATTAGCAGAGTCACCAGCGAACATCTTCTTTGGAATTGGACCATTGACACCAAAATTACCGAAATTGTTGTTGGCATAATTGGCGTCGTTGCTATTATTACTATTGTTGAAAGCTGAAGCATCAAAGTTAACACCAAAGTCAAATTTACCCGTAACTTCGGCAGCATTGTTGGAAGTAACAAAGTTAGGACTGTTGAAAGGGTATTGAATAGGAGTGCCTTTAACGTTCAAGCCACGATTCAAGACTATTCTATTACCGCCATTCACATTAACATTAGTCATCATATCAATAGGAGACTCCAATTTGGTAATCAAGTCTTCTTGTTGCTGCAAGTTAACCAAGTTGTGACTTTGGACTGGAGTAGTGTGCACAGACATTGAGGTACCTTGAGACAATGGGGTTGTAGAAGGAGTGTATGGATATTGTTGAGACTGCTGCATTTGCTGTTGCGGTAGAAGTTGTTGCTGTGGCTGACGTTGGTGAGTGTGGCCCATTGGTGAAACTGCAGTCATTGGGTTAACGGCAACCGGAGCATCAAGGCTTGCAACGAAGTTGTGTTTAGTAAAGGTTGCAACAGCTGCAATGGCAGCATTGTTAGTGACAGAGTTGATCAAATGAATTCTTCTAATAGTGGTCAAAGCCTTGACAGGCTCTTGAACCCTAAGAAATTCCCACAATATGATGGAACGAATATCTTTCTTCATAATATTGGTTGGACCAGCGGCAGCAGAAGCGTCAGCGCCGTCAACACCATAGTTGTTTTTGAAGATAATTTGCTTGATGGTAATGGCTCTAATAGCAACGTCTTTATGCTTGTCGTCATTATCATTACTAGGAGCAGCGTCTTCAACCTTGACGGTATCCTTGGTCTTTTCCAATGAAGTAAAAAAAGCATTCCAGAATTCAGGAGCAAATTTGATTTTCAAATCAACATTTTTGACACCGCTGGAGATTTCTTGGTTTTCGACCTCAGCCAAATCGGTCAATCTGGCAACTTCCTGGCCAAAAGAGTAAATAACAGTGAGAACGGACCAGCTGGATTCATTGATTGACAAACCTTTCAAAGACAAGTCAATGTGAGTGTTGTAGTCTTGAACCTTTTTCGACTCCTTGCTGAACTTGGCTGGCAAGTTGACTTTGCACATGCCATGCAATGAAGGAATAGCATTGTTGCCGTTGGCGAATAATTCGGACAAGCCTGGGAATCTAACTGAGATGTTGGCGTTGCTTTTCAATTTCAAGTTTGTGTCAAATTCTTTAGACTTGAGCTTTGACAACTTCATGTTACCGCAGTTCATTTCAAAGTCCTTCAAGACGGCCTCACAAATGTTTTTGACATTGTAAGGCAATCTTCTTCTGTTTGGCTTTTTATTGATGTTCATCAAGTGAGTAGCGGAATGGGCACTAGCAGCGTTGGAACTGACCAACTGGTTGTCACCGATAGACTTTTGAAAAGTGATTTTAGAAAATACTTCCTCAAACTTTCTCAAAGAGCCTGAGTCAGTTGGTCCTTCGTTGATCAACTCGATAATGTCAAGACTTTTTTTCAAGTTTTTGATGACTTGGATGTGGGAGCTGACTTGTTTTCTGGTTCTCATTTTGCCGGTCTTTTGCAAAATATAGTCAGAGATTAACTCGTTTCTGCCACAAGATCGGCCACTGACTTTTATCTTGCTCAAGCCGTTTTTCGGGATAATCCTCAAAGCTTCTTCAAAAGCTGTTTCAACATCTGGGCCCCAAACTTCGTTTTCGTCTTCCGCTCTGGATCTGCTGTAGGCGGAGGCGTCCGAGACTGAGCCGCTAGCAGCAAGTTTTATCAATTTGTTGGAGTCGGCACCAATGCCATCAGCATCAATTTCATCGAAGCTTCTCTTGTTCTTGATGGAAGAAGCCATTGAAGTGATGGAAGAGTTGACATCGTCGTCAGAGAATGTGAATGACGATGGGTCATCGCGCTTGTCAAAGTTGGAAATTGGCATTTCGTCCCTGACAGGGTTGCTGGTTTCATGGACCTGGTATATTTGTCTGCCGTCATTCGCGATGGATATGTCTACAATCATTGGCAAGTTTTTTCTTGAGACGTCGCTTTCGAGATCATCGTGCGAGGACATTCTGGAATCAAGCGTATTTATTGATTTGGTTCGGTTTGTTTGCTTGCTTGTTGTGTTATAGAGGGTATTCTTTAAGCGCTGAGCTAATGACAGAAGAAATTGTGTTTATAGGTTGCTGGTTGGAAGGAGTGACTGTAGCTAGAAAGGAGTGTATAAAGTTGGATCGGAGGGCTATGTTAAAAATGGCAAGTATCTAAAAGACCGGAATCTTGGAAATATGAAGAGTAAACTAAACGCTGAAGGTTAAAGGAGTGACAGTTGGCGGTACAAAGGAGTGGCTAGGTTTAGTTTAATTTCATATGGAAGATAGTAGGTTTGTTTAGACCAAAGCAGAGGCTGAACGTGCTAAGCGGATGTGCTTGCTTGTTGTTTGCTTGGATGGGGTTCCTTGGTGTTGTTGGTGGGGATGTGTAAAGGAGTGACAGTACAACGACAAGGAATGGTGATCGATGTCCAGGAGAAAAGCGAACAAGGCAGAACAGAAAGAGCACAACAAGAAGCGCCAGAGGCTGGAACAGCGCCACGGCAGATCGCGGAATTGGGGATTGTTATATACCAAAATGCCACCCGCTCCAGGCGTCACCCGCTCCTGTGCAATAGCACCTGCTGCATTGTATTGCTGAAATACGCATTGACCTGCGCAAACACAAACCGGGGATCAAAGGGCCCGCGACTCTCGTCCTGCCCAGCCTCGCCCCGGATAGTCGCCGCTGGAGATAACTCCCTGAACTAACCCATCCAGTCACAATGCTTAATACCTAAAATCCCACTTTCGGCCTATCGCTGGGAGCGAGCACCCATGGTAACGCACTCGTTACCATCCGTCGTCGCTGTCTGTGTCGCAGGGAGAAGTACGCCGGTTTCCTGTTCTGTGGGCCCGCTTTCCCCGATGTGGTAGTAAAAGAGAGCAAAGCGGTGCCGGAGATTCCCGTTACGGTATGCTTTTCGAGGGGTCTGGGCCGATACGGCCGGGTAACCTTACTGGGGGAGATCTGCCGATGGCTTTCTACCATTATATGCTGCTCTACTGTTTTCTGCTGTTCTAACGCCAGTGTCTCTTGGTAGTGCTACCACGTTCCACTTGAGCGATTGCATCTTCTGCATAGCGAGGGAGGAAAATTTCAGCCTTTTCGACAAGACCAGTCAGCTTATCAGGTACAGGTACTATATGTACTTTTTGCTGGCGCAGATATGGTGTCTCATTTTTTCTGCTTTTTCTTTTTGCTCTTATCTACGGCAGTTGTCAAGTGAAATCTGTATGTCCGTCCTTAGTAGTCGTTCAGAAAAACAAAGTTTTGAGACACTGACACACCTTTCTTATTGATCGTCAGTACTCAGTTCGCTCAGCTGTAGCAAAGAGAGCTTATTTTGTATTTTACAGGAGCAAAAATAACCTTTTTGTTCTTATAAGAAACTTTAGTAACACACTCAAAGGTCAAAGTCTCGTCCAAAATGTCAACCTGTTCACCGCCAAAGTGAGATTATTTCTTGGATTTCAACTAATGATATAATCCAAATTTGCCTCGCTCCTGCCGTCAAAGTCAAAAATAGCTTCTTTACCAATGTCTTGCTCAAAGAAGGGCTGATGCAGTTAAAGTTGAGTTCCTTGCACACCGTCTCGTCGACTTTAGAAACGAGGTAGTTGCCACATTATTCCGAATTACTTCTCTGCGTGAGATTCCATTGTGCCAACGTTCTGCGTATGCGCAGATGGCGTTTGGCTTAGCAAATCTCCTAAAACCGCCGCTGATTAAGAAAATTCTGCGTAGGATTATGGCCAACCTTCATCAGTGTACATCTATTCCCAGTTACTCAATTAAGCCATTGGCAACAATCAAACCGGATTAAGCCCAAGCACAATTACTTATGTTTATGGAGCACCAACATTCAACCAATCAGCTGTCCAATATCGCAGCTGCACCCACTACTTTCCGTCTTGCCCAGCTGTAGTTGCAAAAAGGTAAAACACTAAGCGGTAAGCGTCTGCCAACGTTCTAATTCCCCAAGTCATTTGTTTCGTATTTTACAGCTATTGAAAAACCGCACAATTTTTAGATCCTTTGCTACCTTGCTTTCTTCTTCTACTTTCTAATTGTTTGCGCTAGCATCCAACCCTTAGTCCCATGTGAACCTGAACCAAATAGTCCAGACTGCGCACTCTTCACAATTGCTACCACGCAGTCTCAGTACAGTTAAAGTGATTGGCAGCCATCATCTGCAACCTGTGTTAATCCCGCGCTGATCCTCTTTGGCACAAACACTACTTTCAGGAAGAAGCAAGCCATCGCCGAGGCCAAGCCACATCCAAATTGAAGCATAACCATAACAGCAAAGGAAATTTTTGCTCTTTGTTCACTCTTTTTTGTGACGAAAACCTTTTGTCTTCGCACATGCAGCAGATCGTAAATAGCGCGACGAGACACCGCAGGGTGCTCGAACCCTTCCCAATGCGGTGCGCTGCGCTGCAGCCCGAGGTCTAGCCGAACGTCTTTCTGCGCGTGTGGGCCCACTCCCTATCGGCCCTCGCAGGCATGAGCAGTTGAAACCGTTCTTTGCCTGCTAAACTTCGCCAGAGCACAAAATACAATATGAAGGTCACTAGAATTAATGATTGGTGCTGATTTGCTTGGCTTCTGGAGAGATTTCAAATTTGATTTAACACTTTTTTTGGGAAAGCCAAAAAACCACTACGGCTCATCTTTTCCCTGACAGTCTTTTTGGGATCAGTTCAATATTATGGAATCTAGGCGCACATACCCGGCGAGCAACAGAAAGGGTCCAATTTGTAGACGAGATTCAGAATTGTTGTTTTGGTCAATGTCGAGCTGTTTGAAGCCAAGAATGTATACAAAGTTTAGGCAGGGTGTGTATCGTAGGCATCTTAAGGCAAATTTCAGTAGAAGCCTTTATTTGAATCTACAGCTCTTTGTTGGGTAACGGTTTTAAGTGCTTTGCGGTTATATTGTTGCTTTGGATCTCATCATTTTCAACCACGCTACATATAGTTCAACTCCATCTCGAAAAACCTAACGAAATGCAAAGTAGGCCCTTTTGAATACTTGCATAATATTGAAAGATCTAGGAGATTACCTTTCAATTAACGCAAGGCATTTGGAGTTGGTTCGTGGTAAAATTCGACAGTTTTTATTCGAAAAATGATTTGCAATATCACAGATTCAAACACGCATGCTTCTGTATAATGGTAACTTTTTTAAACCTTGAAACAAAAAAAGAGACAGACTTGCTGTCTCGAAGAAGTGCAGCGAAAGTAAAAAGTATATGCCTTCATGAAAGCAACATGGCTTAACATTAAAAGCTTTAACTCGCACCTAGCGGCTAGCTAGACGAACCTCAAGGTTTATTTCAAAACCAAAACACACATTATTTTTTGAAAAGAATCTGATTAGTCTTCCACCATGGATGTTGTAGAGAGTTCATGAGAAGCAGGTAGGAATACAGCTGTACAGCTACATGTACGATTTACTGGACGTTCGCAGCCCTGTTTGGCTCTATATAGACACCTTTTGCCGAGAAAGCAATATATTTTGTGATGTTAAGAGGAGCAAATAGATAGGCAGCTCCTCATTGGCATATTTTTCCACATTCACATAAATAGCGCTTTCTTTTTATCCTCTATCATGCATAGCCTTTTAGCAAAATTCCTTTTATTTGTTTCGCATATATACTTTCATAAACTATGGAAGAAATTTTCCTTATATACTGTTTTCTTTAGTCTGCGATAATAACCTTCTTGTTTTATGTATCTGCATACTATCTCATAGTTTCGTAGATATGACACCATTGTGTCCCGGGTACGACAACCTCTATTTGAATTTGATTACTTTCTTTCTTTCTAAGGAATAGTTCTATATATTCATTACTAAAAATTCAATAGACTCAATAAAACTGGAAAATGCGCTAAGCCATCTAGCCACCTTCAGTAACCCGTGAAACAGCTTCTGTTCTCTGTTCCGCGCTGCTCGGGCTTGTTATCCCGCAACGTGCCTCCTGTGGTCCTCTTCCTGCATGTCGGAACTTTGTATTCAAGATGGAGGGTGCCAGCATGTGATATGGGCGACACCAGCGCACCCCGGGTGCCCGGTAAAGGTGGGTGCATATTTTTCTCCTCTAATTTGCCGCTTTCCTCCCTAGGTAGCCTCGTGGGCATACAAGGGGCCTTTCCGTGCGAAGGTTTGGGTATTATATTAGTAATTGATGAGTGTTCCGACCACACATAACCCGTTGGCGAAACCTTAGGCGTTTGCTGAATATTTTTTTTAAATTAGTGGACTATTGAAGCTGGCTTCAGCATTCTTTTTCACTTTTCGTTTTGTCTTCACCGTTAAGAGTGTACTACAGATTATAGTGACAGAGACGTCACCATTTGAGGGAACAATAGAACATATTCATACATAACGAGCACACTCCAGGTCGCTCTTGTCCACGATGAACAAGCTCAAGAAATCGGTTCTACCGCTATTCAAGGCGTCAAACTCAGAGGCCAATAACGTGCAGTATTCTCAAATACCCTTGACCGATGCCTTCACGGATACCATCGACCAGCCGGACGTGGTGCCCGGGACACAGGATGACCAAGTGCAGACCATCCTTGAGATTGACGGCATGACGTGCTCATCCTGCACTAGTTCTGTCCACGACGCCTTGGTGAAGGTTCCCGGCGTCCAGTCGGTGGAGGTCTCGCTCATGACGAACCAGGCCATCATCGAGCATGATTCCAGCGTCGGCGCCGAGTTTTTGAAGCTGTCGATTGACGATATCGGGTTCGATGCCATCGTACTGTCCAGCGAGACTATCTCCACACCACATAGTGCTCTACTCGCCGACGTCGGCCAGATATCCACCTCTAAGTTGTCTGTCCACGGCATGACGTGCTCGGCTTGCGTGGAGTCCGTGACGGACGCTATCAAGGCCTTGCCGGGGGTCCAGTCCGTAGAGGTGTCCTTGCTAACCGAAGAGGCCATCGTGCAGCACAGCTCAGAGACGTATCCAAAGGACATTGCAGACAAAGTGGACGACTGTGGGTTTGAAGCTGAAGTGATCGAGTCCAATGTTGGCAGCAATGAGGCAAGCGATGTTGTCATTGCTTCTCCAGAAGAAGAAAAATACATTTCAAAAGTTTCAGTCCATGGCATGACGTGCTCGTCGTGTGTCGAGTCCGTTGCTGCCGCCATCAAAAACTTGACCAACGTCACCGAAGCGAGCGTGTCGTTGATCACCGAAGAAGCCATTGTGAATCACAATGGTAAAGTCACCGCTGTCGAGATAAAGAATGCAATCGACGATTGCGGTTTCGACGCCGTCGTGATAAGCTCCGAGAAGAGTCTCGACGGGCCAAGGTCTAATTCGAATGGCAACAACAGTCAGCAAAACGTCGCTGCATTCGAAAAGGTTAATTTGAAGTATTATGGCACCCCGAACGTGTCGGTTACAGAGATTCCTTCCGTTATTCAGAAGCACTTCCCGGCAACCGGCATCAAATCTATCAACGTTGACGACGTCAAGCAGATGATCACAGTTTCCTACAACATCAACCTTGTGGGCATAAGGGACTTGTTCAACTGTATTACGAACCGGCTCAATGTCGACCTTCTCATCTTAAACGCTAACTACGATGTGAACAGCTCGCAGCTCAAGTTATTGTCCAAGTATAAGGAGATCAAATTTTGGAAAAAAGCGCTCATTAAGTCGTTGGTGTGCGGCATGCCGGTCTTCATTTCGGGCCACTTGATCCTGCACAGGGTCATGATGAAGTACGCGTGTCGTCTCATTCCCGGATTGTACTTGAAGGACATTATTACTTTGGCGTTGAGCTCCTACTTGCAGTTCAACGTCGGCAAGAACTTTTACATCTCTGCGTACAAGTCCTTGAAGCACGGCTCGGCCACGATGGACGTATTGGTGGTCACGTCTACGACAATTTCGTACTTGTTTTCGGTATACTCGATGCTTCTGTCGATCCTCATTGGCAGCGACGAGCCGCCGATGTTGTTGTTCGATACCGCCGTGATGTTGTTCACGTTCATTTGTCTCGGTAAGTGGTTAGAGTCCCGCGCCAAGGGCCAGACGACGTCATCGCTTTCAGAATTGATGAAATTAATTCCGCACAAGTGCGAGATCATCTCTGACCCGAAAAAGTTTATTGACGAGATTGACGAGATTGCCGAGGTCGGCAGGGAGCACAGCTTGATCGAGAGCACTTTTCAGACAGAGAGCATTTCCGTCGACTTGATTCAGTTGAACGATATCCTCATTGTGAAGCCAGGCGCAAAGATTCCTAGCGATGCCACTGTGATCTTTGGCGAGTCTGAGGTGAACGAGTCATTGTTAACGGGCGAGTCCATGCCGGTGATGAAACGCAAGGGCTCCGAGGTCATTGGTGGGTCCATTAACTTGACGAACGTCATGTACTTGAAAGTCACGCGCATCGGCCAGCAAACCAAGCTTTCGAAAATCATTACTTTGGTTAAGAATGCGCAGTTCAAGAAGGCGCCAATCCAAAAGTACAGCGACTATGTCGCCTCTATATTTGTCCCCAGTATCATTGTGTTGGCAATTATCACCTTTTTCGCATGGTTCTTTATCCTCAAGTTCAACTGGATGAGCGAAACCAACCCATTTTACCCGTCACTTTTCATCAAGAACAAGGCGAACGGCGATTTCTTCAACTGCTTGAAGATTTCCATCAGTGTGGTTGTCATTGCCTGTCCGTGTGCCTTGGGATTGGCTGCTCCTACCGCCATCATGGTGGGTACTGGCATTGGGGCCAAGAATGGGATTTTGATCAAAGGCGGTAACGTGTTTGAAACGTTGACACAGGTTAAGTCCATTTTGTTCGACAAGACCAATACGTTGACTACGGGACACATGAGAATGACGGACTGTCGCGTTTCTTTTGACAAAGTGCAGAGCGTGTTTGGCTTGGACGAGGAGGACTTCTGGTACCTCGTGTATTGTCTCGAGAAGAATAATGACCACCCGATCAGCAGAGCCTTGATGAAGCATGTCATCACCAAGGTTGATGGCGGACAGGCCAAGGGGGACGGCATTCTCAACGAGAAGCTACAGGTTATATCGGTGAATAACGTTATCAGTTGCGGCATTGAGGGCAAGTTCAACAACAGCATGACGGGAAAGTCTATCACCGTGAAGATTGGTAACGATAAGCTCATTGGTGGTAACGTCATCAGCAACGCCAAAGCAGTGGAGAAAAGCTCGGCTGCTGAGCCCAGAGAGAACCCTGCTGACCCTGGAAACAGCGTCGGCACCGTGATTTACGTGGCGATTAACGACACCTACGTGGGAAACTTGGAGTTGTCGGACCAGCTCAAGCCTGACGCACAACAGGTTGTGGCCGCGCTCCAGAGCAAGGGCATTGAGACCTTGATGGTCACTGGAGACAACTTCCAGATCTCGAAGACTTTGGGCAAGAAGCTCAACATCCCGTTGGCGAACATTTACGCTGAGGTTTCACCGGACAGCAAGCAGGACATTGTGAACAACGTGAAAAACGCGCTTCCCGAGGGAAAGAGGGTGCTCTTCATTGGCGACGGCATTAACGACGCCGCGGCCATCAGCAGCGCTGACATTGGCGTCTCGTTCAATGACTCCACGGACATTGCTGCCTCGGCCGCCAACGTGATCTTGCTTGACTCGAACTTGAAGAACTTGTTGTTGGCGGTCGATCTCAGCGAAAAGACGTTCCGCACAATCAAGATGAACTTTATCTTGGCGAGCATGTACAACTTGCTAATGATCCCGATGGCCGTCTTCGGCGTCGTCAATCCGTTGCTTGCGGCAGGGGCTATGAGCATGAGCAGTGTTTGTGTTGTGACTAGCTCCTTGCGGTTGAACAGCTGGAAGCCCCCAAAGATTTGATTGGAGGCCTCCAAATATTTAATTTTTTCTTGTCGCCTTTTCCTGCTTTTGTTTTCTGTTTTGCTCTATCCGATGCTAATTCTTTGCGTTTAGCCGCTTTGTCTACTTCCGTTTACTATTCACTCCTGGTGTTTATTTATCACCATGCTCCATCCTGCATACCTAATTTACGATATACCGCCAGCCAGTGTACTATGCTATACTTCTGCCGCTGCTGCCTAATACACAACAAACTTCTATTGCAAACAATTGTTGCTATCTTGCTGTCCCAAGCCTCGTTATACCTGGTGCACGGGTATGATGTTCGGGTGTGCATTGCCTCCTCTGCGGATCCGCGCTCCGAAGAGTCCGGGCCGCCCCGCAGATGGCCTCCACGTGCACAGAGAGTACGCTGTGGCGCCTTTCGTTTCCCGAATAGGAAACAGCCCGAGCAAATGGCCTGCGGAACCGTCTTCCGGCCATTGAGACTGTCAGCGGGAAGCTATGAGTCGCGGTTTTTAGCTCGCCACCGGAGGACAATATGGCGTGTGTACGATATATATAAGATACCTGGGAAGACCGGTTGCCATTGGTCTGTTTGGAGGATTGCTCTGCTGAAACACAGAGCGTATATTGTATTTTAATTCGCCTGCTACGCCAGACAGCACAACCGCCACTTCCTAGATAGCGCGCCCTTTCTAGAGCTAAGCAGAATTTGCCTCTGTGCGCTGCGAGACATCCGAAAATTTCCCAAAGCCACAAGACGGACTTTGGATACACCGCAAAGCACAAAAACTACCTATCGTCTCCTGGTCTACCACAACCTCAACCAGGCACCAGCATCTTACGGTACATCCCATAATCACCTATAAAAAAACCACTGGAACGAGACTATCAAAAAGCCGTCTGCTCTTGCTACTTTACTCCCGCACTCAAGAGACACCAGCAACCTTTTTGATGGGCCTGTTATCCTATAGCCACATCTCCTTCCTCACTTTCCAGGCCACTGTCCAAGTCATTCTCATCTGTCTTGCTGGCTACACGTGTGCACGATGCGGGCTCTTGAACGCCGCGGCCCAGAAGAATATCTCGCTTCTTAACGTGAACCTCTTCACGCCGGCGCTTATCTTCAGCAAGTTGGCGCCTTCCTTGTCGCTCCAGAAGATCTTGGAGATCTCCATCATTCCCGCCTTCTACGCCTTGTCCACGGGTGTCTCGCTCTTGTGCTCTCGAATCGCCTCCGGTGTCCTCAGACTTAATGAGCCGGAGTCCAACTTTGTCACCGCCATGTCTGTTTTTGGCAATTCCAACTCCTTGCCCGTGTCCTTAACCGTTGCTTTGGCTTACACCTTGCCTAACCTCGATTGGGACGTGGTTAGCGACGACACGCCCGACAAGATTGCCTCCAGAGGTATCTTATATCTCTTGATTTTTCAGCAATTAGGACAGGTGCTAAGATGGTCCTGGGGCTACAACACCTTGCTCAGAAAAAGATCGCAGCAGGAGTTGGCCTACGATCCTTATGGCTCCAAGCAGTCCGCAGAAGACGCTGAGCTAAACTCGCCTACAGATGCTGGATCCTATTCTGACGAAGTCGCACACGGAGACCGCACCAGTGGTGCCAGCGGAACTTCTTCATCGCAATCATTGCACGATGACAGCATTGTCTGGGACCGAACGTTGAACGTGGAAGGTTTTGACAATACTGAACATGCCAACAGCAAGCTTAGTATCAGTGTGGAAAATGACGACAACTTTACCTTTGAAGCTCAAAGACTCGAACAGGGCGAAGTTGGCCAAATCCACGAACATTTCCAGCATCGCGTGTCTTCTCTGAGCAACAGCTCCAGTGAAGAAGAATACTCTTTATATGTGGAGCAAAGGCCTTTCACCATTAGACAGGCTGCATTACGGAAAATCAACTCATTTTTGAACTTCATGAATCCTCCACTTTACGCAATGGCCCTCTCGGTGGTGGTTGCCTCGGTGCCGGTTTTGCAAAAGTCGTTCTACGTTGACAATGGATTTGTCCAAAACACCGTTGCATCTGCCATCCAAGACTTGGGCTCAGTTTCCATTCCTTTGATCTTGGTCGTTTTGGGATCCAACCTCAGTCCGAGTTCAGAAATTCCACCGCCTAGCCACAATTATAAGAAGATTATCTTTGGCTCGTTGCTCTCCAGAATGATCTTGCCGCCAATAATTCTCTTGCCGATAATCGCCCTTTGCGTCAAGTACATTCAGATTTCTATCTTGGATGATCCAATCTTTTTGATAGTGTCGTTCATCTTGACAATCTCACCGCCAGCAATCCAGTTGTCCCAGATTTGTCAGTTGAACGAGCTCTATGAGCAGGAAATGGCCGGCGTCTTGTTCTGGGGCTACGTGGTGTTGACATTACCTACCACCATCTCCATCGTCGTTGCCAGTTTGGAAGTGTTGGATTGGGCCAACAAATTGGTTGCCTAACCTTTATTATTAGAATATGTTCTTTTGGAGAACTGTTCTGTCAATTTATTAGTTTATATTGACGGGTGACCAGTCATGAAGTTTACGAGGAAGTTGTTTCTGATTTTGTTTGATTTTCCACAGTTTCGTCTGTTTTGTATTTTGATTTTCACTTTGCTTTGTTTCATATTCACACTAGAGTTTTTTACTTGATTCATATATAGACATTGTCAATTAATCCACCAGATATAGTCATTTTCATACTTTTATTTGAGATTCTTTAGAGTCCATCGTAGGAAACACTCATAATTGGTAAAACTGTAAGCGATCAAACTTCATCCAAAAGCACTGTGTTCGCTGTATTTAAACACCATGAAAGCAAACAACGTCGATATCTCAAGAGGATATGATAGTAAGTGCAATAACTCTATTTTACACGACACAATCACCTTGGTGCACCATCAAGGATCCGCGACCCACTGCTTGATATTCCCTTTGATACATGTAATGATGATGATGAAAGTGACTGCGTTACTGGTGTTCTTAGTGTTGCTGGCGTTACTGAAGTTGCTGATGGCAGCTGGCGATAATAATTTTTGGGACATTATTTTCATGGGTCGGGTAAACTATATTACCAAAATGATAAAACTATAATGAAACAGAAACAATAAACACAAGAATAAAAAACCAAATGAAAAATGAAAAAAACTATTGAACAATTCTAAATTAACAATGGGAAAAGGGAACTTTTATCCTGAAATCGTTTTCTTTTTATCCCATCCTCCCCTTGAGGGCCCCATTATACTAACTCACTATCGTCCTCTGCACCTTCCTCTAGCTCTTCTGGCTCAAAAATATTATCAACAACATACATCAAGTGCTCCACCACCTTGCCCTGGTAGCTCATGTCCTCAGTGTTTGTGTGGTTGGATGACAACAAGTTTGGGCCCCATATGATGCCCAAGTTTCTGGCAGACATTCTGTTGATCTCCTCCTTTTGCGAGACGCGGCAAAGATGGAATATCAAGGCACGGAGAGTAAAGTAATTGGCGTCAGGTAACTGAAAGACCACCTCATGTATCGCCTTTTGTCTTTTGAGCGGGTCGGCTATCTTCACCGCGTCGAGCATCGGCTTGTAGAACGAGTGCGGGAAGAGCGGTTCGGGAAGCTGGGCAAAGTATAATTTGAGGAGCGAGGCAATACAGTACATGTCGCTGTCTATTATATCCACTGGGTTGTTGATCAACTTGTGGATCATAGATCTGTCAGCATTGATTGCTTCCTTGAGCTGGTGGGTCTTGGTGGAGTTTCCAGAGGTTCTGTAGATACCTTCGAGCTCTAAACCGTAAGTGTCGATAATGTTGATACAGGTCCGGACAATAAGCGGCACCGATCCGTTCTCATAGATGCATAATGGAGTAATTGAGCCGCCAAATATGAGCGGCTGATCTCCTCCAGTGCGCTTGACCACAGATAGCTCTTGGGCCGATGGCAACGCGCTTTGAGATCTATTGTCATGAGCAAACACCCCACCGGCGGCATAGTCGCTGCTGTTATAGTTGCCCGCTGGATGGAGCTGTTCGTGGCTGCTGCTCTTGATGTTGTTAATGTTGAGATGACTATTGTTGGCGCTGTTGTTGCCATTTGGCACGGTATTCGAAGCTCCAGCTTGGAGGTAGCTATATCTATTACTGTTATTGTTTTTCAGTGGTGACTCGACGCTGGCGTCTTGAATTGGTTTCAATAAACTATTGTTGGCATTCTGAACCGGAGAAATGCTGCCCTTTTTGAAGATCGAACTGGATCTCTTGATAGCAGTAAAGGCGTTTGCATTGGTATTGTTGTGGAGAGTATTGTTGACATTACTGTTGTTAAAGTTGGCCTGTGTATGCACCAAGGTTGGATGAACCTTGTAGTCAACCGGTATCAAATTTCTGGAAGAGCCTTGTCTCTGGTACTTAAGCAAATATTCGTACAAGTCCTTTTCGTTGTCGACAGATGCGGCCAAGCTTTTCATTGATGCTTGGCGGGCGTCTGGTCTTAGTGGCGATATAAGCACACCTGAATTCATAAGCAAGTTTTCGCACCAAGTGACGTATTTTTGCAATTGCACGCTCATGGCTAAATCAATTTCAAGGATCAAATCTTTCAAAGTTTTGGAGTTTTGCGGTCTGTGAAAGTTAAGCAAATCGTTCTTCAACCCTTTGCATATAGCTACTTTGGAGCTATAGTCCTTGTCAGCGTTTTCGATCTTGACAAGCAACTCCTCCTCTTGCTGAGATGTGGTCTTCGATTTAAGGGAAAACTTTTTCGTTGGCTCATTGGTTCTGACCTTTTCCAACTCGACGCAGAGATTATCGTATCTTGACTTGGCCTTCTCCGCAGCCAGTATGGCATCAGCAACCTCTTTTTCTTTTCTTTTTCCTTCATCTTTAAGCTGCCTTCTCTGTCTCTGCATCATCGCGGATAACTGGAATAACTCATCGGACATTGTCTGCAATGCCGTCACATAGGCGTATCCGACGTTATGCAATCTCTCATCAAAGTTTACAATCTGCTCAAAGTTTCTTGTAAACGAATCCTGTCTTATGCTAGATGAATTGTGTCTGAGATACTCCTTGGTGTTCTTGGCAAGTTTCTTCAACTGGTAGTCGTGCTCCTCCTGAAATGCGGACTTCTTCTTGATAAACTTGGCAAACTCATCACAGCTAGTTATGCTTTCCTTGAGCCTCTTGAGAAGTACGTCAAGGGCGCTGTCAGAGTTCAACACGGACTTTATTTTGTCGTCATCGAGAAGCTCTGGTGATGATTTGGGCAAATCTTTACTTGGACTCGGAAGCGAAATGGATGCCGGATCTTTCAGAGACACTTTGGGGCCGGAGGTAGTGGGGTTGAGCGTGGTCCCTTCTTCGGGGCTCATGCTATTGGAAGAAGATATTGGGTCGAGGTTGTTCGCAGAATCCAAGCTCTCTCTAGGCTGGTAGCCGCTCATGTTTGGTAACCGCTATTGAGTGAGTATTGGGTATCAAATGCTATCCTTGGATCAGAGATCGATAGCGGTCTGGTAGAAGAAACGGCTCGCGGTGCCGACTATAATCCTGATATTGACTGCTACACTAGTATTGGGAGAAAAGACGCCGTGGCGGGTAGAGGCGCTCTTGAAGGGGGCAGTGCAGGTGATCTGATGATGATCTGGCAGTAGTCTCTTGGGATTGGCTTTGTTTTATTCTTCTTTTGGTTTTCTGACACGATTCGCTTTGGTGTTTTCCTCTGTAATGATGCTACCCGCCTATAGCATGTACCAACATAATGGTTTCAATAAAACGCGTTTTTTTAATTTTTTGACGTTTCAGCACGATGAGATGTCAATATACGAGAATGATCTGTTAAGGTAATAGCCAGCCAAACCTATCATCACTAATTACACATATGACCCAGGAGCTCAGACTATCGCAGCGGGACTACGTCCCCCAGATTAAGGGCGTGGAGTACGTCAAGACTCTTGGTCAGGGTTCTTTTGCCTTTGTCAAGCTCGCGCATCTCAAGAAGAATCCCGCCAAAACTTTTGCCATCAAGTTCATCAGCAGAAAGTACTGCCACAAGTTTGGCCTCAAGGACGATGACATATCGCGGGAGCTCATGATCCACAAGAGCTGCAACGGCCATACCAATATCATCCAGCTCTATGACGCGGGCTCCGACCGCAACTACTTGTGGATGATCATGGAGCTTGCCTCCTCCGGTGATCTTTTCGACAAGATTGAGCCTGATGTGGGGGTCGACGAAGAGATTGCCCACTTTTACTTTAAGCAGTTAATCGGCGCCATT
This sequence comes from Saccharomycopsis capsularis, assembly GCA_031125595.1. Lineage (NCBI taxonomy): Eukaryota > Fungi > Ascomycota > Saccharomycetes > Ascoideales > Saccharomycopsidaceae > Saccharomycopsis > Saccharomycopsis capsularis. The sequence goes on from JASTUX010000015.1 coordinate 225,884, forward strand.
GATTTCATCCACAGAATTGGCGTGTCGCATAGAGACATCAAACCGGAAAACATTCTCTTAGACAAGTATGGCAACTTGAAAATAGCCGACTTTGGGCTCGCATGTGTCTACAAGAAGAAGTCTGGCGAGAGAAGGCTAGCCTACAAAGCGTGTGGGTCGCCACCATACATGGCGCCAGAGGTGGTAAATGTAGAAGGATACAGACCAGAGCTCACCGACATCTGGTCCTGCGGGATTTTACTTTATGTGCTTTTGACCGGCGAAACACTATGGGAGGAGCCAACGACTCACGATCCAGATTTCAAGTACTATGTGGCAAACAGCAACAGAATATATTTGTCTTATCCTTGGTCGAAGTTGAGTACAGAAGTCATAGCACTTTTAAAAGCACTCTTGAAAATCGACCCCAATGATAGAATTTCTCTTGACCGAGTGAGAAAGCACCCGTGGGTCAATAAACCAAACGCATTGTTCAACGCTAAAGGTCTTTGCGATAACCCAAGTTTGCTTATCAGAAAGCTTATGGCCAACTTGAAGATCAGCTTATCCGACGACGAGTTTTTCAGGGCCACACAGCAGGCCACTCAACAAGCAACGCAAATGTCGCAGGCCTTCAACCTCAGCAACGACGCTGCTCAGCTAGCCAATTCACAGCCGGTATTTGAGTCCGCTAAGCTACTAATAGGCTTGGACAATACCAGTGACACGAACTACAATGCTCTCGACGCCAAAGAAAGAGAATTTTCGGCCACACAGAAGGACTTTTCCGAGTACGGAAAGAAGGTTAATAAAAAACTTGAGCGCAAAGATAATGATTTGCTCAGATACCAGTTGATCTCTAAAGATCCTGCCATTTTACAGTTTATCAATGAGTCAGACAAGGACAAGTATTTGCCTGAGCTATCTCCTCTTTCGGACTCGAGCAAAGAAAATGTGAATGACGCTGGCAGCAAGAATATCAAGAGGGCTGCCGAGAAGCTCGAGGCCATGAAGCACTATTTCAATTTTGCCGAGAGATTGACTAGATTCTTTTCCATCTTACCTATAGAGTCACTACTCTCAACCATTTTGGACGCCTTACACCAGGATGGCGTGCAGACCAACTTTTCCGATGAGCTTCTCTCCCAAATGACAGAAAAGAGGTTCACCAAGAAGATACAGGCCCTCAAAGTTGAGGCCGAGGCCGACGAAACCAAAGCAAAGAGGTTCAACGACGGCATAACGTACGCGCTGATCACAATACACACGATAGACTCCCGAAAAATGGCGCTCAGGGGGGCCATTAAGATCTCGAAGATCCCGAACATTACGTTAAAGAAGGTGGAGTTTATCAAGAACAAGGGCGACCCCTTGGAGTGGCGAAAATTCTTTAAGAAGATTACAGTTCTCTGTAGGGACGCCGTGTACATTGATCAGAGTTTGCGATAGGATTTATGATAGACTAATACAATAACAGTAAAAAGTTTTTTGCCTCTTTTGTAGACGTGTTCAGAGACACTGGGCCTTCAGGTTCGGTGTCTAGTGGTGTTCGGGTGTGTGAGTGTTTGGCATTACACCCATGCACCCCTTCTCACGATTCTGTTTTCTGAAAAGAAAAGTGAAACGTCAGGAGCTTTCTGATCTCTTTTGCTGCGCTGTACTGGTTTTCTGACCTTCGACACATCCCGGAACATCACAGACAACACAAGCACCGCTACTGCTCGCTGAACAAATCGGTAAGAAGAAGCGTTATTGTTCGAAAGTGCATATTTCGCAGAGAGCGCTTACAGAGTTGTTGCGCGAGGGAATATCTAATCACGGAAAAGAAGGAAGTCAGGTCTCTTGTTCAAGAGATACGTCAGACCATTAGACAGATCAGAAATACATCTTTCACATTTGCAGTTACAAATACAAGCAAAAGCCTTGTATACAGAAATCATTAATCTAATATAAAAATATCTATTTAATATCCCACGATGGATTTGCTCAAGGAAGGAATGAAAAACATCAGCTTGTATGAGGTCAAGAAACAAGTGCGCAAAGCCCAGAATGTGGTTCTCAACTACAGTGAGATGGAAGGCAAGGTGAGAGAGGCCACTAACAATGAGCCGTGGGGTACTCCGAGCAAGAAGATGCAGGAGATTGCTGACGGCACCTACAACTACAGAGAGCGCGAGGAGATCTGCGGCATGATATTTAGAAGATTTACCGAGAAGACTGCCTCCGAGTGGAGACAGATTTACAAGGCGCTTATTTTGCTCGAGTACATTGTCAAGCACGGCTCTGAGAAGTTTGTTGACGATGCCAGGGCCAACTTATCCTTGATCTCTATGTTGAAGTCGTTCCACTACATTGACTCGCAGGGCAGAGATCAGGGCATCAACATCAGAAACCGCGCCAAGTTGCTCTTGGCCTTGCTCAATGACGACAACAAGATCAGATCTGAGCGTAAAAAAGCTAGGGAAAATGCCAAAAAATTCGGCGGTGTTGCTGGCGGCGCTCCATCGTACCGTACCAGATACACCAACGGTGCTGCCGGGAGCGGCACCTTCGACTCTGATGACGAAGGCCCCTACGACTATGCCACTCCATCGTTTGGCGGCGCTACCAGCATGGTTTACGGCGACGGCGGGGTTTACGGTAACAGATTCGAGGACTCAAGAGCCGACGCCGCTGCAAGCACCATTGGACAAGAAGATTTTGAAGAATACGATGCCGGCGCCAGCACTCCATCATCGGGCTCTTCGCGTCCACAAAAGACCAACCGTGCCGCCAGAAACAGTCAGAGAACCAAACCAAACAGCAGCAGTAGTAACAGTGCCGCCCAACAGCTGCAGCAGCAGCCTGTCACCCAGGACTTGTTTTCATTTGATGATGACGAGCCTGCTGCCACTTTGAACAACAATGCCCACGACGAAGACGACGAGTTTGATGATTTCCAGAGCGCTGCCCCAGTGACTCAGCCACAACAACAGAACAATACTAACAATCTCAATGGCCTCTTTGCCGCTCAGCCAGTCCAGCAGCAAAACAACCTTGACCTTTTGAGCGGTCTTTCGAACTCTACTCCAGCTGCCAACACCAACACCAATACCAATATCAACGCCTCCTCTTTTAACAATAGCTTCAACACGCCAGCTATCGCCACGGCCCAGACTGGCGGTGCTGATGCCTTTAGCTCGTTGTTCTCGTCTGCTAAGAGCAACGTGAATTCCTTCAAGCCTCAGGTTTCGCGAGCCGGCGCCAGCATTAGCGGTGTTTCTTCGAGCTACAATGGAAATAGCAACAGCAGCGGAAACCAAAAGACCAGCGTGAGCCAAACCAACGATGACAATGACTTATTTGGCGAATGGAGCAACGGCGGTACCAACGACAGCGATAACAAAAATAATGGAAACGCCAACCATAGCACCAAGAGCAACAGCAACGATTTGGACTTATTGTCCTTTTGAGCAATGAAATTTCAAGGCATACAAGTTGAATAGAGGTCAGGGTATTTGCTAAAGGTGGAACTTTTTGGTTCTTGCTAGGTACTCTAGCTGAACCGGAATTTTTTTTTTGTACAAAAAGAAGTGTTTATTTTAATTCTTAATTATTGTTTTGCTGTCGTTGTCTTGTCTTGTTTGTTTGATTTTTTTTTGATTTCTTTTGTTTTAGTTTCGTTTGGTTTTGTTTGGTTTTATACGGCTCCCTTGCCGTTACGTCGATAAAAAACAAAGTTTACTCGAAACTGCGCCCTTTAAATCAAGAACCAAGTAGCACGGACAAGCATGTTAGCACTAGCTTTCACCTTTATTTTACCTTTGTTTCACTTTATCTCTCTCCCACTGCGCACTCTTTAATTTTTGTTATCTCTTTTTTATCTCTCCTTTTTTATCTTTTTTTTCCACTTTTTCTGTCATTATATTCACACTACACAATACTACATTTTCAAATTGTACCTACCGTATTCTCTTCTTTGTCCACTTTAGTAATCTACATCTGTTTTTCTTCTCATTAAGTGGTTATACCAATTATCTGGACACGGATGTGTAAAGTAGCGGCACTGTCGAACTTGCAATCATTGCTACGTCACACCAAAATCGAAGAAAACAGCTATAAATTGTCCATACAAATAAAAGAGAAAACAAAAGACAACAAAAAAATACAAAATAGAAAAAAAGTATAAAACTACAGTCAGAATACCAATATTAACATATACGAAATACGAAAAAAGAAAAAAACAAATCAGGCAGAATACTAAACATTGAAAAAAGCAGTACCAAGAAAAAAAATCAAAATGGCATTTTATCTCACTCTCCCTTTTCCTCTCTTTATGCTCAAAAGTCCAAGAAGAACTGAGCGTATGGATCCTCGCCTTCCACACCATAGTCCAACTCTCCCTCGGGATAGTAGTCAAACAAGCTGGTGTCGCCGACACCGGCAGCAACGGGCGGCTCATAAGGGGTGACAATGTCCTTGGCGTACAACTTGTCCCAGATGACCTCCTGGAACCATGGGTGACTTTTGATGTCCTGGGCGCCATTCTGGAGGTTGCCCAAGCGGCGGGTGAGATCTGGGGTGATCAACTTGGTGAGGAGATCGACGGCAGCGCGCTCCAAGAAGGGCGGGTAGTGCACTTTGGACTGGAGAATCTTCTCGTAGGTCTTGATTGGCTGCTTGTCGTAGAACGGAGTATAGCCGGCCAACATTTCAAAGATCAAGACGCCCAACGACCACCAGTCGACGGATTTGTTGTACGGTTTAGCGGTGATGACCTCGGGAGCAATGTAGTCCGGGGTGCCGCAGAGCGTCCATGTGTAAAATGGCACCTCTTTGGCAAAACCAAAATCGGTGATCTTGACGTGACCGTAACGGTCAATGAGGATGTTTTCGGGCTTCAAGTCACGGTAGATGATGTTGTGGGAGTGCAAGTAGTCCAAGGCAAGCAAGACCTCGGCGCTGTAAAATTTGGCGACGGGGCTTGGGAAGCGCTTGGACTTTCTGAGGAGCGAGAACAACTCACCGCCCTCGACGTAGTCCATGACCATGAACAAGTTTTTGGCATCCTGGAAGGTGCCCCACATGCGGATGACAAAAGGATGGTCGATCAACTTGAGCATCTTGCGCTCGTCGTTGGTGTGCTCCACCTGCTTCATCTTGATCACCTGGGCCTTCTTGAGCACCTTGATGGCGTAGAAGCGCCCATTATGCACCGATCTCACAAGGTGGACGCGGCCAAAGGAGCCGGTGCCCAAGGTGCGCATAATCTGGAAGTCCTTGAGCGCGTACTTGCCCTTGGAGACGGTGGACTTGTCGGGGAGAAACGACAAGGGCGAGTTGACACTGTTGTTAGGCTGCAACTGTTGCTGCTGCCTGAGCTTGGCCTGGGCCTGGAGCTCCTCGTAGGTAGGGATCCGGCGAATCTCGACGGCGGGAGAACCTTGTTGTCGTAGCTGTTGTTGTGATATCTGCTGCTGCTGTTGCTGCTGTTGTTGCTGTTGCGATACTTGCTGCTGTGCCAGCTGATATTGTTGTTGGTTGTGGTGCTGGAGAGGCACCTGCTGTGCCCGTTGCTGTTGCACATAGTCCTGCTGATAGTTCATGTTGAGCAGTAGGGCTCGAGCGGCAGCCCGCGATTGGCAATGGCGACAGTTGAGCTTTTTAATATGGCAATTGGCAGTTCAGCTATTGCTGGTAGAGAAGGCGCACAGACCAGAGAGCAGGGAAGAAGGAGTATTTGTGTGTACAGAGACTCGAGCAACAGCGGCTATCTAGCGGCGGTGAGGGCAGGGTGCGCACCTAAACGCTCTCCAGAGAGGTCGATTGGCGGCTGACGGGGATGGAAGCGGTTTTACACAAGAGCGGGTTGTTGGCGGTGCTCTGGGTTAACTGGCTGATGGCGCTGGCGGTGGCTTCTTCTTGTCAGACTGACGCTTTATGTCTACGCTGCTTACAATAATTCAACATCGGATTCACATTGAATGTTATCCGGACACTGGTGAGGGAAAGTGGACGGGTTATCACATAACACCATTCCTGCTCAGAGCACTAATACCACACTACTGGTATACACTGTTTCCTCTTTATATATATACACAGAACAGTAGACGGCAATTGAAAGCACCACTACACTTTCAAGTTCATTCGTAAACATTGTATATTACAGTAGCACTTATGTGTACCCGCGTGTCCTGGCGCGAGCTTTTGCTCTTCTCCCGCACTCCTCTCGTTCCTCTTTCCTGCTTTCGCTTTCTCTCCTCAATCCCTCGCTACACATCTTTGAACGTTCGGCCGCAGCTCAAGCACACGTAGAACAACAGCATGCTAGTGTCCTTTCTTCTGATCTGGGATTGGAAGAACACGCATCCGTGGGCGTGGCAGTACGGGCACTCCTTGTCGGTTCGAGGAAGCGTTGGATCACTGCCCACGTCCTGCACCACGCCCGCGGTCTCGGCCATATCCGCCTTCAACTCGTGGCGGTACACCTTTGGGTCGTCCGCGAGCTCTGTGTAGTTGCAGTTCCGGCACGAGAAGAGAAGCCTGCTGTTCTCCTTGTCTTCCTTGGGGTACAACATGTTGTTGCTGTATGTTTGTTAGTAGATGTTAGGAACGGGCTGTTAAAGACGGCGACGCGTCGGGCGGGCGGGCGCGAGCGTCCGCCCGCCGTACGGCACACTTACCAGTCGGAGCAGAACTTGAAGGACGTCATTGCTGCCTGTGCTCTATTGTAGGACTATTCTGTTTTTTTTCTTATTGATCTGATCCAACGTGGGAGGCCAAAGACAATACTCGGAGGGGCAACTGCTGGTGGTCCCGCGGCGCTGCCTAGTCTTTCATCGTTGTTGTTGTTTTATTCTAGTGTTTCACCTCTGCTTTTTTTCGTGTCCTGTTGAGGCCGGGTAATGCCCCTCCGTCCACGAAAAAAATTCAGAAAATTCAGAAAATTCAGAATCCAAAAGCCAAAAGACTGAAAGTTCCCACTCAGGGAGCATAGCGAACTGCCACCAATAGCACACATACACGTCTGCCATCGTCGCCATCAGCAAAAATGTACAGTGCCATCCGTCTTTCCAGCAGAAACGCCAGAGTGTTGGCCAAGAGGTATGTCACCCTGAGATCATCACCAGATCATCCCACGAAACACAACGGACTTCTCTATATCGAAAGCGCAGACAGTCCAGTCCTCAGCAAAACCCCGAGATTCAAATACTAACTGTTTCCTCCCTTTTGTAGAGCCCCAATAGCCAGACCATGTGCCGTTCGTTTCAACTCCAGCGCCTCAGCTGCCGCTGAGACTGCCGCCCCAGTCGACCCAAAGATCGCTACCATCGTCGACCAAATCTCCAAGCTCACTTTGCTCGAGACCAGCTCCTTGATCACCGAGCTCAAATCCAAACTCAATATCCCAGACATCTCCTTCCCTGTCGGCGGCGCCGCTGCGCCAGCTGCTGCCGCCCCGGCAGAGGAGGCTCCAGCCGCCAAGGAGGAGGTTGAGGAGAAGACCATTTTCAACATTAAGTTGGAGAGCTTCGACGCCAAGACCAAGCCAAAGGTTATCAAGGAGGTCAAGGGCTTGTTGGACTTGTCCCTCGTTGAGAGCAAGAAGTTTGTTGAGAGCGCTCCTAAGGTTTTGAAGGAGAATGTCGCAAAGGAGGACGCCGAGAAGATCAAGAAGACCCTCGAGGCCTTGGGTGCCAAGGTCACTCTTGAGTAAGCAGAATAATAATCAAGAAAAACGGAAAAACATACCAATAAAATTTAATACAAAGTAAAGCACGGGCATACGAATATCGCAGCGGGAGACAAGAAGGTAAAGCTTTCTGGTATTTTATACTCTTTGTTCTGTTAAGAAAGCCATTCATCCGTCTCATCCATTCCTGACCTATTCAAAACACCACACTCAAGTTTGTTCATCCAGACACCCTAATCTCCATCCCCTTCAGTTTCCTTCTTCCTTTTAGTCACATTTTCAAAATCCGTCATGTATATATGAAATATAAACCTAGTCGATAATTACATCACTGAAGCTCTAACTTTTAACGGGTTTACGTAAGTGTTAATATTCAAAAGCATCAAAATAGGATACTAGTTCAAACAAAATAACAAAAAGTAAAATGTATTATTAAATGCAGATGCTGTAGTGGTATTAAGGTATATATGTAGAACAACAAAAATTGCAAATAATTGAATTGTAGAAAGAAAAGAAAAACCAGGATGAATATCATTAGGAAAACTATTAGCGGTTGAAGTACAATATGCAAATAGGATCAAAAGTGAACTCATATAAACCCACAAAAGTTTCGGCATTTAATAATGACAAGGCCTCCTTCATCGAGACACTCCCTCTAAAATCTCATAGAGTTCCTCTTGCTGTAAACAAAGCCAAGCTCATCTTGATCTGCCCCAAAACTGCTATTCATACCATTGTTCCCACCATTTCCTGCGTTAAGATGTGGCAGGTAACCCGAGTAGTTACCCACGCGCTCGATCATAGAGTATCGGTTGCTCCTACCACTCATAGAAGATTGTGGTCTCGACTGTAGTCTGCCGTTTCTGGCAACAACGTTCTTGAAGTGTGAGTTCATATTGCGGTTCATATTCAAATGATCACTGTTGTTCGGCGAATCGAAACCCTGGTTCTGCTCTTGGGGCTGGTACATTGGTGTATGGTAGTCAAAATTGCCATTGTGGCTCATGTCGTAGGGCTGATTCTGCACATAGAGACTGTTTCGTCTGCTTCCAGTAGGACTGTACATTCCGTTTCCATGAGAAACTCCATTGCCATTCACACCATCAATAACACTTCCATTAAGGCTTGGAGAATAGTAGTTTCCCGCTTGACCATTGTCTAACATTGATGATGACTGCATAGACTGCCTTTTTGCGCTATTCCGCGATGTCGCCCTCTGTTTCAACTTCTCCAAAGCTTCAAATTTCTTCAACTGTTGCTTATGATGTTGAATTTGTTGCTGCAATGCAACGTTGCCATTTTCCTTCGTTCCTTTACTGGCATTAGTGCCATTAAATGGGTTGGTGACAATTGAGTTTTCATGGTCTGGGAAAATAGAAGGACTGTTTCGAATGCTGCCTCTGTTGCTTCCCTTGGAGCTTGTGTAATCAAAATTTTGGGACATGTCTATAAACATATTGCTATAATTGTCATTATTAGTGTGAGCATTGCTAAAATTCAGGGCATGTGGAGACCCATGAAGGTCATAGTCATTAAGATGGGATTTATAAGCTCCATTCATGCTCTCATCAAAACCTTCAATATATGACAAGTCCTGGTTATTCATATTTTGACTTTGAAGCCTTGGACTGGCGTAGTTGCTGAGACCGCCATTTCCGGCTTCACTTTCAAACTTGCTATAGTTGAATCCAGGAAAGGATAATCTATTGCTAGGCAATTCCAACCCCTTGTGATTGCTGCCGCGACGACTTTTCGAAAATGATAAATCAGGGTTCCCGATAATACTATTATGGTGAGGGTGGCCGATGAGACCGTTGTTACCGTGTTGAGAGACATTGCCAGTCATGGTTTTTGACCTTCTACGGGCTAGTCTTCTCGTTGGACTGTAACTTGCATTGTAGAAAGGCTCTTCTTTATTATCAATACTGACATTGTATGGAGGAGACTTGAGCGAGCTCTGGTTATGCAATGAGCTTTGCAGCTGATTGGTCAACTGCCTGTTTCGCGATCTGTTGATGAAGCCAAGGTTTAAACTGCCGTTCGGATAATTATCAGCAGCAAAATCCCTGGGGCTTTCCATCAATGGGCTCGACGTTTCAAAGCCATGTCCTGAAAGCTTCGAAAGGTTCACTGAATTATTTGCATTGTTATTATTATTAATAAAATTATGATTATTGCTTGCATTGCTATGTGAATAAAAATGATCTTCCACAAATACCCTTGAATTATTCACGCTGGCAGTGTGACTGAGCATGGACCCGTTGCGAGACGTAAAGTTTTTGGGCAATAGGGTATTCCTAGGGTCAAACAGCTGTCTCCCTATGCTGCTGGCCCCTTGGCTGTTTCTCCGGCTTGTAGCGATATTGTCAACATCATCAGAAAACTCGCTGCTTTCATCGCTCAAATTGTCCTTTAGCAGCGGCTCAAAATTAGTCTCTTGCGCTTTAATGTTACTTGATATATTGCTTGTAATATTTTTCGCCTGATTTTTCAAAATTGAATCATTGAATGTTGGAGTAGGTAGCCGACTATTTAGTTTGAACAAGTTTTCTATCCTGCTATCGTTGCCGCTACTGCTTCTTGAAGATATATTGCCAAGTTTTAACAGATTTGTATTTTGCGGAAAAGCTGATTTGAGGCTATGTGTTTTGTTCTTTAGTGGTGATCCAAGATAGCTCGTAGAATTTGAGGATCTTCGGCGGGTATAGTTCTCGGCTAATGGCGATAACTTGTCTAAACTCTCATTATTAAACTCTTTATCTAACACAGGCAGAGTAATCTTAGAGTTTGAAATTGCCATGGATCGAACATCATCGTTTATACTATCATCAAAGGAGGTATTAATGCTGCTAAGCTGTACGTGGATGTTTGTGTTGGCATTTTGATGATCTTTTTCCTGATAGTCTGATACTTGAGTCGAATTGCTTTCGTGGCCGCTGTTAGTCTCAGAGATGTTCATTATGACGGTCGATAAGCTGGTAACAATTCCTTGTATTCTTTTGTAAAGTGATAGAGAAGCGACATCTATTAAGGACTTGTACTCTATATGGCCCTTATTGACACTAGCACTTTTTACCTTTATAGGTGCTTGAAATAGATCAAAAGCTGTCTTCAAGGACTTCTCCATAGAGTCCCTCTGCTCCCTAGTTAAATTTGAAGCTGAATTTAGTAAGTCGAGCAATTCAGCCTCGAAGGAGAGTATTTCATTTGAACGAGCAAGAACTGATGGGTACCTCTGAAAAGCGGTCATAATGTTCTCACTTTTGTTAATCGCTTCATCATGATAAATGGAGCCATCAACACTGGTGGTGACTTTGTTGGTGTTGAAATTACTCGCAGTATCAGCATCTTCTTCACTTTTTACATTTTTCTCTTGGCTGGCATCATTATTCATATCTGGGGACACTCCAAAATCTAACCTGCTAAGTTTCTTCCTGCCTATTTTTTTGACAGCTATTTCATTCGCACCTTGAGCATCATCGCCATAGGGCATGTAGCTAGCATAAGAGCGGTTCGATATAGATCCCATCATCCTGGTTGAATGGCCTGACACAAAACTGTTATCGAAGTTATTGTTTGTGCCACTGTAGTTTAGGGCCATTGCTGTTCGAGACATTGAAGCCAGACAGCAAAATCACTGAATGCTTTCTCAGATCTGAGACCACAACTAATTGGTTGGTAGTGCTGCTAAATATCGCTAGATTTCGCTGCGTATTTTATGCCTGTGTGCTGTTTGGATAAGCGCTTGGCGCGACCTGGTAAAAGCTTATATGATGCCTGCGCCACCTGGTCTGATTTTATGATAAAATGTGTGTATAGAGATTACAGCGCTAAACTCTTGCCGGCACAAACATTCGCTCTGAGACCGTTTGCTGTGCTATTATAACCACAAAATTAATCACAAATGCTTTTTATAATAATTTCGCGAACTTAAGGTGCTTCTCGGCTCCTATATCAGAGTATCTGACGATGTTTTGTAGTCTTCATGGAGCTCTTCGCTGGCAAACAGGTTTTCTGTTTCTGTTTTTGTTTTGTTTCCGAAATTTTAGTGATCTCTGCTGCAGCTCTATGTATGCAAAGGTGATAATATGCGTATTATAGCATAGGTCATAATATACTTACAACAAGAGGCATTTGCGTGCACAAGTGCGCTTGAGCCTATGTATGTGGGCCTTTTGACAGCTTTGAAATTCACGTCTGCTATAATTCGAAGAATACTTTGACAACGTATTATCCGCGAAATGTATCTAGAGCATTTGTTACATACCCTCGCCTCCTATTTTCTTTGATTGGGTTGGGCCACCATCATATTCTCTTTACGTCTCATTGTGGTCACTCTCTCTGAACCCTCAAATACAACAATTTAATGTGCAAAAAGGAGAGTAAGAGGTAGTCTCTTCAGGCTTCTGCGGACCTTCATATTGGCGAGCCTGACAGAGCATTAACATGTATTGTTGCCAGGCATAACTTCTTAATCTTTTCTTACTTCTTTTTAAATAAGGTTTTACGACGCTGTGGTCGCATAGAATAGATAGCGAAAGAGACGAGACAGAGCGAACATGCCTGGTTTATGGGTCTGTTCGCTTGAGGAAAAATGTATGTTTGCGGTACTACCAAATACAATTTTACCGCATAACCGGACGTCATAACCAATTTTTTGAGATGCCGAGGTTTATGGAATAACAGATGGTAAAGAATAGTGCCCCATGCCAGGTAGAGGTATCGCACATTGGGCAGACAAAGCCTCTGAGTATAATGTTTCTGCAATGCTTTTCTTAGAAACTTCTCTTTACGCTTCCAACCTTTAGTAACCAGGTCTTACCGATCCCTGTTGGTGACGGCGCAAAATGTAGGTGATAGCTATTTAAAACTCACATGTCTTCATAAAAACTGTCTTGGCTGTGAGAATGTCTACAATGTGTTGGTTATCCCTTATATTAATGATGTTTTGCTTTCAACTTTATAAGCTCTTCAATATTTAATTTTAGCAGACAAGGCTGAAATGTAAAACAGCTTGTCTTTTTTCATTGAGGTTAGGAAACACCACTTTGACTACTAGTTGGCTTATAGCTCTTCTGTTAGAACTAACGTAATAGAAGAATGTGCTTTCTGAGTGTTCATTACAACACCCGCTACCTCCTCAAAGAAAGACACGCTAAAATGTAGTTGTTGTACTGACTCTCCTGTGCTGTGGAACTACCTTAGGAGACTGTCCTTTTCAGTGGAGTCTGCGTCGACCAGGCCTCCAACATGTGTCCTCTGTGGGCTGAAGGCAATACTTGCCTCTGGCAGACACCTTTCAATTCGGCTATACAGAATTCCCAGTGCAATGTAAGACAGCCTATTCTTCCTGGGTGCCGGCCTCAAATTTTAAAGTTGAGCACCACTATTGCTTCTATTATGCAAGATTTCAATGATATGAGCCAGGAATAGCAGTTATAGTAGTTTTCTTTTCACTATAGTATGCTGCTACCTGAAAGGGCTCGTATCATATATAACCCAAGGGCTCCCCCAGAACGATCTTATTTCGAAATCTTATATTTTTGTTTTACTTTTTCTTCACATCAATTAAAGATTAATACAGAGCGAGATATTGAGTTGATAATCATAAATGTACATGGATTCATAGATTAAAAGTAGCGGTTTATCACTACCATTGCTACCACCTTCCTTTGACCTTTTCTGCCCTGTCTTGCAATTTTTCCCTTTTGATCACCACTTCAATCGTCTCGCAGACTCGCATCTCCTTTCAGTATCATGCTTTTGATTTACTTTCTTGTTTCGGTGATAGCCTTCGCCAGTATTTCTGAAGCTGCTCCTACGAAGAAGATCAAAAGACATAGTGAGCACTGGTACAACCATCATGAAAACGATAATAATGGTGACTATCCTACCCCATGGCCCTCTTCTTCCCACCATCATAAGAAGACTTCCATCTGGGAAAGCTTCTATCCTACCAGTACTTACGACTCTGCTTTCAACGCCTATGGCAGTGACGGGTCAGAATACCCTGTTACTAAGACCATTAGCTGGGCTTCCAGTACTTCTGGCAGTATATCCGGATCCAACTCCACTTCATCTTACTTCCAGTATCCTAAGAGCGAACCAATCTTGGGTGTCAACTTGGGAGGATGGCTTGTCATGGAATCATGGATCAATACCGACTTGTTCTCCAAAGAAAATTTCCCTGATGGAAACATTCCAACCGACGAATACAACTTTGTTACCAATTTGGGCACCTCAAAGGCTGGTGAACTTTTGGAAAAGCACTATGCTTCCTGGATCACCGAGAAAGACTTCAAAGACATCAAGAGCTACGGTCTCAACGCTGTAAGGATTCCAATTGGTTACTGGGCCTACAAGACCATCCGCGAAGAGAACTACTACAAAGGTGCCCAGGAATCTTACTTGCAAAAGGCCATAGGTTGGGCCAGAAACCACGGTTTGTACGTCTGGATTGATTTGCACGGCACCCCAGGCAGTCAGAACGGTTACGATAACAGTGGCCACAAGGGCGCCCACGACTGGGGTAACGGCAATAACATGGATATCACCCAGGATATTTTGAAGCAGATCTTCCAAAAGTACGGTGGTTCTGAGTACAAGGATGTCATCATTGGCATTGAGTTGGTGAACGAGCCATTGGTTAATGGTGCTGGTGTCAATCAAGACAAGCTTTCTTCCTTCTACTCCAAGGCAATCAGCAACGCCCGTAATGATGTTGGCATGAGCCAGAACATTGTCCTCCACGATGGTTACTTGGCTCAAGGCGCCTGGTCCAAAAAGAGCTACACCAACAAGAAAAACATCATCTATGACACCCACTTGTACTTGTTGTTCGCCGACAATTACAAGGCCATGAACTACGACCAAAAGTTGAAGCAGGTCTGCGAGTGGGGCGAACAGATTGCCGGCCTCAGCTACAAGGAAGTCGTTGGTGAGTTCACTGCCGCTTACCAGAACGGCGGTAACTACTTGAAGGGCATTGAGCACTGGACCAATGATGACAAGTCCAAGATGAGCAGAATGGTTCAGGCTGAGTTCAACGCGTTTGAAAGAAACTATGGCTGGTTCTTCTGGAACTGGAAGATGATCAACGTTGACCAATGGAACTTCAAGAAGTTGATTCAGCAGGGTATTATCCCAAACCCGGTCACCAAGAGAATTTATCAAGACTGTAAGTCTTAAACATAGTTACCATCAATCAAGTAAAAATGACAGAATTCCACTTTTCCTCTTTTTTGTCTCTCAAAAATTTCCAATACTACCTTCAATTCTTCGATACCCATGTTTTGCTTTTTAGTTTTTGGTTTTTGGTTTTTGCTTTTACTCCTTAGAGTCATAGAGTTGTTTAGATCAACTAGATTTGAATAAAAATTGCTTTTTATACCTACTGTAGCCCTGGTATTGCTCCTTATTTGAATTTTCCTAGCTCAAATAAAAAACGACCTTTCTACACATCAAAGGTCTTCGCAATTCAATTCGTCTAAACCTTCCAGAAAACTGAACATTTAATAAGCAAATGTGAAAAACCAAGAGCTCGGTGCTATAGAGGGTGCAGCACCCTCCTGTATGCCTTTCCTTCTCAAGAACGCTTCAAACTGATTTCCGAGAAGAAACAGCGCAGTGAGGCAAACACCTTTAAAATATCTCTTCACCAATTAACTTAGAATACGAAACATACAACAATGAGTCAAACACCGCCGGTAATACCACCAAAACCTTCGTTACCTCCCAAATACAAGCAAACCCAGGACACTGCCAACCACGTAGCCGCAAATGCTCCCGGTGCCACCAGCGATAGCCACACGCAGCAGACGCAACTGCAAGCTGCCTCCATTGCAAACCAGTCCGGCTTGATTAATCCACTCCCGCTAAGTAGGTCCCTTGTACTTTTGCCGGACTCGAAGCTCCAGGAATTTGAAGCTTCCGTCACGTTACTACAGGGCTACTTGGTCTCGCTCCAGCAGACTAAGACCATCCAATCACGCCAAAAAGCCCTTATTGATCAGCAGCTCCAGCGGCTTCAGTCCCTACTTGGCGAGTTTCAGCAATTGAACGCATACGAAGACCCAAATAACTTGAAAACGGTTGTGAACGGCCATTTAGCGAGCCTTCGGAAATTGGAGCAGCAGTTCCGCGAAACTGAGGCGCAAATGTTCCAGGCGCTCTCGCGGTTTCAGGTGCGGTACAAGGACACCGGAATACTCGCCACAAAGCTCGCTATGGGCATCGAAGAGCAGGTGAAGGTTAGTGGCGGGTTGTACGGGAGTGTGGCTGATAGTGCCGCTAGTGGCGGCTTTGTGGATGACAACTTGGCGCTGTTTGTGGAGCAGTATTGCAATAGCAGAAGCAAGTACCACTATTTAAGAGAGGTACAAAAAAGACTTGGTGAGGACAGAATAGGTGGCATCATTTAGTGTGCAGGTTTTGATATTTACACAATAAGAGTCATTCGAGCTCATACATCATGTTTATTATGCTGAAAAATTGACAAAGACCACAGTCTAACATTACAGTTTTATACAAACAATATAATTTGGCATTGCATTATGCTTCGGTATTTTTATGTTACTTTAGCTGTCTGCTCTCCATTCGCGTTAACACTCAGCACCTGCTTTCCTTTCATGTTAGCGCTCAGTGTTCGGTTTCCATTTGTATTAATATCAAGTACCTGTTTTCCATTTGTATTAACATTCAGAGCCTGATTTCCTTTCATATTAGCATTCAATGCTTCGTTTCCTTTGGTATTAACGCTCGGTACGCTGTCACTTTTTTATTTTTTGTGGAGCTAATTGTCTGTAAGTGATTGATTTTTGCAACAATTTGCGCCGCCCCTTTTTTACGAGAGAATTACTTGTCGGGATCAAGCATTATGGCCATACCGTTTAATCTTTCAAATCCAAACTGGACTACAATTTTTGCCGAAGTGTCGACTAGTGATCTTTAAGAGTACAATTTTTTGCCCCTGATGTTTTTGATCTAGCTCTTAGAAAATAGAAAAACGGAACATGGAGTGTAACTTTTTGCTTCTGTTTGTTAATACCTTGGGAATATAAGGTTTCGAGCTCCAGTAGCTATCGTTTTCCTTCTTTTCCGAAATTGGTACACAGAAAAAGCTCAAGATATAAAGTAACATCCGGTGAAATAACTGGGTACCTCTCAAACTTTTTTTCATTGCCTCAACAGCGGCTTTTCGAAGTGTAATCCCAGTTGCGCTGGTATCGAGCAGGATGTCAGCTTTGGCCTGGAAATTTGTGCTTTCATAATCGATAGTCATTGGGATGTACCCTCTTTTATTTGCAGAATACTTCAAATAGTTGATGGAACCCAGGTAAAGTGAGCTGTCCTAACCTCCAAAGATGGTTTTGTCTTTTTTGCTGTAGTCAGGTTTTATCAGTTTCATAGTATATCACAACGCTTGTGGAAGAAACCTTGCCTTAGAGCTTCAAGAGCTCGGACATACTGTAAGGCTTCTTCTCATCGTATTTGACCAAAGAATTTCATTTCTCCTTAACCAAGGTTCTAATGAGACTGTCCTTTTAGATTGAAAAGCAAAGTTTAAAAGGTGCATCTTCCAATAGCGTAGGGCCAACCTGAAGATTATTGAAACCTACAACTCCATTGATATGGGTGTTAATATATTCCTTCAGGAAGTCTCGGCCTTCCCAGAATACCCAACACTGTGAAACAGTACCAAGATGCAGATTAGAAGGCTTAAACTGAAGCTTTTTATCTCTCTTATTGTGCGTACTGGCTGAAACTCTCCTTTTTCTATTCATATCTTTGAAAATCAACACAGATTGAAATTAGGGTCTTTGTCCTTGTCAACAATAAAAGGCATTGATATTATAACATTGAGGACATTTCATCTATTATCAGGCACCATTTTCGATGATAGACTATATAGATATAGTTACAG
Source organism: Saccharomycopsis capsularis (assembly GCA_031125595.1). NCBI lineage: Eukaryota > Fungi > Ascomycota > Saccharomycetes > Ascoideales > Saccharomycopsidaceae > Saccharomycopsis > Saccharomycopsis capsularis. The sequence continues at coordinate 243,457 of JASTUX010000015.1, forward strand.
GCCTTATTTTGTGAATATTTGGTGGTGCTATGTGCTTTCAAGACACAGGACTCTCTTGCAACTGCTCGACGTTTCGTGATGCGTATTAGTTCATTAGCACCTTCAAGTCCTTCTCGCTCCACACGTAAGGCCTCAAATAGCCAAGAATAGAAAGCAGGTGTGCCCCTACTACTAGCTACTGATGCTGTACTTGCTGCTCTTCTGATTCAGTGTGTGCCTGCTCGTTGTCCCTAAACTGTCTTCCTACCTTCTACATGAATAGTTGTTTCCTTGCTCATGCTGAAAACGGTTCTGCAAAGCGCACATATACCAGCTACACGGAACCATAAACCCGAGGCGTTTCTTTCAAGTCTATGATTGCCTCTAGTTGAACTGTTGACAGATCATGAGAGTTTTTGCTACAAAAGTAACCTAAAATGACTGGCGTGGGCCTCTCGGTGTAACAATGCTTACTGGGGCCTAGAAAGAAATGAGTTTTGGGGCTGGGTCTCTGTGCTTTTTTGGCTTTCTGTCGCAAAACTCAAGGACGAAAAAACCAAAAAAAAGTGAAGAAAACGTCTGCGGCGATGCCTAAAAGCACAATTTGCACCCACTTTAGTTTGCATTGCCGAAGCTCCTTGAACGAAACTTGCACCGCTGTTTTACCAAATAATCATAAGACCTGATAGTTTACCAATAGACCAATCAGCAAACAAGAATGAGTGGGTCCGAACTCCAGAACCAACTGCAAAATGAGATACTCTCAGAAGCTGAGTTGCTCACAAAGCACAAGAAGGAGATCAGAGATTTGACCGCCACAATCACGGGAATGAAAAAGCAAGCCAATAAAAAGAACCGTAAGCAGGTTATGAAAAAGTGTCAGGAATTGGAAACTGAGTTGAAACAGAAACAGCAAACAGAGCTCCAAGGGATCAAGAAGACCCTCGGAAGCGGGAAAGAGGAAAAAGCTGATGACGATGATGAATTTTCTCCAGAAAAGCTATTGCAGCAGCTAGAGCTCGATAACAAAGAAAAAGCAGAGCAAGGGGGTGCAAATGATGCTGTATCTCAGAACGCTGAATCCGCTCAGGCGCCTAAGAAGAAGAGAAATAGACAAAAAGAAAGACTTGCCAGAAGAGAAGCAGAACAGAATAAACTCAGAGAAGAAGCAGCAAGCGAAGCTGAAGGGCAGACTGATTACCGCGCCATTGAACTCGAGAACTTGAACGCCATCTGCGACAAGCTTAAGCTCAAGCAGTATGACATTCAGCCTGATGGTAACTGTCTCTTTGCCTCCATTGCCGACCAGCTCAAAGTGCGCCACGACATTGACGTTTCTATCCAGGACCTCCGAACCAAGGCAGCAGAGCATATCAAAAACAATGCATCGCAGTTCCAGCCATTCTTATTTGACGAGCAGACGCTTACTATGGGTGACATTAAAGAGTATGTTGCCAAGATCAAGAACACCAGCGAATGGGGCGGTGACATGGAAATGCTAGCGTTGTCCAAGGAATATGATGCGCCAATCAGCGTGATGATTAGCGGAAGAGCTATTCATAGAGTCAATGAAGAAGGCAGTAAGCCAGAGTTGAAGTTGGTGTACTATAAGCATGTCTACGGCTTAGGTGAGCATTACAACTCTCTCAGAGATGCTGAGTAATGTCCAAAATAGATAGACAAAAAGCTTTTTATGATTTAAGAAAGCACATAGTGCTTAGTAACTAAAGTACCGTGTTTAATATTTTAATAGATGAGGTAAGACATTACTGGCCTACTTTGTTGGCGTGTAGCTTCTGTAGCATTTGATGACATAATATAATAGGTTTTATTATGTAATATTTCATAACCCGCTTTTTTTAAGTCTCTGTGCGTGCGGGTACCCTCCTGTTTACCGAAGGCGGCGACTTTTTACTTCTCCAAGGCCAAATTCAGCTTATAATTAATTATAGTTTGGCTTCTGTTACCTCTAGCTAAACTATACATGTACCATCCAACAGTACACGACACAGCCAGATTTACACAGCCTCAAGTGCCTCGATTAAATTGTAAACATATACAATACTTTAGAATAATAAGTGTTTCGCGAAAGTCAAAATTAGACCAATATATCACACATAACACAATTACAATCATAATACTCAATATTACACAATGGTAGCAATAGACGATGACTACTTAAATGACGAAGAGGATGTCTGTCCACTTTGCGTGGAGGAGATGGATAGCTCGGATAAAAGATTTAAGCCATGTCCTTGTGGATATCAAATTTGTCAGTTTTGTTACAATAACATTCGTCAGAATCCAGAGTTGAACGGAAGATGTCCCGCCTGTCGTCGGAAGTACGATGATGAAAGTGTTCAGTACATAGAGTTGACCCCCGAGGAAATCAAAGCAGAAAATGCGAGAAAGATTATCAGAGACAAGGAAAGGAAGCAGAGAGAAAAGGAGAGAAAGGAACAGGAAAATGCCTCTCGAAAGCATTTGGCAGGCATGAGAGTGATCCAAAAGAACTTGGTATACGTTGTGGGCCTTAACCCTCCAATACCTGCTGAAGAACTTCATGGTGCATTGAGATCAGAAAGATACTTTGGCCAGTATGGTAAAATTCTCAAAGTGGTAGTCAATAAAAGGAATCAGAACGCCAACTCTATCGGCAACAGCGGGTATGGCATATATGTTACTTTTGTGAGAAAAGAGGATGCTGACAGATGCATAAGAGCTATCGATGGATCGATAATGGATGGCAGAGTGATTAGAGCCGCTTACGGCACCACGAAATATTGCTCTTCATACTTACGCGGCTTGCCTTGTCCAAATCCAAACTGTATGTTTTTACATGAGCCAGGTGAAGAAGCCGACTCTTACACCAGGCAGGACATGTCTACTCACCAAGGTAACGAATTAGGAAGACATCGTGAAGGAGGCATAATCAGATATGGCATGCACTCTGGCAAGGGTGGCGAAATCGTGGGCCACGAGTCCTCCAAGCACGGAACTGCTTCTCTTTCGCACCACGGCAGTATCTCCCACGGTTACACTGCCGGTAACGGTTCCGCCAGCACCGGTACCAATAACAATCATGACGACGACTCCGACAACAGACCAGGATTGCCAGCCACTGCTTCGTGGGCCAAGAATCCAAATTCCACATCACAGCACAACTCACCAAAACCAAAACATGCTACTTTGGCCAATGCTTCCGCGTTTCCTACTTTGGCAGAAACTGCATTGCAACGTAATACTTCAGGTACCAACATTACACATTTGATACACAAGGAAAGAAAGAAGGACAGACACAAGGATAACAATGGACACAAGGATAAGTTCAAGGATAACCTTGACGAGTTGGTCCTTAATGAGTTGTCAGCATCCGAATTCATGGCACAGACCTTGAAGTTGCTTTCATCCAGCTTTGGCAATATAAACTACCAATTCCAGACCGATGCATTCAAGAACAATTATGATCAAGACCTTGATGATTTTCCACCAATGTTCACCTTTTTGCCATTGGACCAATTATCGATTCCAGGTAAAAACGAAGAAATTGACTACTTGAACACGGGCACCGAATTAGTAAACTCTATCATTCTTAACACCAAAGCAGAAGATTACTTTATGAATTCGGACGTCAACACACAACTAAACAAACCAGCCCAACCGCAACTACAACAGCCACAAAAATTACAACAGCAGATGCAACAACAGCCACAACAGTTACAACAACCTATAAATCTCATGCAACCGGGCGCTATAAACCCAATTTCCGAAGGCCCAAGAGCCGGTATCACCCCACCACCAGGATTATTGAACAAGCAGCTCAACATTGGCGAACTGAGCTCTCCTGCCCCACATAGTAACAGCCACTCCAGCGAAATCTTGAACCACTTGTTGAACGGTAAGAAAATTACCGCTTGATTGATTGTCATTCTGAACCTACTCTATCCCAAATTTGAAACCTTGTATTTAATTACTCACTTATTCATTTACTCACTCATCCTAGGAAGCAGATTTTCAAGAATAGTGTAGCGTGATTTAGTGGCGCGTGGTATCAATTTGTATGTGTCTATATGTACATGTTTGTCTGTTATGATTAGTATTCTAGTATATTTTGATTTTGTGTTTCGGCACTTCCAATAGTGTCTTTTTTCTTAGGTATTTGAATGTTAGGTTTTTCTTTTTGTTATCTTTTTTTAAGATTTTGTAGTTTGGTCAAACAATAACTTCGTGTCTAAAGGTATGTGAATATCACTGGCTGGACTCCAACTACTTAGGCCTTGATCCTTACGACAATAAAAGATGACAAAACTAGCATGCACGTAGACACTAAAACGTAGAAAAGAAACAAAAGAGCAGAAAGGAGAAAAATAAACAAAGGCGACGAGAGATATGTTCACAATTGTAGCATGAACAAAGTCAAAAAGAAACGAGGATACATATAAAAAAGATATTTATAGAAAGCGGGATAAAATACTTTCGCGTAACAGCTCTGGGAGAGACAATGGCGCCAGTGTGGAGGCTGATGAAAGAATATTTGTGGGCTCAGGCTAAACAAACCTTTTATAATACGTGATGAATATAAAGCACATAAGTGGGGTACAGCGCGATATTGAATACGCACTTAGCAAGTCGGCAAGAAAAAAGTGCATCAATGAAACAATAGGGTAGTTGATTAGTTAAAATGTGCTTATACAACGTCCTTCACATCATGTAAACTTTTATTCACTGCCTTTAACCCTTCGTTTTTGCTGTTCACGCCGCTAGAGCTTTGCTGCTGCTGCGGAAGATGTTGTTGTGTTTGTTTTTGTTGCTGCTGTAGTTGGTCTGCTTTCTGCTGCAAGTTTGATCTCTGGATTACTTCCAAATAATTATACGGAACGTACCCGATTTTGCCTTCTCTGGATCTGCATTTCCACCATTTGGAGTCTTTACCGAATGGGTCTTTTTTTGACAAGATGGCATAGAGTGCCCCCTGTTTGAGTTCCAACTCGACGTTTGGGTCTTCTGGATTGAAGTCATACAATGCGCGACAGAATTCAATGTCTTGAGGGTTCATTTGGGCGCCATTATTGGTCACACCAGAGATTCTCCTGTTTCTCAACTGTTGCTGCTGTGCCAATGCTTTGACTAGTCTGTTTAAAAGATAAGGCACACCAAACACAGCAGCTAAGAAGAACAACAATGGTTTTAAAGAAATCTTTTGTCTCTTGTTCTTGGTATCACGTTTGGCGGAAAAGTTCTGGAACTCATCAGTAGTAAAGGTAATTTTCTCCTTGAAGATCTTAAATCCAGTCAATTTGAGCAAAACTTTTTTCAAAAACTTTATAATTGCAAAAATGCCAAATATTGAGCCAAAAGCATTTTTTAAAGTCCCAAGCTGTTCTCCAACTGACATCATCGTGAAGAACAGAGACTGGGTAGCCATATATGTAGCTTCCAACATCTGTGCAAATCCGCCAACAGCACCAATCAAGCTCTCGATTAGCTGAAAGGTGGCCTGGGTGCTTTGAGCAAAGCCACCTTGCCCCATTCCGTTCATGCCACCATATCCACCATTCATCATACCATAATTATTGAGACCGTAGCCACCATATCCACCATAGCCTCCAAACCCGAATCCTCCAAGGCCACCCCCAAGGCCACTTCCGTAACCGCCATAACTGTTACCATAGCCGCCGTAGCCTCCAAGGCCACCACTGCCATACATCGAGCCGTGATGAAGCCCCGAGTTTGCTGGATCGTGATGGTCATCTAAAAAGTTGCTGGCGCTATTGGCTTCGCCTTGTGCTAGGGAATCTGGTTTTGGCGGCAACAGGGTACCGGCACCATTGCTATTATTGCTATTATTTGCTAGTACGTCCTCCATGGCATGTGCTTCCCCTGAGGCTGCTGCGGCTGATGTTCCCGATGACACTTCCCAAGGTTTAGCTCTCAGATTGGACATTTACAGAACAAGCAACGTGTGTGTGATGAATTAGCGATATCAAGAATACCAGAAGAGCAAAGCATGTATCAAAACAGCTTATCTAGAAGCAAAAAAGTAACTAAGATGATCTAAATGGCTTGCCGCTGCTCTTTTGGGGTATGCTGTATGTAAATAATGAAACCTAGTGCCTTGATTCTGGTCCCAGGGCCTTTTCTTGCGACAGCTGTTGAAGCGCCCAAAGACGTCAAAAAAGAAGAAGCAAAATATGAAGTTGTCACGTGTAAGTCACGATCTCTCTCCCTCATATTTCTGCAAATCCCAGAGATTTTCAGCATGTCACCAGCCGGCGAGGGAGATAGTACCATTAGATAGTTATTCCCTAGCGGCAGACCCAGGCAACATACCCAGACAACAATGCTCAGGAGTGCACCTCTATCTTTGGCGCAAGCGCCGCTCTCATGCGCTCTTTCACGAAGATTTCAGTCTACAATCAGCAAGCACCATCTTTTTACAAACATCAACAGCATACCCAAGGACAAGTCCCAGGTTCCTACTCATGAACTCCTACAGAAACTCGGGTTTGTAAAGCAGCCCTCTGCAGGCCTTGTCCACTGGCTTCCTTTGGGTTTGAAAACAGTGCAAAAGATTTCCAACGTGATCCGTCGCCGCATGAACGATATCGATTTTGAGGAGGTGAGCTTGTCGTCCTTGTCGAGTGCTGGACTTTGGGAAAAAACTGGTCGATGGTCAAATACCGAATTGTTCAAGCTACAAGACGCCAAAAAATCTAACTTATGTCTCGCGGCCACTTGCGAGGAGGAAATCACTGATATTGTGAACAAGGGCGTGCAAAGCTACAAACAGTTGCCTGTGCTAGTGTATCAGATAACCAGAAAATACCGTGACGAAAAGAGACCCCGTTTCGGCCTTCTTCGAGGCAGGGAGTTCATCATGAAAGATGGTTATTCGTTCCATGCCGACGCTGAATCCGCAATTAAAACTTTTGAAGACGTGAACGGCGCATACCGTAAAATTTTCCAGGATTTAAAAGTGCCTTTTATGGCAGCCAAAGCAGACTCGGGAGACATTGGTGGTGACATGTCGTTGGAGTGGCATTTTTTGCATAGTTCAGGTGAAGACATTTTAATGCATTGTGATAGCTGTCGCCATGTCAGCAATGTTGAAAAGACGGTTTCTTTGCCAACGGAAGATGCAAAGCCTGTTAAAGAAGCTACCGTCAGATACTTTACTAACACCAATAACGATACTCTAATCGCATTATACTACCCAAAAGACAGAACTTTAACTCCGAATATGGCAAAGGCAGAAATTGAAGATATTGATATAACGGAACACTTGTCCAATGACCAAGTTATTGAAAAATTCAACAACACAAGCACCAAAGATAACAACGAAGACATTGCCGTCAAGTCAGTCATCCGCGTCATAGACCCTCGTGTCACTTCCAAAACCTTGTTGCCTGACTTCCCTTCCAGCATTGCATTCCAGCGCAACTCTTTCACAACCTTCAACGACATCTCCATCGTTGAGGCTCAGGAAGGCGAGCTCTGTGGCGACTGTAACGAAGGCCACTTACACGCCTCGAACGCCATTGAGGTTGCGCATACGTTCTACCTTAGTAAGCGCTACTCTGAGCCATTGAACGCTGGGTTCAAAGATTCTAATTCGGCACCACAGTTGTTTGAGATGGGATGCTACGGCATCGGTGTCTCTAGACTCTTAGCCGCCGTTGCCGAAGTACTTAGGGATGATAAGGGGCTCGTTTGGCCAGCAAGCATTGCACCTTATCACGTCACTGTGATCCCAGGAAAGAACATGATTACCAATGAAGTCACTTCCGATATCAAAAATGTTGTCAGTGAACTCAGAGACGGCGGCGTAGACGTTCAAAAAGATACCAGAACAGACTTGTCTTTGCCTTTTAGAATTCGCGAGAGTCAGATCATTGGCATCCCATTAGCTATCATTGTGGGAGAGAAATACTATCCAAACTTCGAGATTGAAGTGAGAGCTAGACCTTTTGCCAAGAGCGGTGAAAAGACTGCTTGGGAGTCTCTCTACGAAGAAAAGAAAAATGAATGGAACTGGTCCGTCACAATTGAAAAAAATGGTAATGAAAAACATTTTGTACATAAAGAGTTTGTTGCAGGTGTTGTCAAGGCATTATTAAAGGATATGTAGTTTGTGTCTATTTAATTTACAATTTTCTTTGCCATAAATAGAATCTGTCAAATAGTTTGAAAAGCATGCAAATAAATATAGCATTCTGCGCTAATTTACATAAAAGTTTTTTTCCATTTTCGGACTTGAAAAATATCAACCAAGCCTTCCAAACAAAATCTTCAGCTTATCAAAGCATTTTCCTGTACAATATCATCGTAGGATTTCAATAGAATTTGCTTATTTCTCAGTGTCACTGCAAACGCCTCTTTATACATCTCGTTCAACCTATCAATCACTTGTGCCTTAGTCTTTTTATTTTCACAAATCTCAGCCAACTCAACTTCCAAATTCTTTCTCAAAAAAGGTTTTGTCAAACTTATATTGTCGTTGAACTCGATATTTTCAAACCCTTGGACTAAGGCCATTCCCAACTCTGACGGTACAAGTACCATAGTAGAGCCTTCTTTTTCCTTCGTGATGTACTCCCGCGTGAGAATCTTATCGATATGCTCACCGATAGTGGCATCGGTGCCAATCCCGTTTGCATCCATGAGAGCAATAAGTTCCGACTCAGTCATGTAATTTGGGGGAGAAGTCTTTCCCAGCTTAATTTCCGCTTTAGAAACTTTCACTTCCTCGCCAATTTCAAAGTTTGGTATTTTCTTTGCGCTAGTTTTCCAATTTCTGTATGGATAAACATCCAAATAATTTCGTTCTTTCACTTCTAGCGCAGATGTGGTAAAGTTCTCTGTTCCCCATTGTACTGTCACCAACGTTTGACTACCCTTAGCATCATCAGAGCAGCATGCTAAAAAATGCCGCACGACAAGTTCATGAACCTTCTTTTCTTTTGGGCTAAGTGATACACCATTAGTGTAAGTTATTGGGTGAATTGGAGGATGGGCTTCATCATTGTGCTTACCGCTACGCGGCTGACGAAACTTATTATCATGGATTAAGCTTTTTGCATAATTTCCCCATGCTGGGTGATCAAATTGCCTCTCTATTAGCGATTTCAAATCCATTTTCGCAGGAAACTTGTCCGTTTCTGTTCTCGGGTATGATATAAAACCCTTGGTGTATAAATCTTCCGCAGCCTTCAAGGTGTCTTTGGCAGAATACTTAAATGATTTGGATGCTTGTTTTTGTAATTCCACCGTAGTAAGTGGTAATGGTTTGTAATTGCTTGTTGGTCTCTCATTTTTTGAGAGAATTTTAGCGACGTCATTAGGCTGTGATTCCATACAATTTGCATACAAGATGATCGCGGTCATTCTATCAAACATATGTGGCCTGGTCCAGCTAAACTCCGTTTTCACCCTGCTTTTCATAGTTGTCAAACTTATGTACCAAAACTCTTCTGGTATAAACGATCGCACTCTTTTATATCTGTCAACCACAAATCCCAACGTAGGGAACTGGCAAGTTCCGTAAGAAACAGTTCTCTTGTCTTCTGAGGCCGCTAGTTTACCACCAAGTACCTGAGATAAGAGCCTCGTAAACGCATACCCGACCCTGATATCTAATTCCTGGCGCGCCAAAACAGCATCAACTAGACCCATTTGCAAAGATTTGGTATTTTTCGCCGCGTGAAGTATATGACCTCTCTCTAAGTGGGCAAACTGGGCTCTTAGCACACTGTTCAAAGTGATTCGATTATTGAACTTTTTAGCAGCCTCATAGATTTCATAGCCTATGTGCTCTCCTTCTCTATCGCAATCCGTCCAAATCATCAACTTGTCGCAATGTCTTCCTTCGGCGCTTAAATTGTCCGCCACCAACTTGCTGTTGTTATTTGTGAACTTTGTATTTAAGGGGGCGTCAAAGAGGTGGAATGGAGGACACCTGTTCCATCCATACTCATCAGGGAATTCAAATGAAGTAATGTGGCCCATTACTGAGGTCATGATTACCTGACAGCGCCCCAATGAACCACCGAAGTCAAAGATAAATTCATAGTTCTTGATATATTTGATCTTGGAATTTCTGGTGCGAAAGCTTCCTCCACCGAGGATTCCTGCTACTGACTTGGCAATCGATGGTTTCTCCGCAACACAAAGAACTTTCATGTCATATCGTTTCGTGCTTTATTGGTTAAAAGGGCTGGTCTTCTGCGTGCGTGTTGGTCTGTGATTTGTCTGGAGAATGCACGGCTTGAAGATGACTGTTGACGCCTTCGTCTTTTTTCGCGTCGAAAAAAAATATATTTTTTTAATTTTTATTTTAATTTTGCGTCAAGCATCGCGTTAGCAAGATAACATAGATCTATAGAGATCAAGTGTGTCCTACACATTAACACACAGCTGCTCGAGATTCCTGCCAACGTATACGTCGTGCCCAATTTGTAGGATCTATCGTATCTTTCATTCCACAAAAAATTGTTTTTGTCTTGCGTAGAAGATGTTTTTAGTTGAGCTATTATTTGCTGTTCTGCGTAGCATTGAAATTGTGACAAAAAATTAAACAAAATCGCCGCAAAATCCTGATGTGCCCACCCTCTAAACTTTTGCCTAATGAGCTTAATGTTTTTAATGTATACGTGCAAAAGAATGTTAAAATGAAAGTCAGAACTAAAACAGAAAAAAAATTTCTTGAAAAAAAGAATAAGCGACAACGGCAGGACTCGAACCTGCGCGGGCGAAGCCCAAAAGATGGCATGAACACTATTCAAGTCTTTCTCCTTAACCGCTCGGACACGTTGCCTGTAACAGTGACCTGTTTTTTTAAATGTTGTTGACATCAGAACATTTGAAGCTTCATATCATCTGACTTGGTTTGCTATCAGTATTCTAAGTCAGTAAAATGTCATCTTTTTTTTGATATGTTCTATTTTTACTGAGTTTCACTTGACTACGTGAAACTGACTACTGCATAGTTTCACAGCGCTTACAATTATTTGGTACTTCAATAATCAGGACCGGTTTGTGGCTGCTTATAACTGTTTCTTCCTGACTTTAAATGTGCCATAATGTGGGAGCGAATCTACTGTAAGTTCAAGGTGTCCTTTTACATCTATGAATAAAGGTCGAGAAGTGACCTATCTGGGTAACGTAATTATATCACTCACATAGTAAAATTGGCTTTTGGTTTTAATCTATTTTGAAATGAATCTTGTATTACAAAGTCACGGTTCAAGGTTAAAGTGTACCTTTGCCAAGCGCGGCAAATATAGAGATTGTCGAATAAATTCAGTATGCAGCTATAGGTTAAAATTCTTTCCATTAACAAAAAAAAGGCAATCTCCAAGGCAAAACTGACTAACATCAAAAGCTGCTTTTTCTTCAGACTTGCTTTTTAGTTCGAAAACTTGATATTAAATACATTTTGTCGTCCTCTGACCCTATTTTGTGGTATCTACAGAACTATAGGAGAATAACCTTACTAAGTAAACCTGCAAAACAATAGCAAATTCGTAAATTTTTTGATTTTTGACAGAATCAGTAAATTTCGTGCTACCAAATCTCAACTACCAAAAGGGCAATCAATTTCCAAATGTTAGAGGTGATACACCACTAGCTATCAAATATTTTAACTTCTTTCTATACTAAATCCTTTATTTGCGTTATTACTTTTTGACCCTAGAGATATCCACTTGCGGTCAAAGCACTTCCCATAAACACACACATAATCTTGAAAAGAAAAGCAAGAAAAATCAAACTACGACTTCATCATAGGCTTTCGTCTTAAATTGTTTAACAAGAAAATAGAAGGAATTGAATGGAACCTAGTAAAAATGTAGCTACTGCCCCAAATTAATGAAGCTCTGTACCGATATGTGTGTTAAGCCTATGATATACAAATTGTTTTTTGACAGCCAAATAATAATAAAAACTACTCCGGTAGAATTAAGATTAAAATACCTTTGTGCGGTTTAAAAGCCATTCACCTCTAAATGCTTCTGTAGTATTTCGGCCTCACCTATTTCCAGGCTCGGAGTGGGCGAGAGGGAGAGGGTTTATTGTTTTCAACCCCACCCCTTATTTTATTAAAGCTTCTTGATTAAACAATAGAATAGGAAGATCCCGTATTGAACAAGAATAAACCAGATTGGAATACTATTGAAGCGCGATGGTTTTGTTCTCAACAAGACCGGCCATTCATGAATACTTATTTATGGAGGATTCTGAATCAGCGTTTCACAAAACTAGAAGAAAGAACATGGTTAGTAGCAGCCGGTCAGCCAGCAGACATTTGTCTATTATCAGATAATCAGAGCAGCTCAAAGGCTAGGGATATTGGGACCAAGGCCCCCAGGCTGCCTCCTTTAAGATGCTCTCTCCGAGATGACAATCGGCGACTGTTGATCCTTTTGGAACCTTTCACATCAACGCTAGCGGCTTTCTGTCTCACAATAGGTGTGCTACTCCTTGCATAAAGTGTCTTGGATTTCGTAATTGTCAATAAAGGCAGACGCCAAGTTTGCATTTTTGACTGTTGAGCCGCAGAAAAAGGGTGAGACCGTAATGAGTACAAAAAAATTGCTGCTAAATTTTGGAGTTATCTTTGCCTGAAAACTCGAGCTTTGGATATAACCGTTTCTGCGAGCTTGTGAGCTTATTTATTGGCGAGTTTTAGTAATGCTGCACTCTTGGACAAAAAAGAGAAAAGATCATTTGTTTATGGCTTATCACCGGCTAATATCTTTTTTTCGGTAACACTCTCCACATACAATCTGGCATTTATTACTTGCCTTGATAGGGGCGCAACGCAAAGCATATACTGCATTGTTTCTTGTACTACGTGACAGCTACAAGTTTGAGCTATTTGACTCGATGTATAAATTGCTGTGGCCTTTGTGATAATGCGGTGCCATATAGATAGGTTTCGCTGCTTTTAATGGAGACGAAAAAGCCCATTACTCAAAGATATGATACATATCTACGTATCCTCAATGATTGCGCTCTAGAACTGTTCATTTAATTTTCACTAACCGCGACTAATTAACGGCTCCCAGAGTTATCAACTTAGCTTTTTAACGAAAGGGAATGGAGGCCTTGCAAGATGGTAGCTGCTCTGTTTGAATCTGTTTTAAAATACAGGCTATTTGAGTAATCCTTGTAAGAACATTTTTTACCAGAGCTAGAGAATCAATGGCCTCCATAATGGACATGTACTATTCGCAGACTGGTTTTGAGAAGTTTTGAAGATACTTGGGATCCCGTTTTGTAAAACTGGCAGCATTTCGTAACTACATTACACCAAATGCCAAATACTAGTTATAAAGGATAAGAACAGGAGAGTTTTACTGGTAGATGATACTACCTGCAAATAAGACACACATCTTCATTAGCTTGCGCCTGCGACAACCAAGCAGAGAACAGCATTGGCAACATCCCGTCCATATAGTGCACAAAATTTTTGGGGATCTTTGTGAATCTGTGCTTTGTGGATCATGGTACCTCGCGGTGAATGGACGACTGATAAGTGGTGATCTCCATTGAAAAATGTACAGGATGTATGCAGGAGCATTGTTGTCTACGACACTACATCGCTACAGCAGCACAGTTGAAGCTTGAAAACCAATATGGCGCTCATTCTGTCAATTGCGGAGGTCATCCTGGCTCACAAACCTGTACTGTGCCGGATCTGGAAAGCCTAGCCAGATATTACAGTGGATTATTCAACAAAAAAGAGCAAAGCATAGCGGCGTTTTGTTCCGGTGAGCACAACCGATGGACCTTAACGTCCCGAAGCCAGCATGGCCTCCGGCATGCCCTGTGCATGTGTCTCAGATGGCAAAGCTTGCAAAGCTGCCAGCTAGGATTTCTCTCAGCTATCTATCGACTACTGCTGCAGCAATAGCGATGCTGTAACCATTACTCGGTCAATGCTCTGTTCCAGGGAGCTAGTGTGGGACTAAGTCGAGGCGGAATTGTTCACTGGGGAAAGGTATATATGGTGATAGGTGTCAGCTTTTTCCTTTGGTATTTTCCTTCTGTCAGATTTATTTTACCGTCATCAGCTGCCAAAAGTCAAGGAGAAAGCTGGGCATCCCAAACACTATATCATATTCTTAGTAGGTAAGTGATTCAAATATTTCTTTTTCTTCGTTTCTAAAATAAAGAACAAAATCGTCAGCTTTGAAACGACACTGTCAACTCATTTTAAAAGAACCACGTTGAAAGACCACAAACACATTGCGTCGAAGAAAGTCCAAGTGCGCTAGGAAGTACTGGTAAAGATTGAGCAAGTACAACAATGGACCGGTTGGCTTTACCATTAGCTGGAGAAGCTTTACGATCCTGGATGCCACTTTACAACTATTAGCCAACTTTCAGTATTAAGATTCTCGGAGAGCTGTTCCCACAGATCCGCCAGGACAGTTCTAGTCCGACAAGACACTAGCCTCCTATCATTACAAAGTTACACCTGCATCGCAGTGGATAAGGCAGTTTGCAGAGAACGCTGTCCACACGATGTGTCTGGATGCACAAATTTCAGTCCACGAGGGTTCCGATATCCCAATGTTTAGTGCCCAAAAGCTTATTTTTCTAGCGTGTGTCTGTCCCGCGTCGCAACTCAAAAGTGGCAGCCTCTGCTCCGTCCGTGTTTCTCATCATCTTCGGAGGCCAAACTCCACCATTGTCGAGAAAAAGAGTCGTCTAAGCAATACTTATTTTGCAAATTCAATAACAGAATCTATCACCGAACATTCCTTACTAACCTCTACCACCAATATAGCCATATTGCAGGCACTTTCAGCTCACTTTTCAGCTCACTTTTCCATAGTAACCGAAAGGAAACACAGACGCAGGCCAATTTCCAAACACAATATGCTAGGCAACTTGATAAACTTCAGCCAGCATTACCGCTCTTCCGGCTCTGAATGCACCAAATTCAGTCTTACGAACCCTTTGGTACTCCTTGCAACCTTATACACCATGGTGCAGCTCAGAAACAGCAACTTTGGGCTTCTGATAGCTAGCATCCTGAACATCATGCCAATGTCCAAAAACGATAATGCTCACATCTACAGTCCAGGAAGCTCTAATACCAGAGTACCGACAAAGGCTATTACAAGAGCTCAATCCACTGGAAACATCAAGGGGAATCGCAGTGTTATAAACTCTAACAGCCAAGCCAGCGGGCAAACCCATGGACGCAGCACCAGCCACACATTCAAACAGATACTCGTAAAATCAGAGCTCGCCCAGAGAACTCAACGGGCCAAGGCCTTCCAGAGTCAAGACACCAACAATAGAAACCACGGCCAGACACAGCAGCGCCATGACAATAGCGAGAACGACGAAGTAGATGACAGCAAAACCGGGTCCCAGGAAGGAAACCAGCGACAAAAAAGCCAATTGAAGGCCGCGTCAACCACTTCTTCATGGACCCCTCTGTCAACAGTAGATCCCAGCTGGTACGGCTGTGAGGCTAGATGTGTTGATGACTATTGCAATGAATTTGTGGATTGCAGTTACAACTGTCGGAGTGTGACGTTTGATAAGTATGCACCAATTCAGTGCAAGTATGATAACGTTTGCGTCTGTGTCAGCGAGAGGTAACCGAGGCTCATTATATGAGCAACATAAACAGGCTTAATTTGCACTTCTAGCCCAAAGCATTCGATATTCATCTGTCCTGTCATTATGCATGTTTTCTAATGAAAGCTCTAATAGTACTGGTTTCTCAATTCTAAATTATTTACATTTTCGGCCAAAATTCTACCTGTAAGTATCGGAGATGCATCGTATTAGCATGATGCAAGTTTTTAAAGTAAATATATACTGTTAAAAAAGAGAAGGAACAGGCTTTATAAGCAGCATTATTTAGCCGTTTTCAGAAAAAACAGCAAAAAATATTGGACGCTGTGAGATTCGAACTCACGCCTCGAATGAGACCCGATTGCACAACTTTGCAGTTGAAGAACTGAAATTCTTGAGTCGGGCGCCTTAGACCAACTCGGCCAAACGTCCTATTTCTGACATTTTTAACTCTATGCAAGCTGCTACACTAATAAAATCTACTTAAAAGCTAATTTTTTAGTTTTTTTTACCATCGCGTTTGACGCAATGGTTGCTTTATCATATAAATAATTTGAAGCTACTACTGGGAACTGGCTAAGTCCAAAATTCGTATTGCAACATGGCGCAAAATGACTTTTTGGAATTCTCAAAAACGCTGGCGTGCATACAATACGGCCGGGGTGCCCTTGAAAAATAAACGAGAGGCGCCATCGCAAATCGAATGATTTTTATTTGTTGGGGATAATATCAATCCATACATTCACAAATTCTTTAGCCCAAACGCACTTGGCACCAGACTTTGTAAATCTAGCACGTATCTAGTTCCAGCTTACAGGAATAGAGTGACTTCAAAACAATCAAAGGATATCCAAATTTTATCCCAATTCGTCCGCGAGAAAAGCCCAGATCGCAAGCTCATCTAGTCAAGCAGCTACACAACATGTTCAGACAAATAACAGCCTTCTCTGCTAAAGGGCAGCTATCCAACCCTTTAAAGTCCTCACATTTTCAATCATACTCAAAGCCATTCTCCACACTCACAAAAATTTCTCAACAGATAGCCAATGACAAGCAAAATAAGCTTCAAGAAATTGCTGAGAAAGAGTCTCAAGCGCAACAGGAGAAGCAGCAGTTTTTGAAAGACAAGAGGTTTGCTGAATTTACACCAGAGCAGAATGACTTTCTCAACAAATTGATCCGTATTGATCAAGCCGGCGAGTTAGGCGCCAACTATATCTATCGGGGCCAGATCTATGCTCTCGTTGACAAGAACCCGCACTTGAGGCCAATCTTGACCCACATGTGGGAGCAGGAGGTGCACCATCACAATACCTTCAACGAATTGCAGCGCAAGCACCGTGTCAGACCATCTTTGTTGACGCCAATATGGAAAGTCGGTGCCATAGCAATGGGATACGTTACGGGAAGCATTTCGAAGGAGGCCGCGATGGCGTGCACTGTCGCCGTTGAGACGGTGATCGGTGGTCATTATAATGAGCAATTGAGAGTACTAATGAACGAGTTTGGGAATATTCCGATCAAGAACTTAAAGACAGGGGAGGTGCTGAACAGTAATGGGGAGAGCGGTGTTACAGGGCTTGTGAGCGATGAAATCGATCAGTTAAAGAGTACAATCAAGTTGTTCAGGGACCAGGAATTGGAACATTTGGATACCGCCATTGAACACGATGCCGAAAGCGCAGTGCCATACTGGTTAATCACTGATATTATCAAGGCGATCTGTAAGGTTTCCATTTGGACTGCTGGGAAAGTATAGTTCGGGATTACTTTTGCAGTCTGTACGTCATCCAATATGTGTATATATGAAGTTCTCTACAAAATTTGCAACGCGATACATTAGTTTAGAAAAGTAATTTTATAAATTAGTTTCACTAGAGTTAAAATCCATTTTGAACTAACAGTTTGTTGTAGAAATACGCTGCAGATGGCAATCTGTGAGTAAGAGTCTCCCTCTGTCATAGTACACATAAAAATGTCTGCTGTTTTCATGCGCGTGCGCATATCACTTTACAGTGGCGACTGCGAAAATCTGCTGAGAAGCCCGGAATCTAGCAAAGAGACGGATTGAAATCTGCCAAAAAGTGGTGATGGCAACGGCAATAATGATGATATTGCTCAAAATCATTTACCTTGCCTCAATACCATTATCACTAATAGACAATTGTTGAGCACTAGTCAATGACACTGCGCCAGCTATCTTCCTTTATCACGCCGCTGGCGATGGTGAAGCGCTTTAATCAACGATATCATCATCTCAACTTCCAGAGACATAACAATATTTCCTACCTTCTCTCAGCAAATGATCCAGCCCGGCATGCTCGCCTTCACGCTAAGAGGTCACTCTACCTATCTACATCTTTTGGTAGACATGCAGCAGCTAGACTGTTCTCATTCTTCAGCATTCCTAGATACGCCTTCAAAGTCGTCAAGATCCCGGCATACATTGGTACAGGGTTAGCCGCTGGCGGCTCATATGTGGTGTATAAAGTCGAGGAGGCCGGCACATACACCACCAACCAGTTGGACAAATTGAAAGACTTTGCTTCATCTACTGGGGACCAGTTCACAAGCTTTTTTAAAGGTCTAGCGGACAAGCTCCCTTCTGGAAAAGACGGATCTGGACCTTCGGGGGATGATGCAGGCGGTGCTGGATCATCTTCTGCTGGGGGAGGCGGTGCTGGAGCTGCTGCCGCTGCTTTACTAAACTCCGACGACGAAGAAGAGGGCAGAAGACACAAGTACGAGGAGGAAGAAGAGGAAGAGGAAGGACTTCTAAATGACCACGATGATGATGACGAAAAAAATAAGAAGGACGACGCTGATACACAGATTTTAAACCTCACTAAACAAATGATCCAAATAAGAAACTTGTTGTCCAGAATAGACCAGAATGATACTTTAAAGTTGCCATCTATAGTGGTCATTGGCTCTCAGTCTTCTGGTAAATCGTCAGTTTTGGAAGCTATTGTTGGTAAGCAATTTTTACCAAAGGGTAGCAATATGGTTACTAGAAGACCAATTGAACTAACTTTGATCAATGATCCTAAATCCAATATTGAAATTGCAGAGTTTACCGACTTAAAAATTGACAAACTCACCAACTTTGACGACGTATCGAGAATTTTGTTTGAACTCAACTTGGCGGTTCCACAGTCCACTGCTATTTCTAGTGACCCTATCAGATTGACTATCAAATCTCCAAGAGCTCCAGATTTGACTTTGGTTGATTTGCCAGGATACATCCAGGTGCAAGCTGAAAATCAACCGAAGGAGCTAAAACAAAAGATCAGAGACGTGTGTATGAAGTATTTGGAACCACCAAATGTGATCTTGGCTATTTCTCCAGCTGATGTTGATTTGGCCAACTCTTCCGCTTTGAGAGCTGCCAAATTGGTTGATCCTCTTGGTGAAAGAACCTTGGGCGTGATTACCAAAATGGACTTGATTGAGCCTAAGATTGGTAGAGATATACTTAAAAATAACAAGTATCCATTGAAGATGGGCTATGTAGGTGTGATTTCTAAAGCTCCTGAAAAGTCATCTGCTTCTGCATTGTTTTTGAAGAAAAAAGCATCCAACTTGAGTAAAGAACTTCAAGCTTACGAGCAAAACTACTTTATGGAAACGAATGAAAGATACTTTTACAATTCAGCAGTGGGAACCAAGTTTTTGAAGAAAAGATTGATGAAAATTTTGGAAAAATCAATGTCTGCTTCATTGAAACCTACTCACCAAGCCATACAACGGGAACTAGAAGACGCCTCTTACAGATTTAAAGTTGAATTCAATGACAGATTGTTAACTCCGGAAACGTATTTGGCTTCTAGTTTGGACTCAGTTAAAGTTGCCGTCAAGGAGTTGGCTACCAAGTTCGGCAGAAACGAGCTTCGGTCATTATTGAGGTTTGAATTAGACCAAAAAGTTTTGGATTTGCTTGCATTGAGATACTGGAACAAGCCGCTACCTTTGGACGGCACTCCAATAACGTCTTACAGTGAGCCTATACTAGAAGAGCTTCCCGACGCCCCAGAAAATGACTTGTACTGGCACCGCAAGTTGGATTTGACAACATCCAGTTTGACCAAACTAGGTGTCGGTAGATTATTTACTACACTAGTAACTAACGCTTTGCTTGATGAAATCAACAACATCACCAACAACACCAATTTGCAAAAGCATCCTCTTGCAAAAGAAATTGTGCTAAATTCCGCCATGTCGGTGCTCAACTCGAGGTACTATTCTACTGCCGACCAGGTGGAGAACTGTATCAAGCCTTACAAGTATGAAATTGACTTGGAAGATCGCGAGTGGAATGTTGCCAAGGAGCACTCTCTCAGATTAATATCCGAGGAAGTGAGACAGTGCTCTCAAGCTTACAAGGTGTTGAGAGACGAAGTGGGCAACAGAAAATTGAAAAATGTGGTATCTCACATAGAAAAAGCCCATCTCAATACCAGCGCTTTTGATAACAGTAATAACAATAACCAGCTCAAATCACATAACGACGAAACGCTACAGTTCTCTAAAAAGCTTTTGCTTAAGGGCAAAGAGGCTATTTTTCTTCAGGATAGAATATCCCTTTTGAACATGAGAATGGCTGCGATCAAGTCTTCGGCATGCGCTAACAAGGAGAACAAGTACAAGTGCCCTGAGATATTCTTAAACTCTGTGGTGGACAAGCTCACACAGACAGCAGTTCTTTTCTTGAACGTGGAGCTACTCTCCGACTTTTATTACAACTTCCCACGGGATTTAGATGTCAAATTGAGCGTCAGCACCCTCTCGAAGGAAACTATCGAGAAGATTGCAAAGGAAGATCCCAAAGTGAAGAGACACATTGAGATACAAGAAAGAAAAGAGCTCCTCGAGGAGGCTTTGTCCAAGATTGAGCATGTTATTGCGTTGAGAAACACCCGCGGCATTTTCAACGTTTGATGAGTATAAGGTTTGTTTTTCTGCTTTTTTGTTTATATGCTAGCAGCCTTTTTGGCTTTTCTTTTATCAACCTGTTTGTTTGTTAGATACCTTTTTGTTAATACTATTCAATTTACCAGCATATTACCTTCTTCCAGTTTCTCCGCAACCAGCCACACTGTTCGACCCGGATGCTAGGTTCCTGTAAAAGAGGGTGGTTGCACGTGATATAACATTCACTGGGGGTCTTGAGGTGCTATTTATAACCGTGAGCTGACCGGAAGCGAGCCGCCCGCACAGCGGCCAAAAAGCAGCGAAGAGCTCCGCTAGTAACACAGAACACGTTCCCTAAGACGCCTCAACATACTTGCTATAGTCGCGTCTGCCCCTGAAGAGCACGACCCAAGAACCTGTCTGCGGACATAGAGCAAAGAGAAAAGGGAAGATCCCGGAAACGTTCAATTAGCACCACCTTGCGGATTTCAGGATCCTGGCTCCCGAAAACATACCGCCACAGCTCACACAGACATCGTCTTTCCCTGCAGTTTACAGGCATAATATACTACTCCTACCAGAATCACAGATCAGGTAGTATCACAAAAAGAAAGTTGCCTGCGAAAGGACGACAGGTTTTCCACGCCACGCACGTCACATCGGCCTTCATCGCTTTTGTTTGCACGTTCCTTTTTGCGGTGGTCGCCCTTTCTTCATTTTTCGAATCCTGAAACATCCTCAATTTGGCATCTCCCAGTTCTTTCAGCCCCCCAACTCGCATCAACCAAACATATCCTTAGCCAGTAGCCCATAGTTCATAGCCCGCCAGTATTAATTGGTAATTGACCATAACATATTTGCATCTCTAGGCTTATCTGGCCAGGGAATTACGTGTTCACCCTTACATTTATTTATTTCGATTCTTATTTGGGCGATGAATTATCTGTCTTCTTCTGCGTCTTCCACTGCGTCCACTTTGGCCATACCGAACACTCCCAGCGCTATTTTCTCTATGGACCAGATGACTCCTAGCAATTCCATCAATAACAGTGCTGTTAGTGGTGGTAAGAGCAATGACACCGTGAATTCTGGTTCTAGTGGACCAGGTATAAAGGTTATAAATGGTCCTGATGCCGCGGCGAGTGGAGTTAACATAACGATAGATGACACATTTGATGATAGTGCCCGCTTTGCACTGAAAGAAACAAACAATATCCAAAGGCATTTCAAAAGTAAAAACTCATCGTTTCTTTTGGGTTCCCACACCAGTCTGGATGTCAACAATAAAAACCCAAGCTCAGATACTTTGGGAATAGAGCCATCACGATTACTCACAAGAAAGTCTCTAAATAACTTGAAAAGCCGCCCTCTCAGGAACACCAAAAACTTGTCCTTAAATTTAAATGGGATCAGCAATAACGGGTCAGCAGATAGCAATAACTTAGATCTTGATAACGTCATATATACTTCAACTGTTCCACATACCAGCATTCCTAATAACACAACCATTCAAGAAAGCAATAACAGCCAGCATCTCAAAGTAACCAATAGCATTCCAAAAAACTCAATAATGTCTCCTTCCTCATTATCGGCTCTCCCGTTTCGCAAGGCGTCTCTCGAGGATAACAAGATTATACGGAACAAGCTTAGTCGGAGTAATTTGAACTCAAAGGTCAGTAACCAACACGTCAAAGTCCCAACCACACAACATCCGAAACTCATTAGAAGGCGCACTATGCTATCATTATCTATCCCAAGCAATACCGGCCTGTCCTCTACCTCGTCTTTAAGCTCTGCCGCCGTGGTGGAAACAAACCCCAACGAAAAGTTCTTCGACGGGAAGAAAAATCCAATAGCATTGAACAAGATAAGATCAAGCCCGAATTCTCCAGTATTCAACAAGACCAGAATATCAGAGAACGGTGACAGCTATGTGCCTAGCCGAATAGCGAGCTCCAGCATTTTGGAGGACGGATACAAGTACGATAATAATAACGTAGACTCTGCAACCAATGAGCGTACCGTTTTAGGTGACAAAAACTCAAAATATAGCGAGAACAATCTAACGCCAGTTTTGTACAATAACAACAACAGCTCATCACACATAACCAATAGCAATGGCAGCGCCAACTTTTCAACACAAACAATTCTTCAAGACTTTTCCAAGCTCACACTAAACGACAATTTTGACGAGAATAAACTCAACGCGTACCCAGACGGACCGGCCGACATTTACGACGGCAAATTATTTTTGTACTCGGAACCTACAATGCAAGAAATTTTTAAGTACGATGTGGTGATCAATGTTGCAAAAGAGATTTGTGGCCCGTTTCCGGAGTTATCTCTTGGAGACTTTGAAAATGAGAAATTATTCAAGGTGATAACGGATCCGGAGCATGGTGGAAAAGTCTATCAAAAGATAAAACAGAACATTTTACGATCGCAATCAACCACAGTACACCAGCCTATAGGGACTGGCAATTACAATACTGACAATAAAGGCGATAAGATGGACCTTAGCCCCACTCAGTTGTCCCAGCCAATGCCATTACCAGAATACTATTACGTGCCCTGGACCCACACTTCCAAGCTTGTGAACGAGTTCCCTCTTCTCACTACCATAATAGAAACGGCCATTGGTCAAAATAAGCGTGTCCTTGTCCACTGTCAGTGTGGCGTGAGTCGCTCTGCATCTCTTGTCATTGCCTACATTATGAAGCTCAAGCGGCTAGTATTGACTGAGGCATACTCGTATGTGAAGGAGCGCGCCAAAGATATCTCGCCGAACATGACGTTGATATTTCAGTTAATGGAGTGGGGCGATGTGATCGGGTGCGGCGTGGCAAAGAGCCCTGGCTACTATAATCCAAAATACAACAACCAGCAAGTTAGTGAGACGAGTGACTGACAGGTACTTTCTATAAAGAAAAGGGAAAAAACAAAGAAAGGCAAAATATGTGAGTTGTTAAGTTGTGTGCGGCAAAGGGAGAGAAGTTGTGATAATTGAGGGCGTACGTTTTATTATATTTTTTTTAGTAATCTATAGATTTAAGATACTGCATAGTTTTTCGGCATATTTAAGTTTCTGTTTTCATTTGTGATGTAGAAACCTGTATTATTCTTATCAACGTCGAACAGAAGCAATGCTTTAATCTCCTGATAAACCAAAGGCCTTTTCCCGATCGGTTATACTAAACATGGAAGCTTGACGATGAAAATTCACAAGTGCTTGAAAAACAGCTGAACTTGTATCTGAATTCAAGGATTAATAAAGATAAACTGGTGCGGTGAAATTCGAAATTATATACATATTTTGTATTCATGGGAGGCACCTGAGGTTGTGTAGCTTCTTTCAAACATCTTAAGAAGCACAGATATCTTACAAGGTCCTCTTTCCCCGGTGAACATTGAAAATACTTGAAAACTTTAGCCCACGGGAGGATGAAGTTTGATTCTCGGGCACCATACCTGTACTTTTTTCTTGACACTTCGGCAAAACTTCCAATCTTTTACAAAAAATTGAACGTGATAAAATAAAACAATAAACTATTTCTTTCCGCCTTATTATACAATGTGATGCTCTTCAAAAGAAAATCCTAACCATACTATCCAACTTCCAATGTCATATCATCCCCAAATGGTGTTTCCGCCAGCGTACTCAATTTTCCGCTGCTTCAACGAGTAGAATGCGCTTCCATACTCTGCGAGCCACTTAGGGTCCACCTCCGTGACGTAGCTCATGTACTCCTTCGTCGTCAATATCAACTCATGGTAGATGACGTATTTCGGCAAGTCTCCCAACCCGAACAACGCGCTCGTCGGGTGCAAGTGCAATTCGAGCCCCGTCTTCAAGTTGGCATACCTGCCGAAGCCCTTCACCTTAGCCGCTTGGTGGAAGTATCCGGAGCAAATACACTGCCGGATGCTATCCCAATCGGTGCCGACAGACCGTACTGGGAGGTTCTGTTGCTGCATGATGGCGACGAGCTGGGTGCGGATGTCTTTGGCGCGGCGAAGCGACTTGGAATGCAAGAAGTACTTGTTGCACCACTGCGTTGAATACCGGTTCGCTTTCCATTGCGAATATACGTTGAGGAGCGTCAAGTGGTCTGACTCGGGGACAAAGAACTTCTCACGTACGGCGTCAGACTCGTCCTGGCGCTCCTTAGGGCGATAGAAGACGTTAGGGACAGAAAGCATTGATACAATGGTGATCATCTCCTCGGAGCAGCCGAGGGCAATGCTGTTTATGAGCAATTTGGAGAGCGATGGTTCCATGGGGAACTTGACCATCTTGCGCCCAAGCTCCGTCAAGCCGCCGGCGTCGTCTAAAGCGCCCATGCTCCAGAGCTCGTACAAAGACCCCGTGATGGTGATGTCTGGCGGTGCGTCGAGGAACGGGAACCGCCTTAAGTCGTTCACCCGGAGCGATTTTAGTAGAAGCAATGTGTTAGCGAGGTTGGTCCGCTGGATTTCAGGAATTGTCTGAGAGTAGAGCTCGTTCCTCGATGCTGATTCGGTGTACAATCGGTACGCAATACCGGGGCCTGTTCTACCCGCTCTACCGGACCGCTGGCTGGCATTGGCAAGCGATATTGGAGCCATCTGTAACGTGTCCATGCCCATTTTGCTATTGAAAATTTTGAGCTTATAGTAGCCCGCATCCACAACGTACTTGATATTGTCGATGGTCAAGGAGGTCTCGGCAATGTTGGTGGCCACAACAATCTTCCTAACGCCTTTGCGGGCGCGATTGAACACTTTGGCCTGCAAGTCTGCGGGCATTTGTGAGTAGATTGGCAAAATTTCGTATGGCGGGATATCTCCCATACCATCCTTTTTATCCTCTTTGCTCAACTCCTTAAGCCTTTCATCAAGCACCTCGCAGCAGGTGTCAATGTCCATCTTACCGGTCAAAAACACCAATATGTCGCCATTGTCCCTGGTCAAATGGATCGTCAAACATGTTTTGATACAGCTTTCAACGTAATCTACCGGGGTAGTTCTAGAGTAAAAGACGTCTACTGGGAAAGTTCTGCCCGGGATCGTAAACTGCGGTGCGCCGCCAAAGAATTCGGAGAACTTGTCTGCGTTCATCGTGGCGGAGGTGATTATAATTTTCAAATCCATTCTTCTTGCTAAGATACCTTTGAACAAACCGAGCACAATGTCCGTATTCAAGGTTCGCTCGTGTGCTTCGTCGATGATCAAACAGCTGTACTTGTTCAAGTTCACGTCTGTCAACGTTTCTTTTAACAAAATACCGTCAGTCATGTACCTGATCACGGTTTCCTCGCTGGTGAGGTCCTCGAATCTGATGGAGAACCCGACTTTGGTCCCTAGTTCGCACTCCATCTCCTCGCTGACTCTTTTAGCCACAGACATGGCAGCAACTCTTCTCGGTTGAGTACACCCAATCATACCTCGCTCGCCATATCCGTGTTCGTACAAGTATTGCGTTAACTGGGTGGTCTTACCGGAACCTGTCTCACCAATCACCACCACGACCTGATTCTCGTCAATCACCCTCAACAAGTCGTCCCGCACCGTGAAGGCAGGAAGAAATCTCCGTTGCTCTTTCAAAGATAAATTTTTAGCAAAATCGCTGCTTTCAGTGTTTTTGCCATTTTCGGCATTGTTCTTCTGACTTTTCAAACTCTCAATAAACTTGCTATTATTCTCAATATTTCCTTCATCTTCCTCAAAAGCGTCGTCGCCGTCTTGTTCGACCCCGCCAATAACGTTACTGAGTACAGTACCGGCAATACTTGTAGCATTCTTCGCTTGCTTCTTCTTCTCCTTGGTCTGTAACCTCTCTTTAACGAGAAAACTACCCTTTCTCGCAAACACCGCCATGTCACTCTCAGGGTCCTTGAATGGCGACACCGGTCCTTTTTGCTGACTGAATATCTTCTCATTGGCAAGGAACTCGGGCGTATTGTAGTGCACCGATATTTCCGAGTAGTACTCTTCCAAATCGGCATTAAAGTCCAAATCGATATTTTTGCGTCGGTAAGTACCGGCAGATAACATACGATTGCTTTCCCAGAGTTCGTTCGCTTCAGATTTGGATTTTCGCTCGGAGGACATTCTCTTCACTGCCTTGGCTTTCAATTGCATTTCTTTTTCTTCGTCGTAGAGCTGGTTTTCAAGACCAAAGGGATTATGCGCCTCGTCGCCAAAGGTGTGGCCGAGCTCATCGCCGGCGTACCAGTCGCGGTCAAGCTCAATGTCGTCCTCGCGGTCGTTCTGTTCCTCCGTTTCTCTCCCGGCTTGGCTTCTGAAGGCCAATAGTTCTTTAGTGCTGGGATTCTTGTTACTGTTTTGCTTCCCTTGGCCCTCTTGTTCTGCGAGTAACTGAAGAACGCTCCTCTTGGTACCACTCGGTGTTCCGTCAGTCTTCTTAATCTTACTCTTTTGGCCTCTCGAACTTTGCTCCAACGTGCGCTTTTTCACATTATCATCCCCGTTATTTTCTCGGCCATTTCTTTCCTCGTCATTGTCGTCATTATCATCTATGAAATCTAACTTGTGAATCTTCTTTTTCTTTTTGATACTGTTACCACCTGCCGATGAGAGATTTTTAGCCTTTGTGCGCGACTTGAACGCCGAACCCTTCTGGGTCTTCTTGAATTTGACCTGGGGGATCGGTACTACTTCCTCATCGCTGTCGCTCATACTAGCATTCTCATTTGCATTCAAATTGGATCACTTAACGGTATCAAACTTCTGGCACAATGCATGATTGGCATCGCATCTATTTCAGTCAATTGCAGAAACGAAAAAAACTATACTGAGGAAGTGCGCGTACCAAAAAGGGTGGTTGGAGCTTATCCTCAGATCCAACACAATGGATAAAGAGAAGCCCTTCGGGGTCCCCTTGGGAAGCCTTGAGAAATGGGTGCCTTTATAGAAGAGAGTTATGCTAAAAGTTTGCGCATCACAATTTGCTAGCTAGCTCTCTTTGGTACACAAGCAGGCCCACAATGACTTCAGCATGCTACTTTTGCTGGGTGTCCGAATGTGCTCGATGCCTTCCAAAGTGCATACGATACACTTTGTTAAAAGAGTATGGTAGTGAACAGAAAGAAGAGAAACAAAAGCGGTCTTAGTAGCGAAGCAAAGAAGCCTTTGAATGGAAGCTAATGACTTTTAAAAGGAGCTTTGGCTACTTCTCCTGGATAGCCGCTCTGTGACACCGAGCTTTATCTTCAAAAGTGTGTCTTAATGTCCATCAGAGGGTGAGAATTCGCCGTTACACTTGTAAGACAGCTCTTGCACCCTATACTTTCCTAGGAATGAGCTAGCTTATCGTTAAACTTTTGCCTACCGTTAATATTTTATAGTTGACATACTTACAATGGCAGCGATGGAATGTGCCTTTTAATTTGTTGTTCTGTTAACCTGTGACGTATCTCTCAAAAAAGACATAGGTGTTCGAAAACTGCTATCTCAAACTCAACAAGGACGAGAAACCAGAAAAGACGTGTTCTCAGGATCTGAACTGCCGGAATCTGGAGTGATGTCCAAAACTTGCTTCCTAGGGACAAAATCACAACTGCATATAAGCTTAAAAGTGTTAGTAACCTATGAAACTGATCCAGGATACCTAAACATTCATAAGCTGCAACTTCAGAGGGGTGATTGTAATGGGCACTCTTATAGGCTGCAGTCGCAAATCCAGCAAAATCCTTCAAAGCTATTCTCATCGCTACTAGCACCAGTACCTAAGCAGCGAAAAAATACCATCCTTCTACCTTGGCGAATATCTGTCGTGATGACCCAGTGTAAATGATAACAGCTCAGAGGATGCTTTCTTTTACATATGTTTGCCTCCTGAACTCTCAAGATTATTCCGGAAGGTTCATTCTGCAGTCGTTTACGTGTGCTCAAGAAATTTGCACGTACCGTTGCGGACGCAGCTCAAGAGCCTATCGCCGAGACTACCTTGACCTAAATTCGCAACTCCCTCCTCCTTGCCCTCCAACCCTTCTATTTTTTCTTCTTCCACTCTTTCTCCCACAGCAAATCACTACTGGACCGGGACGACACTACACTGCCATAATCAGTGAAGAAAACTTTCTCATGAGAAGATCTCCTCATAAGGCAATATAGACGGAATGGCCCTAGGTGCCGCTCGAATGCAGGAATGTGAGCGTGAAATGCCAGTGTTCGATGGGTTGACTTAGCAAGGAGAACATTGGCTACTCGATAACCGGAAGGGTACTTGGAGTAGCAAAAAAACCCCTTTCCTTTTTGGATTTGTCCCTTAAATAGGCATTATGGACTCTTTAAATTTGCTGGCGCACGAGGAGAAAATAGATCCACGAGATCATAAATTGCCT
Source organism: Saccharomycopsis capsularis (assembly GCA_031125595.1). Taxonomy (NCBI): domain Eukaryota; kingdom Fungi; phylum Ascomycota; class Saccharomycetes; order Ascoideales; family Saccharomycopsidaceae; genus Saccharomycopsis; species Saccharomycopsis capsularis. The sequence goes on from JASTUX010000015.1 coordinate 272,289, forward strand.
AAAGCCATTTTTGTATACTGCTTCAGGACCAAGAACGGTGGATTTATACCGGTACCTTCCAACACAACAGGGTATGTGAGATAATTCGTCTGTCATGTACACCTGTTCCCTAACCTCTACCTTTCTGTAATGACTGGGTGACTTTGGCCTTGATGTGCTCTCAAGTTGCTGGCAGCTTTGACTTGCTCTCTAAATCTAACAAGTTCATCCTTCAAAGCATTCTTTCTTTTTTCTTATTGTCGGTTCTTATACGTGTAAAACATACAATAGTATTAGCATACGCGAGGGCTCATTGGTACACCAGAGAGGGAAAGCGGAAAAAGAAAGGGCGATCTCTTAATGATTGAAATGTAGTATACACATCGCACAATGTAGATCTACGTGCAGGTACCATTGGGTCAGCCGAGGGGGATGAACGAACAGAATGAGCGAAAACTATGTGTGAAAAGCATGAGTAACTTGAAAGCTTAGGAAAAATATAGGAAGCGTTGTGGACATTGGCGACAATAAAAGCGAGGCCTTCCTTTCTGTCGGCTGTCCAGGTGCGCGTCACTTTACTTTTTTTTCTTATCGATTTGATCTGTGGCTGGCAATGCTCGCGGAAAATCTTTTTTCCCAAAACAACAGAGCAGGGTCAGGCCGGGGACTTTCGAGATCGCGGGATCGGACTTTGAGGCGGGCCACTGGTGAGCATATTCATATACCTATATAAAGTTATATTTACAGGCGGGGCACACCTACCTAATTTTGTTAGTAGCCTTTCTTTCCTATTGTACTGACATTATCCAGTATCCGAAGTTATCCTCTATACTGCAAGTCAATCGACGGTGGGAGTTTCTTTGTGGCTCTCGCTGTGGTTCCCTGACAATGCGGACAATAGTTTCCAGTTTCACAGGTAGTTCTATCGGCACAGAGTCTATACGTGTCTCTCCCGAAAAGAAAGTGTGGTAAGGTTTGTCTAGGCGTGCTTTGCTGGTAGGCGGGGTGCCTGGAGCTTCCAGGAGATCTTTCCGAGGCTACACCGCAGATGAGGCAGCTATGTGTGAAAATTTTTATCGATTCCATCAGTGACATATCCGTGTAAGTGCAAGAGAAGAAGGAAGAGGCGCTGTAGCTCTCCGGTGGCTTCTCGGTGTTTGATCCCTCGTTTGCTTAGGGAGGCCTACACTACAAAGATGCTACCAAGATGCTGCGAACATACTATATGATAGAGTATTTATTAAGAAAAGCACTTACTGCTTTGACCTCTTCCTTTTCGTCTCTTTGCTTCCTCTTCTACTCTCTCCCTGTTTTGTCTTCTGTCCCTTACTATCCTTTGCTTACTGTCTCTCTGTAACTTCTCCCACCAATGAGGGCCTCGGTAACACCCAGGGCACACAACACAGATGGAATCGATAAACGGCTACCGTGATGCGCGACCTGTAGCCGCATGCGTGACCCGCCAACTGAGAGCGATCCCGGGAACGGTCGAGTCTCCCATTGGCCCTTGGCATGGTCGGGTAGCCTCTGGGCCTGGGTCCAGTGTGCCTTTATTACCCCTATGCTGCATTTTTGTATTTATCGATTCGATCAGTGCAGTAGAATGCGTCTGCTTAAAGCACCAAATGATGGAATAAACATATATATACATATAGCTGCTTTATGCCGCGCAGTGCTGCGTGAGAGCGTTTCGGCGGCCGCTGTATTTAAGAGTGCGTGTTCCTCCTCGGCTGTCCTCGCGCTCTTTTATCTATTCCATCTTAGCCGCTCTGATCTTTCCTCCTATCTCTTTCCTCTCGCCTAGTGCACTTTCCACCACCACTACCTTTCTGCTACCAGTTACTAGTACAGCACGGGTTTTTCCCCTCAGAATAGTTCCTTGATGAAGATCTATCATCACAGCACACTTTACACTTTATTGCTATACCATTAATTTCGCATCGGGCGTATCTCCAATACACTCCTCTCTTATATCTTTTTCCACTTCAAGGTATTTTAGGATCCGCAAACATTTGAAGCCATTTTTTATTTATTTTTGGTTCTCTGTTTGACCTCTTCCCATTCAAATATCCGTCCTCTTTCATTATGCTGTCAGCCGCTGACCTCCTCTTTGGCGAGAATAATGAAAAGCCATTGTTCGACGACCGCAAGCAGATCAAGTCCTGGATCCAGAAGCGTTTACTTCCCCTCGGGATCCTCATCGTCATTGAGCGTTCCGATGACACCAAGATCGTCTTCAAGTGCAAGTCCTACCGCTACTCTTCTGCCTTCAAAAAGGTCCGCCAGAAGCGCATCTCCAAGAAGCAGAAGCTCTTCCTCCAGAAGCAGGGCTTGCTCGACTCCTTTGAAATGGAGCAGAAGCTCAAGCAGAAGAAGATGAAGAACTCAAGCTGCTCCTGTCCTTTCCGTATACGTGCCAATTTCTCCATCCGCTCCAACAAGTGGTCCATTGTCATTGTCAATGGCCACCACAACCACCCCTTGAAGAACTGCCTCAGCGAGAACGGTGACTCTTTCAACGATGTGTCTTTCAACCACGACATTCACACTAACTTGGTCAAGAACCGCTTCCACGCGAATCCGGTCGAGCCCCAGATGGTTGAGGACCTTGACGATGCCGATTCTGTCAGCTGTTTTAGAAAAATGTCGGCCACCAGTAGCACACTCAACACCACCGCTACCAATTTCCCAGCCCTCTCCTCGCCCACAGACAACCTTTTGCTCTCGAGGGTGCCGTCCAATGAAGCCACAAACATGCTAGACCGCATTCACTCTAGCACTCCCAATAGTCCTTCCTTTATAAGCTCGGAGCAAAACCTCCCCAAGTTTTATAATGCTCAAAACAGCTCCACCAAGCACCTCAGTATTCACCATCGGAGCACCCAACCTACCTCCCAGCTCGCTCAGCAGTATTCTCAGCAACAGTTTGCCCACGACAACGATGACTTTTCCCTATCATCTAAGCTCTCCGTCGCCTCCTCGGAAAACTCCATGGACGATTTCCTTAGCGACCAGAGCCTTTCCCACCTCAGCTATGATAACAGCAATAGCGACAATAGCAAGAACTCAGTGGACTTTCCTATAAGCTATGACTTTGGCGACTTGGACCCTTCGAGCGCTGGCACCTACGATTCCCCATTTCTTGAGCCGGTCCAGGATGACGAGCTAAACACCGGAATCTCCACCTTCGACGACATGATTGACGATTTCTTCAATAATGAGAATAAAGCTCATCAGCAGCACCCTCACCGCCAGTCCTACCCGCAGCCTACTTTTGCTAATGCTAGCGGCATGTCGAGCACCGGATCTCAGGGTGCCCCGCCAGCCTACGCCAACGTCAATAGCTACTCGTTCCTCCTCGATAACATGAACATGAACATGCCGACCGGAATGGACCAGTTTTGTCCTTCCTCCAACCTGCACATCAAAATAGAGCCTACTGGCCTCAGCGGCGTCTACGACCTTGGGTTCCCTAAGCCTCAGCATCAACAACAGGGACCTTACCGCCAACAGCACCAGCAAGGTCCTCACAGTGGCCAAGCATACAAGGGTTTCTCCATGGGCAACGGGAACGCGAACACTAGCAACAGAAACAGCAGCTTTAGTGCTATGAGGAATCAGGAACAGGGGGAAGACCTTAGCAACATTCCCATAATGACATTTGTCAACGACTGTCCGGCCTTGTACTGAGGGAAGAGGCCACAAAAACCGTTCTTTCTACTGTCTTCCCCCCTTCACTTACGTGTTCCTCTCTTATTACTTTCACCATTGCTTAATTCCTGCTTACTGTTCTTCATTATTCTCTGAATAATTTTTAATTCGCCTCTTCTTCATTTCTGGTTTTCTGATTTATTGATTTTTTTTTGATCTTCTGTTTTTAGTGATCCTTTTTTATAAACGATTTGTAGTTATTCTCGAGTGATTAAGTTATATCATTGTAGTTGTAATTTATTATACAAACTCTACAATCCATTATTCAAAGAAAGAACGAAGTTCGGATGATTACTTCATCATTTACTAAGGCCGATGAAAATCGATCATTGTGACCTTAAACCTGGCTTCCTACGGTACACTATCTTGTCGTCTTGTTACGTTGAAATTTCAAAGGAGGATTCTTCTTTCTTGCGATGAAACTAATTATATCTATCCTTTTAATAAATGCTCAGACTTGAAGTTCCCTCATATTTCAAGAAGTACAGAAGGCATCATTTTACAGAAAAAGACCACAAAGTCATCCAAAACCTCGTAGGACTGTCGGCGACATCTAAGGCCTAAACAACCAGGTCTGTGCATCCAGAGATCCCACTTTTTTCACTCACTGCTCGGTCAGATAAAAGCCCGGCTTCTGCCTCTCTGCATTAACTGCGTATACACTACCCTGTTGTATATTTTTTACGCTACACAGTACAGAAAATTTTTTTCTCGCCAAGCTTGGCAAAAAGCCTTTTGGAAAAAGCAGGAGCATACGATGTGTAGGTGGACGGAATGGCATCCTGAAGTGTGGCTTATGCAACAACTAATCAGTTTACTAGAGCTAATTTGACAAAAAAATGGTATGTTGGGGTCAATGATATTAGTCTTTGGACTTTCAATAAGATAGTTTTAGTTTCTAATTGGAAGGCATGACGTTCATTGCTGCTAAAGTCACTTTCCCCCGAGGGAAGAGAAGGGAAAAAAGAGAGAGCATAGACATTCTAGATGTGGGTTGCTTTGTTCTGCTTTCGTAATATTCGCAAACCTCGGTAGCTTTAATTGCAGTAATGAACACCAGAACGACGAGAATTATCTAATTTGAAGATGTATCGGAAGGCAAGCGCCTTGGAAACTTTTAAGTAAAAAAATACTAAAGTTTGTTAACAACCCACGGCATGGAAAAAGATAGCCTTTTTACTTCCTCCCTTGAAGTAGTTTGTCCTCTGTACTTCCCTTGAGGCCTTCCGGAACTTTAGGGCCACAGGGAGCGTCTCCTACCCCATCCAACCTTTACAAGTGAACAAATTCATAGTTTGTTGAAGGGTAGCCGGAAAGATGACACTTCCCTGGGAAAAACCCTCTAAGCCGAACCGGAAAACTAGTCATTGTTGGCAGCCAGCCACCAGCTACCGCTGATCCCACACTACTGTCTGCTGAAGTCCAACTCTTCTTTCTGCATACAGACAAAAGTTTCTGGTCAAGATTAAAAATAAAATGTAAGTTTTTATATTTTCATCATTTTTTTATCTATTTCATCTAACCTGATGGGACCTACGTAATCTATTCTATCAGTGCATTTGAGCTGCCCTCACTCTACGCCCTCATCATCTTTCTTTCCCAACCACCAGCAACCTGGTACCACAAAAACTCACCAAGATACCTCCATAGGCAATGCACCCTTTTTGACCATGCATCTTCTTGTGCCGTCTGGAAGTTCAGACATTTGTTTCACCAGTGAAGATTCCGAGTCCCGGCGCCGCGGCCGCAAAGGGCGACAGGACGAAAAGTCAAAAAACGCCAACATTCGCCTGCAGCAGAGCAATGCTGTGCTGCATCTTTTTTTGTTCTTCAGGTGCTGATTTCTGGTTATAAAGTTCCTTTAATAGGTTATTGTTGCATTTCGTGGTTTCCGTGCAAGCCCATGGACGAATGGCCTCAAGAAGAAGGTAAGTGCCTCTAAGGCTTTCAAGAAGAGACTTGAACGGCACACTCATGGCTTTGTAGATTTGGCTGAGTGGAAGCAGTTTTGTAAGTAGTAGAGTTGGTCAGGACGAGATGGGAGAAAATATATAGAAAAGATAGGGACTTCTCTCATCTTCATTATACCTTTTACTTTCTTTCTTTTGTAATGTCTACAAGTCACAGTAAGTATTAGCCACCAAAAATCTACCATCCAGACATGCCCAACAAAAAGTTGCTCATGATTGTAGTTTCAGCATCCAGAATAAGGGGCACAGCACCTTTCTTGTAAACCAAAAGATTCCTTTGTTCCTAGTTTTCATGACCATTTCTGTCATTGTAAAGAATAAGAAATCTGCTGCTCCTTGAAAGATTTGCGAAGGTATGTGTTCACTGATTTTGGACGTTTAACAAGATTTCGAATGTGTGCCTCTCTCCAAGATGAGAAACCGAAAAGCTAAGCCAGTATCAAATGCACTTCATGATGGAAATTGTATAGGACATATATTACAAGATGATTGAAGTAACGCAAAAGTTGTGCTAATCTGTTATTCTAATGCATATTCTGAAGTATACAATTCTTCGTTTGGTGTTGAAGTGCCTCTTGTTATCTATGTTTCGAGAAAGCTCGCTGGTAACCATATTGTAAGGCCTTCGGTTAGGAAAGCAAGGTGAAAAGCCCTTTTGAGAAATGAATATTTCAAGAATTCCGCTACATATAATAAGCAAAACCGATTCCTTCACTGCTGCCTGCCACCAGCCCGTATGACAACCTTAGACTATTGTAATTAACGCCAAGGCACAAAAATCCTAATACATATATTTGCACTCACAATTCTTCAAAACCTACATATTACGAAATGAAAAAGGGTTATCATACGCAGTCAAAAAGCATTAGATTATTTTATTTGAGCATGGTATATAGTACAAAATTAGCCATCACAACTGGCCGCCTTAATAAGTCGTTCCCTTTGCCTGGCCAAAAGCGCGCATCTTATAGTAGTATTTCGCAGGAGGAACAAACTTAGACATTATGGAACTAGTGGAGCTCTTGGTAGTAAGGTTCGGAAGGTTGGCGGTGTTTCCCGATACTTGAATATTGTTGTTATTATTAGCCTTAGCCAACCCAAAAGTTCCAAAGCTTGCGGATCCGCTGAATGAAATTGCGCTGCTTCCTAGTTGCGGCTTAATTGAAGTTAACTCATTCGACTGCTGAGGCCGCGGCTGCTTTAAGCTGGCTTTTTGAGATGCTGCGGCGGCTTCCGATTCCGTCTGCTGGATCACTGAGGCGCCATCAATAATCGCACTCTTCTTCTCTTTGCTTCCGAGTTCCTCTGGCGCAAACTTAGATAATATGACGAATCCTGCAGCGATATTGTACCCGAATAAAAAGTCAAGCCCTAGCAAACTGAAGTATACCACGATGTTATCATTGATGAGCTTCTCAAAGAACCGTATGTGGAGGAGCGTAGACTTAACCAATCTGAACGTTGCCCAGAAGAAAATGTTATAGAAGATTTTTCGCGCCTCGATCTCCTTGTTAACGTGGGACCGCGTCTCAAACTTTACATTATTCGGGAACCTTGCAGTCTGGCTCAACAAGTTGTAGTCCAACGGGTTCTTGTTCGCATATAGCTTGGAATTCTCAAAGAAGGAAAACCCTATGCTGTCTGGAGACGTCGAAGAGAGTCCATCAATATTCTGAAGCCGACTGTCTTGTTGCGATTGCTGCTGTTGCTGTGTTCTGCTGTGGGTGTTCTGGGTACTGTTTAGGCGGCTGTTTTTGGAAAAGAGATTTGACTGCTCCGCGAGCACGTCCCATTCTGACTTATTAGCATTGAACATTTTCGAAGTGGTTATTATTACAGCCCGCAGAAAATGAATGTGTGTCGGTTTCTCTGTCTTGAACTTTGTAATTTTGTGCTGGCTGATACAGTATATATGGTCGATGATTGGGCTTCAATGTAGCGTTTTGCAGTTTGCTGTTTATGTTAAGCAGATGAAAAAATACCAATTCATATTTAGGAAGGGTAATACTGAAAGCTTTCTTTATGGACATGAAGAACGCACGCAAGAACATGATTCCTCAATCACCAACCAATTCACTACTTTTATAAAAAAATATTGATGGGCCTTTTGCAAGTCAATTAAAAATAAAATTTGCGCTAATTTTGGTATTTCTGTCTACTAGTAGAGGAAAATAGTTTGACACTTTGAAGCAATTAGAGTATGGTGCTTGCGACTGAGCTTGCATGAAGGTGCATCCCGTGAAGTACTATGCAAAAGAACATACTAGCAACATCTATTATATTTGGTACTATTAATTGTGAGTCGCATTCGAATTAAAGGGGGCTGGTTTCTTTTGGATAACCGCCCAGTTGCCAAAAAAAATTCACGAAAAATAAGTACCAGAGTCTAGATGTGAAATAGAAGAATCTTGTAGAATACTTGAAATGATACAATATAAACAAAAAATTATATAATACAGAAAAAACAATAATAGGAAGAATATTAAGAAAAAAAGAAACAAATGCAATTTAAAAAAAAAGTCAAACTTAATAGAGAAAGTTTTTCATGCTTTCGTAAGTAAGAAAGGTGATGCAAGTTGCTGGCAATGTTCTTATAATGTTGATATAAAGTCCTTTGTAAAACCCCTTGATACCCTCATTCACGTACGTTTCTTTGATGATAGTGCGAAGTTTCAACTGCGTTGAGGTCTGTTTTGACGGCGCATGCTTCTCGCTAGTTGTCTTGGCGACTTGGTCACCTTTGATCACGCTGGAGTCAGACTTGGCGATGGTATCTAGCTGAAAATTGTAAGACTGTAGCCTGGACTTGAATAACTGGAAGGGATAGAATACTGCGGTCGACACAATTTTGGATACTGATGTAATGTAAAGGTATTCGTAGAACGAAAACTTGTGGTTCACGGCTGATCCGCCCCGGGTGCTGCGGTTATTGAAGTTCTTGGTATGGTAATGCTTCAACGAATCGTAGATGGTAAAGTACATTGACCCCTGGCACACCGACACCAAGGCAGGAGTGAACCCCTTAAAGAACGCTCTTGGCCCCTCATCCTTGATAATCTTTGTCACCCCGTCCCAGATAGATTTGTAAGCGTTGGGGAAATCTTTGTTCGTGGATAGTAGTCTCGTCTTAAGAACCCAGATAGGGTTCGTCAACAACGTCGTGATGCTACCAGCCATGAAGGAGCTCACCATGTAGTTGTAGTAGCTGTTTTGCGAACTTTCGTGGCTCTTGCTGCTGAAACCATGCACAAACGAAACATTTTTCAAGTCATTGTATAGCATGAAGTAAAGCCCCCACGAAACGGTGTTCCCGAAGATATTGATCGGCAAGCCACGGTACAAGTTCCGCACCGACTCCCTACTGTTTTGCCATACTGAATTACCGGCGTTCTTGATAAAGAGACTGGAGACGATGTTCTTAAATGACTGCAACTGGTTCTTGGAGTTGAAATCTAGCTGGAGTCGCACCTTGATGACGTCGAGTGGATGATTCACGACCGTTGAGAGCACGCCGGCAGTGACGCCAGAGACCGCTTCTTTGGATCTGGGGGATAAGTTCATTTCATTTTAAGGTTTCAAAGGGTAATCTGCAAGCGTTGCAGTTGTAGATAGTTTTGATGTGTTTGGGAGTAAATAATATTCACGTCGCTATGCTATTTTGATGCCGTTACGACCTCGAAGAAAATTTCAGATTCGATGGGGGCTTGTCAGTTCCGGACAGATTTATATATACAGTCATGTGAATTGTCACATGCGTGAATTTCAAAAAAATGTATAGCAATAATTACTTTGGATGCTTTGAAACTAGTTCTTTTGTTTTTCAAATTAAGTAGGTTTTTTTTTGATCAACTACAAAAGGAAAATTTTTTAAACAGAATTAGTTTATTAGCGTAAAATCAAGAAAATTGTAAAATGTTAAAACAAAACCAAATAAAAGTGATAAAATGGGAAAAATTCAGAAAAGTCAGACTTGATATAATACAGGAGATCATTAGCGCAGTAAAGCTTAGTCAACTTCTTCGACAGTTGGTCCAGAAGCACCGCCGGCTTCTGGAGCGCCACCACCTGGAGCAGCGCCTGGGAAACCACCTGGAGCGGCACCAGCACCTGGAGCACCACCAGCGGAATAGAACTTGGTCATTATTGGGTTAGCAACGCCTTCCAATTCCTTTTGTTTGTCCTTAAACTCGTCAGTGGAGGCGGTGGTGTTGCTGTCCAACCATCCAATAGTTTCTTCAACAGCCTTGTTCAAAGTTTCACGGTCAGCTTCATCAACCTTTTCCTTGAAGCCTGATTCGCTGATGCTATTCTTCAAAGAGTAAGCATAGGACTCAAGACCGTTCTTGCTTTGAATTCTTTCTGCTTCTTTTTCATCTTCTTCCTTGAACTTCTCAGCTTCAGAGACCATTCTCTCGATATCTTCCTTGGATAATCTGCCTTTGTCGTTGGTAATGGTAATCTTGTTGGTCTTACCAGTGCCCTTTTCAATGGCGGAAACATTCAAGATACCGTTGGCGTCAATGTCAAAGGTGACTTCGATTTGTGGAACACCTCTTGGAGCTGGTGGAATGCCGGACAATTCGAATTTACCCAACAAGTTGTTATCCTTGGTCTTGGCTCTTTCACCTTCGAAGACTTGAATCAAGACACCTGGCTGATTGTCAGCGTAAGTAGAGAAGGTTTCAGACTTCTTGGTTGGGATGGTGGTGTTTCTTGTAATCAATTTGGTCATGACACCACCAGCAGTTTCAATACCCAAGGATAATGGGGCAACATCCAATAATAACAAGTCTTGGGTCTTGGAGGAAGTGTCGCCAGTCAAAATAGCAGCTTGGACAGCGGCACCGTAAGCAACGGCTTCATCAGGGTTAATGGATCTGTTTGGTTCCTTACCGTTGAAGAAGTCAGAGACCAATTTTTGGACCTTTGGGATTCTGGTGGAACCACCGACCAAGACAATTTCGTGGACAGAAGACTTGTCAAGCTTAGCGTCTCTTAAGACCTTTTCAACTGGGTCCAAAGTAGATCTAAACAAGTCACCACATAATTCTTCAAATCTGGCTCTAGTGATAGAAGTGTAAAAGTCGATACCTTCGTACAAGGAATCTATTTCAATAGAAGTTTGAGTAGAAGAAGACAAAGTTCTCTTTGCTCTTTCACAAGCGGTTCTTAATCTTCTCAAAGCCCTCTGATTGCTAGACAAGTCTTTCTTGTTCTTGCGTTTGAACTCTTGGATAAAGTGGCTGACCAATCTGTTATCGAAATCTTCACCACCCAAGTGAGTGTCACCAGCAGTAGCTTTGACTTCAAAGATACCGTCATCAATAGATAACAAGGAGACATCGAAGGTACCACCACCCAAGTCGAAGATCAAGACATTATGTTCGCCTTTGCCGTTGTCTTTCTTATCCAAACCATAAGCAATAGCAGCAGCAGTTGGTTCGTTAATGATTCTCAAAACGTTCAAACCAGCAATCAAACCAGCATCTTTGGTAGCTTGTCTCTGAGAGTCATTGAAGTATGCAGGGACAGTAATAACGGCATCCTTGACGGTGGAACCTAAGTAGGCTTCGGCGGTTTCCTTCATTTTACTCAAAACCATAGAGGAGATTTCTTCCGGAGTGAAAGTCTTGGTTTCACCTTTGTATTCAGCTTGGATCTTTGGTTTGCCACCTTCGTTTATCACCTTGAATGGGAAGTGTTTAGCATCGTTCACTACTTCTGGGTCATCAAATTTTCTACCAATCAAACGCTTAGCATCAAAGACAGTATTCTTTGGGTTCATGGCAGCTTGGTTCTTAGCAGCATCACCAATCAAACGTTCAGTGTCAGTGAAGGCAACGTAGGAAGGAGTAGTTCTGTTACCTTGGTCGTTGGCAATGATCTCCACTCTATCGTTGGTAAAGTGGGCAACACAAGAGTATGTGGTACCCAAGTCAATTCCGATAGCTTTGGACATTATGATTGTGTATTGTGGTTATTTGGTATTTGTAGCTTTAGTCTGAAATGCAAACGAAAATAATTGTATTTCGAAAAAGATGTGATAAAAATCTATGCTGATGTAGAATGATAATAACAAAGAGGAAAGAAGAATTGTGAACAAACAGACAGGAAGCAGTCCTCCTTATATACCTAAATCTTTGCCTTCGTCCCTAAATGTTTGCCTTGTAGAACCTTCTAGCACATTGCGACATTATGGGGTTCTCGGATCTTCCAGAGGTCTCTCGCTGCATGCTGAGAGAACCTTCTAGAAAAACCGATGCATTTCGCAGCATCCACAGACAGCCCGTCGTGCCGGTACACTCCATGGTAGGCCATTCTTGCTCGGTCCGTACAATTCAGTGAGCATGAAAGAGCTCGTATGAGCATATTGCCGCGACGTGGAATCTTTTAGAATCCTTGCCGTTGCATCCAGACGCTGTATTGTGTTTACTTTCGATACCTGCGTACCTCGCCATTCTTACGGAAATAATAGTTTTAGTGCACACTGGCTGGGAAAAAATAAAAGAAAACAATGTAATTGGCCTAGAGTTCTATATACGGGGGGTACTATAGTTGTCTCGGTTGTACCACCACTCAATGGCGATATCCGCTTTGGAGAGCCCCAATTCGTTAGAAATTGTATCCCATAGGGCTTTCTCGCAGAACTGACGTTCTTCAAGGGTGCTTTTTTTGGATATTTGGGTATAGAGTTTTTTCAACCAGAATAACAACGCCCCGGTTTCAATATATGGCACAGTCTTGACGAATGCAACTATAAAGGTGGTCCTTGAGGTTGAGGGTATTGCCTCATCCTTGTCTGAGCTGAAATCTCTGAGGTCTGAAGAAACTAACTTTGGCTGGAGATCGACTATTTTGCGTCCTGGGGTTTCCGCTAACACCCTGGCAAAAACTTTAGTCAAGAAAACATGCTGCAATTCATTATTGTGCTTGCCTATTACGCCATCCTTATGCAAATAAGCAGCAAGGACAGAAATTGCAAGAATCAATTGATGTGAACTTAACACTAATGGGAATTGGTGAAGCAAAATGTCAACATAACTTATCAAATGACGAGAATTGTACTGTGCAAGTCTTTCAAGTTTGAAGCTGCTCAATTTCACAGAGTGGGAGCTTTCCACAATATTTCTGGTAGTTGCAACCTTATCAAAATTAATGGTTCTATACGGTCTGTTGATAAACTCACTGGTCAATGGCATAATAACGCTGTCATAATAGTAAGGCGAGCAAACAAGCGCCAAAACCTCCCAATAGCCAAGCAAAAAAACAAGCTTGGCCCTATTCACTTCGTCATTGATCAAGTCTCTAAATGAAATGTTGTTGATAAAAAAATCACTCAAATTTTCACCAGAAGATAATGCCTGAGGTTCTATATGTGTAGTGGTCCCTGATGCAGGTGAAGATGTTTCAAATAAAAGTTCAGTGGCACAGAGGTAAACATACTTGTAAGCTTGAAAGCCCCCGGCGCCTATTCTGTCTACTATGAAATGAAGCCAGTACAAAGTCTTCAACATGTTCACGGAGATTAAATGGAAGGATTGTCGCTGTACGTCACGAGGTGTCTTAGTACTGAATAATGAAGAGATGATTGAAAATGCAACGCCAGATCGTTGATTTAACGAGTTTGAAGATAACGCCAAATCCGCAAATCCTTGAAAAATTATTACTACTGAAAACATTATTTGCTTTAGGATATCCCAATATTGTTGTAAGTCCAATTGTGAGTGGAATTGTGAGGACAGTTGAGTTAAGAATTTGGCGTTGTTGATGTTATGAATTGAGTGCAAGTGGCTGCTGAAGCTCAGTATCAAAGAGGAGCTCGATCCAAGGATCTGGAACAGCTGTATGGAAGCTGATGTTCCCGTTTCAAGTATAGCACTTCTGATTAAAAAGGACAACTTGTTTAAGGATTTGAATACTGGCCTTTGCTTAAGGTCTGTCATTGAAATTTTGATACTGTTTGAGGTATCGAAGTCAATTCTGAACAACTCTCCATTCTGAAAGCCGTACTGAGAGTTGAATAGCAAATTTAAGCCGAACTGGCAAATGTTTGGATAGTGTATCTCATTCTTGTAGTGGGCATATTTGTTTTGATCGAAGAGAGGGAAAACACAAGCTAATGCTAACAAATTTAACGCTTTAATGTTATACAAATCCTGTGAAACATTCCGCTGATTTATATCGACAATCTTGTTAAAATTTTCCACCAAAACATTGAAAACTATTTTATCAAAATTCTTAAAGAAAATTGACTGCTCCGGGATCATGTACTTGTCTAATGTATTCTTAGACAACATTATGCCTGCAATTAGTAGATTCTTTTTTAATATGTTGGCCAATAACGGTAAAAAGGAGCTGTTTGGCGAGACATTTGCCCCAATAATAGAGCCTAAGACTCTATTGTAAAAAGTGGTCAACGATACCGTTGGAGTTGATATGATGATCTTCTTTTCGAATGAAACGTTTATGGCTTCAATGATTAGATACGCATCATCGAAACTGACAACTGCGCCATTATTGCTGAAGAATAACGGTGATTCCAAAATGGCAGTTATGGTCCTGGAAATTTTAGCTTCATTCTTCATCAATGGTAGATAATAGGCAACATTCAGAAGCACCTGTTTAGCGGTGATTGCTGGATTTGGACTCAAAAGCTGGTTTATCATGTAATCAATCTCCACATCTTGACCATTTTCATTGCTGATAATTTGATGGCGATAGGCGGCATTCATGCTCTTGGGATCATTACGACCCATTTGATCAAAGATCTCTTGACCTTCTGGACCTAAGCGAAACATTTTGGCTGGGTGGTTAGCGCTTGGCTGCTGGTACTGTTGCATAAATATTGATTCCTAGTAGGGAATGTATGTATATGTCGATATCAAATCGGGTAGAATTATACTTTTTCTCTTTCCCTGAACTTTCGACGCTCGGCTTTCGGGTTTATTGAGCGATGCCAAAAGGATCGCTAGCATTATTACAGGTATTTACCCAGCCTGTATGAATAAAACCAGCTTTCCAATTTATCTTGAATTTTTAATAAATATAATATAGGTTTCCATTACATTTGCGTCGATTTTACCACGCTACAAGCAGGTACTTTTCAAAGCCATAGAAAGTTTTGGTGTCAGCGCAAGTGATGCAGAGCAACGATGAAATTGCCAGCGGATTGAAAGGATAGCAGCTGTGAGCTTTCACACGTAGTATCGAACTACTTTTGATTGATTGATACCATATCTTGGGTTTGCGAGGTCTACCATTTGCACTGGCAGTAACAGTATGTGCTTAAAAAGTCGTAGCAATTTAATGGCAGAGCCCTGAAGGTTGGCGTAAAGACTCTCTCCCAAGGTCTGGCAAAACTTAAAAATTGCCACTTTGCAAACTACATTCAATCCTCAGCGAATTTTAAACTAGCAAACTGTGATAATTGGCCAAACGAACGCCTATTATCAATATCATTACATATAATAATGTTTTATTGATATTGACCATCTTTGAATATTTAGACTGAATATGAGATCTCATTGATCGTAAGCATGAAAAAGGACTCAACACTAAGAAACATAAATAGAAAAAACCAAATGCCTCATAGCGACCAGATACAGCTTGGTGCTATTGACCCTTGGGAGACGAGCGAAAATAAACAAGCTCTCTCAGACTTCTGAGCAAGTGCCACCCCATTTATTAGCCACTCGGACGTTTGGCATGTTGCGCGCTTGCCCACATTTATTTCTTTTCAATTTCGCTAATCTTGGTTTCCAATTCGGTAGTTTGTTCCTTGATCTTGGACAAGCTGTCTCTCAATTTTTTCAACTGTTCCTTTTCGTGTTGTCTGATGTAAAGGTCTTCTTGAGCTTTTTCCTTTTCGTTGAAAGCCTTGGAACCCGAACCAACGGTACCTTCAGAGTAGAATCTGGCAGCGACGGCGGCTCTTCTGGAGAAAGCGCCGGAAACAACTGAGCGACGAGCTAAAGCGAAAACCATTGTATGAATGTATGTGTATTTAATTGAGTTAGTTGTGAATTTACTTGTAGTTGTAGAAAAGTATCACAGCGCCAGAAGTGGTATTATAACAAAAACGAATGAGAAGACAAAAGTGCTTTTGGTTTTTTCCCTGTCCAGGCAAACAAAAGCAGTGCAGTGATTCGACACCGCAGCATGGTTAGGAGGCACTGGCGATGTGATAATTTCGCAATCGATTATTGATAAATGCACTACACAACAACACTATTCAATAAACCATTCCAAAAGACATTATTATACAACTGTACAGATATGTTTTAAATCAATATAATTGATTGAAATATAAACTAAACACAAAATCAGAGAAAAAAAATAATAGACCAGTCCCTAAATAGCAAAAACAATAATGAATTAAATCAAGCATACCCAACCGTAAAACGTGAACAACATAATTAAACGAAAAACCTATCAACAGCAAGTGAAAACTGCCGAACCGGATGTAAAATTCAGATGTCAATGTCTGAGTCCAAGAGCTCGTAGCTGTCAATCAACTCTTGGTCAGCGCACTCGTCGGTAGAATCCCAAGAAGAGCTCACGATATCATGATCTTGATTGTGATACTCAGGGGCATTAACAAACTCAACGTCAGCATCAGCATCGTCAACTTCAACTTTGACATCAACAGCATCTTCGCTCTCGTCTTCTTTTTCTTCCCTGGCATTTGTAGCAGTGGTCTCGGTTTCAAAATCCTCTTCTAATGATCCTGTTTCAGATGATCTTGCGTGTTCTTCGGCATCTAAGAAAACGGAAGACTCTTTCATTAAAGTAGGCAAAATCACAACTGAAGACAAAGAACTAGACTTTCCAGTTGGGATAATAGTATGATCCTCAGGCATTTCCATAGTTCTGCATCCGCCGACTTCTCTGGCAATGTCAGCAACATTTTTGGTGAGATCTTCGTTAGAGACAGCCTGATCGTTGGATGAAGATGGTAAGACTTTGTATGAGACAACGGTAACTTGGTTCGACACAACAGAGTTTTCAAGGTCAGTTTCAGGAGTTGCAACAAACTCTTCAGCATTTTTAGCTAAATTCTCGCAACTCTTTTCCTCGATGCTTTTCGGGATTGTTTCAGCAGTTACAGTATCAGTTACTATGGATACAAAGCTGGCTGAGTTGCTTTTCTCCAAATAAGCTTTTTCTAAATCAAGACCTTCACAAACGTCTTTTTCAAATATATTTTGGTTAGCTCCACTAACCGCCTTATCGGCCTCTTTGATAGCCTCTTTTTCAGTCTCAGTAGTTGCCTCTTTAACAGGAAAGATAGACTTGTTCAAATATTTGTCGGTCAATTCAGCAGGAATTACCGCCAAAAATTCTAACCCGGCAGTGTCTCGTGTTGACTTTTCCATACACTTTTTGCATAAGCTAAACCATCTTCCTCTTTGATGATAAACGTCGAAGCGGAGACTTTCGTGTTTCATGTCTTCATGAGGATGGCAGTCCATACAATAAAAGGTGTTATCGCTTTTTTTGCCATCATCAATGACTGAGACAGCTTTGGCAAATGGAATGTAGGTTTTCATACCATTGTATGGCACAATTGCTTCCATCTTGTGGTCTGAAGAATGTTTGTCAACAGACACTCCTTGAGTGTAGCAACTTTCGCACAAATCAAAGTTATCGCAGTCGCGGCAAGCGTAACGGAGACCATTGATAACCTGGTGCGAAGACAAATTAGAGCATCCATCACAATAGAAAGTCACCGCTGTTGATGGGTGAGGGCGGCTTTTCATGGTTCCGAGGTCATATTGTAACATTTGGCGAATGTTGTAACCTCTAGGAACAGGTATTCTAGCCATTGGGTGCAAGTACTCGTGTTGATTGAAGGTCTTTTTGTTTGAAACGCACTTTTCACACAAATCAAAGTCAGGACATACCAAACATTGGTGACGAATGCCTTTGATTTCTAGATCACAATCATCACAAATGATTCCACGGTGTACAACATCACAGTTAGTATTATTAGTCTCGCTAGCCTCCTTATTGTTGGAGTTTTTAGCTTCTTGAATAAAATTATCCAAACCCTTGTTGATAGAGCCGATCTTGCTTTTCAAGTCCTTGCAAAAGTCTGATTCCGCAAAGGCCTTAACCAAAACTTTCAACAAGTCTTCATTAAAAAAATCTGTCAACTTTTCTTTTGTGAGAATGTCCGCCAGTTCCTTTTGCTCATTTTCAACATTGGACTTTATCCTAATAGCACTATCATTTTTAACATTACTACCTTCATTTTTCAAAAGGTTCTGTTCAATCTTTACTAGTGGTTCACCAACAATAGGGATTTCCTCAGCAGCTGATTTTTCGATATGATCTTTAAAGACAAAATCATGTGTATTCAAGCTGTCCGCATATTTCTTATCAATGGCAACCAACTTAATGTAATTTTTGACTTTTAATGATCTTTGAAGAGACTTGAAATCAGAGGCAGTCTCCAAAAAAACAAAGTCTTTTTGTCTTCTTGATTTTCTCATCAAAACGATATCGTGATCAACCTGCAAAATGTGTTTGATCACTGACTTGAAGTGGTGCAACGTAATAACGTTAGGGATAATCTTAACTGCCTTTCTGGTTTGTTCAATCTCTCCTGATTTATTTTTGGTGTAGTGGAGCAATTTGACAAAGACTGCAGCATCATCGTCCTTGGCAGCTTCATGAGACGACATACTGATACTGATGAATTATGCTTTATTGTTTTACCTTTTTTTTTATAAGACTGCCGAGACACAAATCCTCCTCCTCAAAAAGCAGCAAAATGTAAAGCAGCTTTCAGACAGCTTTCAGTTAGCACAGCAAAAGTAAACCACCGACTGCAATCTTGTATTTGAACAAGTATCTTGCAAATCAATGTGCACTTTTTGGTAAAGTGCAGTAAAAACCCGAGCAATTAACATAATGTAGGAAAAAAGGGGTAAAAGGATGAGCTTTATATCGCAGGAGCAGCGAGAGCCGCCACCACACATTGCACCAGATACTAACCACCCCAAATTCTAATCAGGGCGATGCAATGACCCAGGGACGCGTGATCATGCGGTATGATGTTTGTGTCACAATACGGCTTCTCCAGAGCGCGGAGCGGGAGGGCCTTTTGGGCTGGACAAAAACGTAATAAGCATGAGAGGATAAGCCGGAGAGAGCATAAGCGTAGACATTAATTATCGAATAACAAGTTCAAACCAGCGGAACCGATAACTCTCTCTTACTTATGTCATCAAATTAAGTATAGGAATATTAATAATCAAAATCTCGCAGACCAAGTCTCTCGTCCTCTTGAAAATTGATGAACAATAATAATGGTGGCCGGTATAAGATTATGTCGAATGTCGATTACAACCTCTATATAGCAGAAAGGCTATGTCTCATTGGGAACAGACATCTCATGGTCTCTAGCCCAGATCCGGTGCTTACTGAGCGGCAGCTTCTTGAGATAAACGAGCAAATATTCAAGTTTGAAAACGGCACAGAACTACAATATTTAATCTGTGACTCAAAGACTAGCGTCAATATTTTTAGTGAAATTTTGGATAGAGATACAGGGAGTCTAATACCCACGACCCAGCCCTCAGGTTCGATAAACAGCAAGGAAAACATTTCGGAAATCAAGGAGCATACTATGTATAAAGCGGAAAGAGCGAAGAGGACGGTCTTGATAATACGAGGGTTGGAACGAATGTCAGTGAATAGGCAAGTTGCGCTTTTGGAGATTATCAGGCACAGAGAACGTACCCGCAAACTTGATGATAAGAATGTTTTTTTGATTATTGCAATCATCGAAAGCATAGAAGGTAACGAAATATCACTTTACAAATACTTGCAAGAGAAGTTTTGGTTTAGACATCCACATGTAATAAACTATCACAGCCATAACGATGTATTCAACGGCACAGCTTCGTCCTCCGTCTCCTCAATATCCTCAGATGCAGTCATATTATGTAATGAAAGCCAACAAAATCTTCTTAATTCAACTGATAATCTGATAGACAATATACTCCGACTTCGAAACAAGATCAACACCATAGAAATGATACCGGAGATAAGGCGGTACATGCTCGATATCATAATTTTCATACGAAATCACCGCATAGTGGCTGATGGGATACCCACGAGGTCGATTTGGGAATTTGAGCATTTGGTGAAATGTCTAGGGGTCATAAATGACTATGAATATATTATCCCGGTGATTGTGAAGCTAGCGGCGAGAAAGTTCTTCCCCTCGAGGATCAACATCTGCGATGCTGAGGACGAGCCTAGTTTGTGCTGGGGCAGCGATTCGGCGTTGGTAAAACTTATGATGAATAAGTGGAACGCCGACTTGGTGGTGGAGGATGTTTTGAACAATGTGTATGCGCCAATTTAAATAAATTTACAATAGTTTCTAAACTTTTGTTTTCATTGCTTTTTTAATTATGCTGGAATGTATGTTATGCCCTTCCATCTATATTTGATACGTAAAATAATTTCATGGATATGATTTTTTTCACGTAACTATTTATGGAGGTTATCTTTTGACTATTAAAGCAACAAAAAGTGTAGCTAGCGGTACTTTGAACACTCCTCTGCATGGTCGTACAAGCTACAGCAAGTTCAAAAATACTTTTAAATAAGCTTATTTAGTAAACTTTTGAAAATTGTAGACTTGATATATAAAATAGCTACAAATCATTTTTGTAAGCCAACGGCTTGTTGAATTTAGGGTACATAGAGAGATTAAAAAGCCATAAATACTGATGAATTAGCAACCTTTTCAGTTGCTAGCAGCAGCATCAATGTTTTTGATAAACTCATAGTAGAAGGCAATAATGTTCAAGTGGCTCTCGATGGTGCTGTACTCATCGACAGAGTGAATACCGCGCATGAGACCCTCTGCAGAGTTGATGTCACCAGGTTCGTATCTGTAAATGTTCTTCGTTAACTTCCAGTAGTACTTGGTATCGGTGTTACCGGTAGACAATCCGGGAGTGACAACAATAGGGCTGTCGATAGTGTCAGGGTACGCAACGTCTTCGTAAAAGTGTCTCAAGGAGCCAGCAAACAAGTCCCAGAACTCGCCGCTCCATGGACTGATTGGGGCAACCTCCAATGGAGTGGAGACCGTATAGTTGAAGTAACCATTGTCAGTTGGCTTCTTGATGGTTTCGCCAGAGACAATAACTCCCAAGTCAAACTTATCGGCAATTTCGAGAACATTGTTGACAATCTTGTCTTGGGTGGTCTTCACGGATGAGTCCACGTTGATTCTGGAGTTCACGACAACGGAGACAGACTCAGGAAGAGCATTAGATTTGATACCACCGTGAATGATGTCAGTGGCCTGTGAAGTGGATATGAGGTATCTGCTCAATCTGTCTTTGACCAAAGTGTCAATAAGTTGAGCGTTAGCCTTCTTATCTTGTCCGGCTTTCAAGATTGCGCTTTTCAAGTTTGGATCGATTTCATTAGAGTAGGAAGCGTAACATTGCAAGTATCCCAAGAATGGGCTGTATTCGGGGATGCTGGCGTGGAACGGAGTTTTCTCTATCAAGTTGACAAGCTGGGAAACAATACCGATGGAAGTGTGGTCAGGAGGAACTGAACTGTGACCACCTGGGGTCTTCAAAGTGATGAGAGAATCCAAGTAGCCCTTTTCACCGGTCGGTACGGAAATAAAGAACTTACCGTCTTGTTTGGTAAGGCCGGCGTTGCCTTCATCAATGAGAGCATAAATGGAGTCATCGCCATATCTATCATACAAAAAGTCGCCGATGTTCTTGGCACCGATAATACCAGAAGCTTCCTCATCGAAACCAAAGGCAAGAATAACAGTTCTGGTAGGCTTGAAGTCCTCGCTAAGCAATAATTCTACGCTTTCAAATAAGCCAATGAGCAAGTTCTTGCAGTCAGATGCACCTCTTCCCCAGACTCTCTCGCCATCAAAGTGGCCAGAGTACGGGTAGTAGGTCCACTTGTCTTCGGTGGCCCATTCAACTGGAACAACGTCCTGATGGGCAGTCAACAACAACGGCTTCAAGCTAGCGTCGGAGCCCTCCCAGGTGTAGAGAAGGCCATGCTTGTTCACGGTCTCCTTCTTCAAGTGCTCGTGGACGTTTGGGAAAGTTTCGGCCAAGTACTGGTGGAACTTGATGAACGCGTCAAAAGATGGATCATCGACAGGCAAAAACTTTGTCTGGTCAGTAACCTCAGTTGGAATTTTGACTGCCTCGGAAAGCTTTTTGGCGGACTCATTTCTGAACTTTTCGTCACGCAAGATCTGGTTCAAGACAGCCTTGGTGTCGTCAAAGTTGACCGGAACAACCTTTGGGCTAATTGGACACAAGTCCGTGGCGTCTGCCGCTGGGCCGCTTGGGGCCTGAAACAATTCTCTGCACGCAGAGACATTGAAGCTGTTGACGAGAACAAACAAGCAGACAGCTAAAGAGAATAAGGCAGCGAACTTAGGGGACACTCTGCTCTGCTTTTGTTTTTTGTTTGGGGCATTGGCAGGAAGGCCTTGCTCGAGGGCCTCGAGCTGTTGTTTTTCGATATCAGCCATCGTTGACAATAGCAGGAACAGGCTTTGCAATTGGCTGGAACACAATTGACGACTGACAACTGAGAACTAAAGGAGGCTGAACAGAGAAAGCCAGAAGAAATAAAGGTGCAAAAGAGTATATGAAATGGCAAATGGCAGCTGTGGCTCGTAGTGTTGCCCGTTATGATGCGATTATGTACTCCTGTCCCGTTTTGGTCAAGCGGCAACCGCTCCGCCGAACATTGTGCAGCACAAAGTATCCTTTTCCAGAACGGCTCTGATAGCACGTCCGCCGAAAAAGCCTTTTGTATGTAAAACCTACCACAGCAAATAACTGTGATAACACTTTAGCACACCAAGTGAGTTTTTTTTGTTTTTCTCTTTTTTTCTTTCTTGGTGCCTATTTTGTCTCCGCGGTGTGATCTCCAACAGCAGGTCTGCTGTGACCAGGAAGCCTGTCTCCCCGCTTTCTAGGTGTCGCCGTAAACTATCCTCTGTGTACCAATGCGGCGGTACTGCGGTGCTCCGTGTCACATGGTCTGAACTACAACAAACATCAAGCGCGCGCTCTCACATGCGGAAATAACAAGACATTTTTGACAGCAACACAATGCGATGAACGCTTTCCCCAGCTTTTGCTGTATATAAGGTACCGTGTTTACTGCTTCTTTTCTCTACTAATAATGCCTCGTTAAGCGATTAGAACGTTTTATCACGTCCCTGTCATCATTGCCAACATTCACTAGCCTCAATTCGTACCATCGTCAACCAATACCAACCATTATGTCCGTCAAAGTCGATGGATTCAAGTCCTCTCCGCTCTTGGCCCAAATCAGTTCCAAGTTGGAAAAGGAGGCTGGCTTTCGCGACTCCTCCGTCAAAGCTGTCAAGGGCGTTATCATCTTCACTGTCAAGAACAAGGAAGGTAAGCAGCAGTCCTGGAAGTTGGATCTCAAGGAAAAGGGAACCTTGACTGCCATCAGCAGCGATGAGATCAAGGACTACGACACCCAAATCATCACCAGCGACATCAACTTGAAAAAGCTTATCAACGGCAAGGCCGGCGCTCAATCTTTGTTCTTGTCGGGCAGATTGAAGCTCAAGGGCAACATCGCCAAAGCTGCTAGCATCGAGTCTGTCTTCAAGGACCAGAAGCCCAAGCTCTGAATGGATCTTTAGAATAAAGAATGGTTGCAATTCGTACATGTGTCTGCTCTCCTGTCTGCACATTTCATCTTTTGTTCAATTCTGTTACTGTCACCTTGTCTTTTAACTGATTTCTCACAATATTTGCCTCCCGTTCATGACCTACAATGTAAAACTTGTAAGCTCTAACGTAGAACTCCTAAAACATAATCATTTATCCCAGAATATCAACTACTAGCTCTGCAACGCCTTGAGACGCTCTCGCATTGCCTCCAAAGTGTCCACATGATCATCTAAGTCCCCCTCGGCAACTAGCTGCTCCTGTCTAGCCGTCTTCTCCGGCATAGGCTGGCCCACCGGCGGTTCTTGCTGCTCAATCACCTCATCTGGCACCTTGCCGAGCTCGTCCAACTTCACGCCCGCCACGCTCGAGATAATCTTGTCTATCTCCTCGTCTACCTCCTCTTCAATCTCTATATCATCCGCCTCGGCAAACCCGTCCACCGTGTCCTCAATCATCTCGTTGATGATACCACTCTTCATCAACTCCTGGTGTAACTGGTTCATCGTGCCCGTGAATTCCGGCAACTTGACCAACGTGTTGACTTCCTTCATAATACCTGTTGAGGAGCTGATTTTTCCCTGTAACTTGAGCATCGTGAAGCTTTCGTTGATCTGCATAGTTATGGACTCCAAGTGCACTTTAGAATTCACAAGTCTTGTCTTTTGTTTGCGGATATTGATGAGTTCTTGGGAATATATCTTTGCTGACTTGGCGTCATTCTTTTTGGCAGATTGCTTGATCAAATTTTCTGTTTTTTTGATAAGTGGATTCAAACTGTTTATGCTTCTATCTAGCTGGTTTTTGTTTTTTCTAAGTAAAGAATTGCATTTTCTCATCTATAATATTTGTGTTAATATTCCGATTGTAAATGTTTGCAACATTGTTATCACCACCAAGCATTACCAAAAATAACCCCACATCTACTTGATACCATATCGCCTCCACAAAACGACATTATATTTATTGCCAAATTAGCACAATCTTCGATGATCACTTCTTTTATACCAAAGTATCTCCAGATGACAAAAAACATACTTGTTCTTTAGGGTCAGGGCCCCAAATCTTCTTCTGCAAATAATCCATCACTGTTCCGTACCATTCATTACTATAAAAGCGTCTTCCTAAAAAACATAGAAGTAACACTTCGTTTTGCTGAAAGTTACTTAATGTACTTGCCGCGGCTCATCTCGCCAAAGGCTACGGATAAGGTGAATGCAAAAGGAAACAGGCTTTTTGCGCGGGCTTCTAACGAATATATATATATATATATATATATATTCGTTAGAAGCCATATGGTAAAGATATTTAATGTCTAGCACCGTAGTTTGAAGGTACATTTACGATAAGATTGGCCTTGACTTTTCTTCTTTCAGGTATCTCATTTAGTAAAAGCGTTGAAGACTAGTAAATTCTTTCCTTTTCATGAAAGTATCATCTTTGTGTATTTCATTAGTCAACTATTTTCCGAAACCTGTTCGCATCAGTATTCCATGGTACGTTCCGTTTGGCTGTAATGCTTATTGGGACGTCCGATATTGCCAAAAACTTGATCCTCGAGCAAAAGGACACATTCTAATGAGCAATAGGTTCTAAGAATGTCTGCAAACAACCTTTTCCAAATTGACTTTTTTCTCTCGTAATAGTTACAAATCAATATTCCTATAAAATCTACAAAACTCAACCTAAAGAGGAATTAATAGAGATTAATTGAACATGAAATAGAAAGATACAAACAAATAATATCCTGGGCTAAAAAACTAGACTTAAAATTATACCAATTTTATCCTTTTATACTCATTTATTCGTCATCTTCTTCTTCAGCTTCTTCCAAAGTTTGAGCGGCAATACGGTCCAAATCTCTTTGACCGTTTTCAGAGATCTTTCTGCCACCCTTGGCGGAAAGCTCCAAGACACCCAACTTTTCCAAAGATTGGACGGCCTTTCTGTTGACGGAACCAGAAGCGTTAACGTGCTTGGATGGTCTAGCACCTCTGTTCTTGGCACCACCGTACAACTTCTTCAATTTGCCGACACCGACTTGCTTTCTCAAGTAGATGTGTCTGGCGATGGAGGCAGAACGCTTGTAGAACCATAATTCAGCTTCTTGTGGTGGCATTTCGTTGTTGACAGAAGTCTTGACTAAGTCAACGTAACCTGGGACCTCTAATTTACCTTGACGTTGCAAGAAAATAGCGTAGGCATTGATGAAATCTTGAGCTGGAACGTCTCTGTAAAAAAATAGTTAGTATTTTGTTTTCAAATCAAAAGCTCGCATTAGTTGTTGTGTGATAAGCAAGAGATTTTCCGGAAACATGAAAAATTCATCAGACTGACAGGACCGAAAATTGGAAAATTTTCAATGATAAGCATGGTATCGTGAAGATCAAACTTGCTTTTGCAACTTTCTAATTTCAGGCTAATTATGGCTATTGACAAAATCTTTGAATTTATCTTTAATCTAGAAATATCTCGTCAAAGTGTTTGATGACCAGAACTGACTGTCCAAATAGTATTTCTGATTCCTCTAGTAGTCTTCAATTTTCTATGATATAGCATAACCTCATTGAACATTGAATTCCCTTACACTTTCGCTGTTTCAATTTTCCGCCTCTTGTCTTTAATATTCTTGCACATTTTTAGCTATCATCTTAAAAAGCTGTTCCAACGCTTCTTTCCACATTATTATATATCCTGGCTGTCTCCCTATCATGCTTCGCTGTCCCATCATAAATCTTTCACAATCTGTAATTTTTCATCATTCTTGAAATTTTCATTAGATAACCACAGTTGTCAAAATTCACAAGGTCTTCAATAAAATCATTTGAGCCACATTTCAAGCTCTTGAACCCGTTCTTGTCTTTCACATTACATTCCTGTCCTATTTAATTTCCTAGCCTCTCGCTTTTCCAATTTCTCCAAAATCAACAATCTTCAATCTTAACCACTTTATTCAATCAGTTCCACACAACCATACATGTTATTATTCTCTAAACGTACCTAACGGAAACACCTGGCATTTTGAATTATTGTTATTGATAATACTGAGATGTTGATGATGCTAACAAACAGCCTTTCTACTGAACCTTTAGTGCAAACTGCTAATCTAACTATGATATTCAATGAAGATTTTTTCCTCGCTAGCAGAACGTGAAAGAAAAAGAAAAAAAAAAGTGTGCCCAACGGGAGCATAACCCGGCTGACAAGATTCAGTGGAGCGCTCATACAAAAAATGTAAGGCCCGCCTATTCTTTCGGCCCTGGAAATCTCGTGCAAACGGAGCCCAGTACAGTGAGAAGCGAAAAAAAATGGCACATTATTTGCAGTCACAGGTGATCATGTCAGCTGATACGTACTAGGGTTTCGTTCATGCCCTGTGTATGTCACGAATCTTTGGTAATGTTTCCGTATTGGCCGTCCTATATCTACCAGGTGAAACAATAGGTTCATTTAAGAGCTATATATCGACCATACAAAGAGAACGGCTTATCTTTGTAAGTTCAGGAATTTCAAAATACATTGGCTGCTAGCGGGTGCTTCAATTCGTTTAATATCTTCGTACACCTGTCTCTACACAGCATTGTCGAATTAGTTCAGTATTGTTCAAAGTGTTTGATTCGACCAAGTGGAGTACAGACAGTTATTGTGACCTTTGCTCAGTGATTTTCATTTTAGCCTTGCATTACAACTTACTTTCAAAATTGTAAGGCGAAGTACTGTCACTAACCACCCCCTTGCTGAAAAATATCAGCCTATACTTTATGGTTGCAGTGCGAACGGCGTGCGTATCAAATATAGAAACATTTTTCAAAACTACGATAATTTGCCATGGCAAAATGGGCATCTGAAGATCATTTAATAGTTCTCGGGATATTCCAGGGTATAGAATTCATTTTCGGGGCAACTGGGCCATTCTCATAGCGTACAATGTCATACATCTGAGAGCTCATTGTGGAAAAAGTTCAAGAAACGTCGATTATATTGTTTGAATTTGCAGTAAGAAGGCTTCTCATGCAAAAGTTGATGCTATCTCAAAAAACTTCCCTGGCTATTTGATTGGCAACTACTGTCAAGGCGTAGGGTAACGAAAAAGGAAAGGCGTTTGAGTGCGTTATTGGCGAATTTATTTACGCGCATTATGGGCCAAAAAAGTTATGCTATTGTAGATTCCAAAAAAGGCAAAAATACACCTTTCTAAGTAATCTTTCTTAGAAGCCCATATAATTTTCTACAGAGGTTTTGAAGATTAATCTTTTATATTACAGTGCAAGATTGTGTGGCAAGGCCAGCCGAGAATAAAGTATCGCTCAAGCTTGATACTCTCAAAATTCGAAGAATCAAAATTTTGGTTAACGCCAGCAAGTCTTTCTACACTAGACTACTTTTTTCACTTATTTCCTGTTGGTATCACAATCATCATTATACCCAATTGGTACCGGCCCCGAACCCTACGGATTCAAGTGCTTTTACTTGTCTATAATCACAACGGTGGTTACGAAGTGGCCAGCTTGTATCCCCTGTTGCGGCTTAACATGGTACGCTTTTCCTGAAAGCGGCGCGCAGGACATGTTGAAAACCTCTATTCACTTGTCCCGATCCGGAAACTAGCAAGCCGCGCAAAGCATCAACATGGAACCTTCAGGATACCGAACACTGAAAACTCTCAGCTGGTTCAATATCCTTTTTCTCTCTTTTTTGCAACTTTTTTCATCAATGCTCGCTTTATATCTTCCTTTTTTATCTTTGAAGATGTGTAGCGGGCAGCGGGTCGCTGGTAGAGCCCGTTGTGCCTTGGTAATAGCCTAATACTTGAAGATGAATTCAAAGACAAAGTGCAAGATAAGACATTATAGTTGGAAAGGGGTGCTTTGGAGATAGGATAAACCTGAATGTATCTCAATGCCACAAAAGCTTATTCCTGATTATTCAGGCTAGGTTGATGTTACAAGTATCATTTTGCGGCTGAAGAAGCTACTGCTAATTAAATTGGTGTAACAAGTACAAATCGCGGAGAGCATTTCAGCAATGACGACTAAAAATCTATAAGTATCTGAGAATGCCTTCCAATTTTTGAATCCATTATCCAACTTATATTTCTTTATTACTATAAAAAACATCAATAATTAACAAAAGTATCTCAATATCTGCTTACTCATCACTACTTCGTCTCTACAATTACTCAAAATGCAATTCCCAACCACCACTGCTTCTTCTGCTACTTCCCAGTCTAAGAAGGAGGAACAAAGAGACAACGTGTACGCCATGAGAGACGGCACTTTACTCCACTTGAATTGCACTATCATGTAAGCTGTCGCTCCTGCTTCTGCTTTTGATCCGGTGCCCTCGCTGGTCCCTCTACTTGTCAGTACAATGCTAAACCTTTTGGCGCCTGAGCGCCGACGCATTCGCTGCCGTCAATCATTCTGCTAAATTGTTCCCATTTCTTTTTACTACTTTTATTTGCTCTTCTTAAATCTCTTAGATTTTGTTTCTGACGGCCGTTTCCTTTTTTTTTGATTTTCAGACTTTACCGGGGGTTTTGCTTGGTTAATAAAAAAATTTCCAATTTGTGAGAGGTAATGGCTTGACATAGGTAGCTCGAGGAAAAAGTGTATCAAAAAACCCTTTTACAAAAACAGTTTCAATTCGCTTGGTAAGCTAATTAACGCTCAAAATTGATCTCGCACGTTCCTCAAAATTGGTGAGCGCAATAATGTGTCCGTGAAGAAACTCGCCAATCACCGTTGTCTCAGCATTAAATTCTATTTATATCGCAACCAATGATATGTTCTTTGAGTATTTATGTTATGGAAAAAGTAGAGAACTACAATACAGTTCAGTATAACAACAACACGCCTCCTTTTGCCCTGAAACAATTTCTCTGTGCTTACATGTCTGTTGATATATATAGCACCAACCTACACTGCCTTGGTAAAATGTAACTTCCTTTAATAATAGGCTTGGCAGGATACGGTATCTGAAATTTTGAATCACGAAAGGGTAATTATTACGCAACTGTCGATGAAATCCTCCCGCTATCCGAAGGGGGCCTTATTATCTTGCACGGGCGGAGCTGAAACAGCGAGAATAAGGGATTCCTAGGTCAATAGACCGTTTCCGCTTTATGGCAGGGGAACCTTTTCAGGATCTATCCCATTGACGGCTTACGACAAAGGAAATGCCGCGCGGCTTGAGATTGCGGGGCAGGCAGCATAAACTTGAGAAAGTTCAAGGCAACTATTGCACCATACGCCAAATAGTCTCCAATTTCGCTATCCGAAATAACATGACCGGCCTGCGGATGCAGCCATAAATAACCATACATAATACCTTGCTAGCCTCTGGTTCTTCCAAAATTGTATCTCGCCGCGCCAACCATTTGCGTGCGGCTGTATTACACGCATTGAAGTATCCCTGAAATCAGCAAAACTGGGGAGGAAAATACTCCATCGAAAGCAAGCACGAGCTAGTCCTGTTGGAAAGTCCAGCATTTACTGAAGCAACTCTGCGTTTACACTTTTTAGTTACAGCCTCGAAACGAAAGGGTTTGCGCAACAGCGCACTTTAGGATTCAGATTATGTTTCCGGTACGTTATGTGCTCCGAGGATGACTAGCAGGCGGGTACAATAAGCGCACATACTGCTTTTCCAGCGGGGAACGACGCAAGGCACAATAGGCTGGATGATTGCCTTTTGCTCTGAGTGCCCAGTGTCGACTGATGACGACAACACAAACTTGTTTGAAGCTCCGGCGGTGGAAAGCACAATTACGGCAAAAACTTTGTCCGGCACTAATAGCCTCTACTCAAACCACATTTGAAGGACACAAAGGGCCTTGCGCAACGATCTACAATAAGAAAGCCACTGCTAGTCCTTAGAGCATTGCTGTCGAGAAAAAATTTTCTTTTTCAAAACTGGTGACGCACGCACGCTCGGATTCAGATTCAGAAAAGAAAAGCACCTGTAGGAGCAACGTCAATAATCCGGACTGGTTGTCAATGTATGAGAGAAAGAGAAAGTTAGAGAGAAGGTTTCCCGTTATTCACTATCTTGCATGGCAGGCAGTGGGGCTGGACCTGGGGTAAGTACGTTGTTGCTGCCTCTAAAATTTTGTGAAAATATTTCCTCGAGACATAAAGGGAAACACACCAACCCCGACGCCAGACTGCGAGACCTCATGATGTAGCTTGAAAAGAAGAGAAAATTTTTTCTTCTTCGTGAACGTCCGCATTTATTCCTTTGACTCCCTGCACGAGCCCTCGGCCGTGTGGTAATTTCAGCACTATTGCCAGCCGGCAGAACTGTGGCAATTCTTACCGCAAGGGCCAATATTCTTACCGGGACGACATCGTACGGAGTTGTTCGAGGCAATCTAGAACTCCGGTTGCTACGGAAAACTCCCAAAAGAGGAAACCCGGAGCGGAACAGGCAAGCGGCGGAAGAGGACGTCCGACTAGTTCCGTGTGCGTTGCGCGCTGCCGAATCCAGGCGTAAAGCGGTGATTGCAACATGAGCGATTTTTTTCCTTCTGTCTGGCGATGGATGCGTACCTGCCACACACACGCTACTTCAGACTCCGAATTTAGACTCTAAGAAAGGTCTCGGAGTTTCATTCTCTGCGTCAAGCTCCGATGGGAGATGAACAGGTTTGCGTGAGAACTTTGACTGCAAAAAAAAAGAGTGGTGGAAGCTAACATTGTCGTTTGTTACTGAGGAGCCCCGTCACGTCTGGACATATGTACTTTGTAGTTCTTAAAAACTTTGTAGTAGTCAGATGACTTAAAAGAATTTGTGGTGAGAATAGGTGAATGAACTAATTAATTATTTTTTGACTATTAACTATGGAGAGTCTAATGATGTTCCTGGTCTCTTTTAACTGCTGTCGAAATACTTTCCATGCAGTAGAGGGTCTTTCATTAACAGTTTGTCAAATTATAGTGGCACAAATGTCAAAACATGAAGCTTGCGAGTTCAATCAAGATAATATAGACTTAAAGAACAGAAAATAGCTAAGCAAAGCATTTGCTGTTTCATGGTCTCCGTTATAATACATGCTGTGAGTCGAAATTCTTTAGCTCTGTCATCATGCCCAAAGGGTGCAAATAGAGAAACGGTGCACTTATACATGTTAAAAACATTGCATAACACATCATAAAAGGAAACGCTCCTCTTCAACTTCTTGCTAGTTTTGCAAAAACATGCCTTTCTTCTTGAAAGGGGCTTTTTTCATTTGCTACTATCAAAAACTTTTCTTTTTATTTCCTGGCTTGTTACAGCAGGAGCACTTTTTTGAACCTAGTCTACAATAGGCTTGCTGACAGATAGAGAGCATTGTATCTTGAAGATCACTCGCTCCGAATATTGCAATTACTTTGTATAAACTATGCAATGATTTTTGAAGTTTTTTGTGCTTTTGCTGAGAAGAGATATTGCTCGGCTCCTGGTCAGCCCAAACACAACTTTAAGACAGAGGTCTCTTGCGCTCGTTGAAATTAATTCAAATATGCTGCATCGTATCCGCTTCGTACCAACACAAATTAAGAAAAAAATCATGCCATCCCAACCTTGGAAGCTGTAGTGACTCTTTTCCCAAACATTCTAATTATAGTATAGTAGCTAGTTTGGCAGAAAACAAGTCCTGCAAGCTTTGGCTTTTGCATTGTTAGCGAACGACACATGCTCTTTGGATATCTACATAATGTATCATAGAGCCTCCGTGGTTGCGAGGTACTTGATAAACGCGCTTGCGAACTCTTTCTAAGAAAAGATAGACAATCTTCACTCATAGCAGTAGAAATCTCGCTGCAAGAAGCAGAAATAGATTACTAACGGGTAGAAGTTGACCGTTACTTTTGAGGTTCCAAAGGGAAGACATCCAGTGCCCCCGGAGATAGCCTCCTTTTTTGACACATTTTGACCAACGGGAAACGGTTAAAACCGGGGCTGCGGTGCCCAGAAGTACGGTACAAAAGTTACAGTTTAGCAGTCGGTTCCACCAGTCCAAACAGAGAGTAATTAATGAGAACTGATAATGGAAAAGAAAAGCGGCCCGATGAGGATGTTAATGACGTTACGGATTCAAGGGAAAAATCGTACAGACCAGGTACTCGTAGCGCTTAACAACAGTTTGATTTGGCTTAATCAAGAAGAGGGCATCGAGCTGGGAATAGCAATTTTGAAAGGGATGAATACAAAGCGCTAGCCTCTTCCATTAGACTCACAAAGCTCAAGCTTTCTT
Organism: Saccharomycopsis capsularis; assembly: GCA_031125595.1. Taxonomy (NCBI): domain Eukaryota; kingdom Fungi; phylum Ascomycota; class Saccharomycetes; order Ascoideales; family Saccharomycopsidaceae; genus Saccharomycopsis; species Saccharomycopsis capsularis. Next base: position 304,922 of record JASTUX010000015.1, read on the forward strand.
ATAGCCTTGATACCTAGAAAAGCATAGAAAAGACTAAAGAGGCCTTGATGTCAACATTGTAAGTAATACCGAACCAATAACTTGCACAGTCAAAAATAACCCACACTCCAGAGATCTTAAGAGACCACCAATCAGCGCAAACAACACCCCCTAGACTCTCCCTCATCCGCGGAAAAAAGCACTCTTCATTTCCATCTTCCGTCCGGTAAGCGATCTCTTATACCGATACTCTTTCTTCCTCTTCCCTCCTGCAAAAGTACATGTACGAATGTACCTTTTATCTTATCAGTACCATCCGATGCTCTTTTTTCGCTCCGAGGAAAAAAATGTCGCGGGACAAACTTTAATTTTTTCGTTTTTCGAGTGCTCGCGCGATTGTGTGTTGTTTTTCTGAACTGGGTTCGGGGCATCGGCAATTCCTTTTTCTAGCTTTTCCAACATTTTAGAATTTCACGCATGCGTAGTTGTGTGGTGACGTTTACCGGCCAGCCGTGATCAGGGTTTCAGTATCCTTCAACAAGGAATACTGTGCTGAACAATTGTAGAATCTTGTTTCCGAAAGCTCGTTGAACTTGTTTTGTGTTGCTGGTAGCCCCACTCTGCTCCTGTCTGTTTTTACCATCTTGCCCGTTTCCCCTTTCCTGCGCTTTCACAAAAATACAAACGGTTGGGACTGCCGATGACGCAAAGGGACGTTCGGTTGCATACATAAGAGGTGACGTGTACTGATGCGCACCGAAGCGCGGCGACGCAGGTCATCTGCCCGATCTCAGCGCGAGCGAGACGGAAATTTCAAGGAGAGGGAGAGAAATAGAGAGAGAGATGGAAGGTGGTGTTGTAGTATACTGTAGTGGAGAAAAGATAGCCACGACGAGACATCGTAAAGATGTCTCAGTTTCTGCGAGTGAGAAAGTAGTCTAAGGGGAGATAAACCCGTGGCAACGGGACATTTGAGTAGGGGGACGATTTGTGTCAGGACGTAACCACAGTTTGTACTATCATTTCAAAGTCAAAAGCAATGGCATCGGCAGTTCGATAAGCACTCTCTAGTGATTCGGGTGCCCTGCTACGCTCGCATGTTGTGAAGTGCAGTCTCCTTGGAAACATGAAAGCTAGCTGCTTGCAAGCGGGAAGTAACGAAAAATTTTCCTCAGGCCTTCTCCCTCCCTCTCTCTCAAATCGCGGTGGCTCTGCAGTATGAGCCGGCCGAGGAAAATTTCCATCTAGTCATTTCCGCAGGGCCACTAGAAAAAAAGTGAAAAAAAGTGAAAAAAAAGCCGGAAAAAATCCAGGGGCCCTGAACTGCAACGAGTATAAGATGGGCATCGAAGGCTAAGTAGTCAAGGGCGGGGGATCCGCCGCGACAATTTGCGGGCCCGAGGGGTCTTTTGCGATTATTTCTTGCCATTTGGAAGAGTGCACTTTGATCAGCGGTTACCAGTTGTCTACTGTGAATTGTCACCTACTTGCTATTTTATAATGTTTACTGTCCCAGTGTTTACTGTTTCAAAGTATTCTTTTTTCCTAATGTTTACTGTTCCGTAATGCTTTTTGTCCTGTTTACTTTAATTAATTTCCAAAATAGTTGCTATCAGCTACTGTATGCGGCAGTTCGGCTACTGCTTTCGTCTTCCTGTGGCCCCAAAAAAAAAGACGAGAGTACTGCCTTTTGGCTGGTGTCCCGCTAGCTAGCGTGACGCCATGGAACAATGTGCCGAGCGAAATTAAGTAACTGCGTGTTAGACAGTCCGCGGAGCATAGTCTGATTAGAGAGCTGCTGTTCTATCTAGGTGTCTGCTTTCCTGAATTTGTCTTTTTGAGCTTGAGTCTGGCAATGCTTGTATATACGATGGTGTTCCCGGACGCAATGCTCCCAGAAGGGCGCACCGCGGTCGCTTTGGAATTTCCTTTGCCCAAAGGGTAAACACAAAAGGTAAATACACACGCATATAACAACAAACAAAAACAACAAACAACAAACAACAAACAACAAAGAAATAGCGCGCAGCATGGGCAGTCACGAGGGAGGAGGAGAGATTCCCTTCTGGAGTGGGAGGGAGGTAAGAGCATGCAGCGGATGTAGCGGACCGGACGCGCAGCCACCGACAGCAGCTACGTAATTGCTACCCCCGCGGCCGGCGACGTTGGCAAGGGAGGGACAACCAGGGTGCATCTGGGCTTTTGAAGCAGGTGAAAATGAGGGAAAAGAAGAGCTGCTCAAGACAAGGACACTCGCCAGCACCAGCTAACTGGCTAACGGCTAAGCAACAGCGTAGCTTGGACGGATTTGCGAAAACACGTGAGGGATGGCGACTACCCCTGGAAAAAGCCAAGAACGCAATTGCGGTTTTCGGCAGTGCAGATTACCGACCGCGCGGAGTGCAGATAGTATTTTTCCACCATGTTCCGTCGTATAACCACTAGCCGGAGGAGAATTACAGATGGAGCAGTCTACCAAACCACGGACTGTACTGGAGTGTGCTAGAGAATGCGCCGCTATGCTAAAAGACTGTGTATGGCTCATAGCTCCGGCTGATAGCCTTTGTATGAGAGTGCGAGCGATTATCAGCAATGTTCGGAGCTATCAAATTGGCGTTAGGGGATATCCCGGACTAGTTCGAAACAGCGCCGCCTGGATGGGCGCCCACCGAGTGGTACGCTAGCTCGTAGTCCTGCCTCGCCCCGCCCATGCTACAGATTGGTGTTGTTTCAGACGTCCTAGTTCCAGAAATCCTGGGTTCAGAGGGCCAGCCAGCTGTTAGTAAGTTTTCTGCTGTTAAGTTTACTATGCCGACCGGCCCACGAAAAAAGGCCTCACCGAGGAATGCCCTCGCTCGGTGCGGTCGCCGTAACAATGCGCACAGCACCTGTCCCAAAAGAGCCCCGTTCGCCACAAATCCAGCTGCTGCAGCTGCCTGCTTCCTCAGCTTCCGGCGCACCCTCCGCCTGACAGCTGCGGGAAATTGCACAGCTAAAGGGAACCACCTGCGTGGAGACTGGTGTCCACCAGGCGTCCCTAGCCAAGTTTCCTGGCCACACAGGCCGACGTGCCCGAGAAGCGCAGAGACCTGGCGCTTTGCAACCGCGAGGGCTCTGCGTCTGGACGCAGTGTCGCACAGTAGAGCGCGCAGCACCGCACCAGCTCGGCGCGCAGAAGCCGATGCGACGGGTTTATTGGCAGCGAAAGAAACTGCTCAAAACAGAGGACAGCCAAAAACCACTCCAGAAAACCACTCAGAGGGCAGCAAGACAAGCAGGCAAAACAGCAGAGGGCAACAAAACTACAAACTGAAAACAGACTCCCGAGCACGGCCATTGGGAGGGGGACAAACACACATACCCTTTTGCTTGCGTACTGGTGCTGGAGCAAGCCCCAGCAGTGCGATTATTGCGCTTCCGGGCTTCTGTTTGTTTTCCCTCCCTCCGACGTTATGTTCTACAGCAGCCTCCCAACCACGGTCCCTGGCCGAGGGCCGCGAGATTATGAGGAAATAAGAGGAGCTCTCCGGGTCACGGCTATTCGCCCAATCACCGCAAGCGAAAATTTTTTTTCGGCAGTTTCTTTTTTGGGACACTCTGTTTGGGTGAGTTTATCGCGCAGCACACGCGCATACGGGAGTGCAGAGCCGTGCATGCGTCACCATGATTGGCCCGCGAAGCAAGTGCTGGCTATCCGTTTTGAGAAGTTCATATTTTCACTTAAATATCCCGAATTTCCATCGTTCCCAACAACTTTTTTCCCTCTACTTGAATTTTCCTTTCTCTTCTTCTTCTTCTTCTCCTTTCTCTTAAGCATTCACTAGTGGCTATTTGTTTTTTCTCTATTTACATCCCAGTTGGATTGGAAAAACCACAGACCCATTCCCTTTATTGCTCCAATACCCTCTTTTTGCAGTATCAACAACAGCAAAGAAAAACATCACGTGCAAAAGAAACTTTAATTCCCCAAGTTTCCTTTCGTTGTTTTTTGCGCTTGCTCCGAAAAGTATTAGCAATAAATTGATTTTTCAGTTCCAATTCTACGAGTTAGAAAGACAAAGAATTAGTGAGTGAACAAGTCTCCACCATGTCCGCCGAAAAAGCCCACAACGCAGGCGCTACTGAGCCAACCAAGGAAAAGGTTGCCGCTCCAGCCGCCGATGATGATGAAGACGAAGACATTGATCAATTGATCGACGACTTGCAATCCAACCACAACTTGGATGACGAGGAGGACGAAGGTGAGGACCATGCAAGCACCTCTTACAGACCAGTTCCAGAGGAATTGTTGCAAACCAACCCTCAAGCCGGTTTGACCGACGAAGACGTCAAGAAGAGAAGAAAGAAGTACGGTCTTAACCAGATGGCCGAAGAAAAGGAGAACTTGCTCGTCAAGTTTGCCATGTTCTTCATCGGTCCTATCCAATTCGTTATGGAAGCCGCCGCTATCTTGGCCGCCGGTTTGGAAGATTGGGTCGATTTTGGTGTTATCTGTGGTTTGTTGATGTTGAATGCCGCTGTTGGTTTCATCCAAGAATTCCAAGCTGGCTCTATTGTCGATGAATTGAAGAAAACCTTGGCCAACTCTGCTTTTGTTATCAGAAACGGTAAGTTGGTTGAAGTTCCAGCCAACGAAGTCGTCCCAGGTGAAATTTTGCAATTGGAAGAAGGTACCGTTGTCCCAGCTGACGGTAGATTGGTTTCTGAAGACTGTTTCTTGCAAGTTGACCAGTCCGCTATTACCGGTGAATCTTTGGCTGTCGACAAACACCAAGGTGACGAGATGTTCTCTTCCTCTACTGTCAAGAGAGGTGAATGTTTCATGATTGTTACTGCTACTGGTGACAACACCTTCGTTGGTAGAGCTGCTGCTTTGGTCAACAAGGCTTCTGGTGGTTCTGGTCACTTTACCGAAGTCTTGAATGGTATTGGTACTGCGCTTTTGGTTTGTGTCATTGTCACCTTGTTGGTTATCTGGACTGCTTGTTTCTACAGAACTTCTAGAATTGTTAGAATCTTGAGATACACCTTGGCCATTACCATTGTCGGTGTCCCAGTTGGTTTGCCAGCTGTTGTCACCACCACTATGGCTGTCGGTGCTGCCTACTTGGCTAAGAAGAAGGCTATTGTCCAAAAGTTGTCTGCTATTGAATCTTTGGCTGGTGTCGAAATCTTGTGTTCTGACAAGACTGGTACCTTGACCAAGAACAAATTGTCTCTTTACGAGCCATACACTGTTGCTGGTGTTACCGCTGACGAATTGATGTTGACTGCTACTTTGGCTGCTTCTAGAAAGAAGAAGGGTTTGGATGCTATTGACAAGGCTTTCTTGAAATCTTTGATCAACTACCCAAGAGCCAAGGCTGCTTTGTTGCAATACAAGGTTTTGGAGTTCCACCCATTCGACCCTGTCTCTAAAAAGGTTGTTGCCCTCGTTGAATCCCCAGAAGGTGAAAAAATTATCTGTGTCAAGGGTGCTCCATTGTTCGTCTTGAAGACTGTTGAAGAAGACCACCCAATCCCAGAAGATGTTCACGAAGCCTACGAAAACAAGGTTGCAGAATTTGCCTCCAGAGGTTTCAGATCTTTGGGTGTTGCTAGAAAGAGAGGTGAAGGCCACTGGGAAATCTTAGGTATCATGCCATGTTTGGATCCACCAAGAGATGACACTGCTCAAACTGTTAGCGAAGCTAGAAACTTGGGTTTGAGAGTTAAGATGTTGACTGGTGACGCTGTTGGTATTGCTAAGGAAACTTGTCGTCAATTGGGTTTGGGTACCAACATTTACAATGCTGAAAGACTTGGATTGTCTGGCGGTGGTGACATGCCAGGTTCTGAGATTGCTGACTTTGTTGAGAACGCTGACGGTTTTGCTGAAGTTTTCCCACAGCACAAGTACAACGCTGTTGAGATTTTGCAAAACAGAGGTTACTTGGTTGCTATGACTGGTGACGGTGTCAACGACGCTCCATCTCTTAAGAAAGCTGACACTGGTATTGCTGTCGAAGGTGCTTCTGACGCTGCCAGATCTGCTGCTGACATTGTTTTCCTTGCTCCAGGTTTATCTGCTATCATCGACGCTTTGAAGACTTCCAGACAAATTTTCCACAGAATGTATGCTTATGTTGTCTACAGAATTGCCTTGTCTTTGCACTTGGAATTGTTCCTTGGTTTGTGGATTGCTATCTTGAACGAGTCTTTGGACATTGACTTAGTTGTCTTTATTGCTATCTTTGCTGATGTTGCTACTTTGGCCATTGCTTACGACAATGCTCCATACGCTCACCAGCCTGTCAAGTGGAACTTGCCAAGACTTTGGGGTATGTCTATTGTTTTGGGTATAATCTTGGCTATCGGTACCTGGATCACCTTGACCACTATGTTTGTCAAGAAGGGTGGTATTATCCAAAACTTCGGTGCTATTGATGGTGTCTTGTTCTTGCAAATTTCCTTGACTGAGAACTGGTTGATTTTCGTTACCAGAGCCCAAGGTCCATTCTGGTCCTCTGTTCCATCTTGGCAATTGTCTGGTGCCGTCTTGATTGTCGACATTATTGCTACCTGTTTCACCTTGTTCGGCTGGTGGTCTCAAAACTGGACTGACATTGTTACTGTTGTCAGAGTCTGGGTTTGGTCTTTCGGTGTCTTCTGTGTCATGGGCGGTGCTTATGTCTTGATGTCTGAATCTGAAGCTTTCGACAGATTTATGAACGGTAAGCCAATTAAGGCTAAGGCTCCACAAAGATCTTTGGAAGATTTTGTTTACGCTATGAGAAGAGTCTCTACTCAACACGAAAAATCTGGTTAAATTAAATTCTGATTGAGATTTACAGAATGTGACGTTTTGGAATGTTTCTGGTTTCGGTTTCTGTTCTATCGTCCGCTCTTACTCTTTCAGCAGTTTTTTTATACCTTAGACTGTTATTTTTTTCTATTTTGAGTTTTTTCTTAGCATTTTGTTTTATCCTCCCAACATTTTCTTAATTTCTAATCTCTTATTTTAAGTCACCTTTTGAATTTGTTTGTTTTGTGACATCTTATTCCTAATCTGATTTTCTTGCCGTGTTACCTTTTGTTTCTCTCCATTCTAAGAAAAAAATACAGTTCATGATTTTTCAAATTATTAACTCTTGATAATGTGTTGAGTATTGAGATTCCGAAATCTTTCCAATTTTCTTTTTCTAATCCCCAATTATACCTTTTTATTTTTTACACATAGTTACAGTTATTAAATAATAATTATTAATACTTTTTTATTTAAGTATTTTTGTAATTTGTTGTTTATGGTTGATAATGTTGGTTATCTTCGTTCTTGGAAATACTGATCGTGCTTTTACGACTTTACAATTTTTTTTGTATCGACGAACATGCGGCTACATTGAAGGTTGACGATTGACATCATCATTCTTTCGAAACAATCTGCACTGTGCCCTACACTCTGTTCCGATAAGGCATACCGTTGTGTGTACTGTTATACCGGCATCCTTTGCTTGCCAGGCGTTTGACGATGGCTCCTGGTTCTCAGTTTTCCGAGCTTTCCTGTTCTCCTTATAACTGTTGGCGACTTTGCTGTGAGGTGGGGTGCTGCTGTGCTGTCTAAGCGCATCGCTCACCCGGCTGATCTGAAAAATAAAATTTTTTTACAATAAGGTCTGTATATACTTCAACGTATGCCAATCAGCTAGCATCTTGATAGTTCCCACCAGGAGTGCCACCACACCAATAGCAACCGCAGTTCACCATGACCAGAGAAGACAGCTCGAACCTCGAGGAGTTGAGGGACATTCTCATCAACAAGAGCGGCAAGGAGCCACTCGCCAGCCGGTTCCGGGTGCTTTTTAACTTAAAGTCCATTGGCGAAGAATGGGAGAAGGACCCTGTGAGAGCAAACACCGCTATCGACTACATTAACGAGTCGTTTCGCGACGACTCGGAGCTCTTAAAGCACGAGGTCGCGTATGTGTTAGGCCAGACAAAGAACTTTCACGCTGCGCCGCTCCTTCGCGCGGTCCTCAGGGACACGAACCAGCAGTGCATGGTGAGACACGAGGCTGCGGAGGCCTTGGGCGCCCTCGGCGACGAGGAGTCCTTGGACTTGTTGCGTGAGTACTGGAAGAACGACCCAATGGTGGAGATCAGAGAGACGTGCGAGTTAGCAATTGAGCGCATCAACTGGAGCAAGGCGCAGGCCGTTGCCAAGGAGCAGCTCGAACAGTCCTTGTATTCGTCCATCGACCCGGCCCCACCGTTGGCCAAGGACAAGAACTACAAGGTGCCGGAGTTGCAAGCGATCTTGAACGACAAGGAGGCCTCATTGTTCCAAAGATATAGGGCAATGTTCCGCTTGCGCGACATTGGCACCGACGAAGCCTGCGCGGCGCTCGCTACCGGATTCGCTGACGACTCTGCCCTCTTCAAGCACGAGATTGCCTACATCTTTGGCCAGATTTGCAACCCGGTGGTGGTGCCGGACTTGATCAAGGTGTTGAACGATGAGACCGAGGCACCAATGGTCAGGCATGAGGCTGCAGAAGCTTTGGGCGATATCGACTCTGCAGAAGTGGTTCCGATTTTGAAGAAGCACTTGAACGACAAGGACCAGGTTGTGAAAGAGAGTGCTATCGTTGCCTTGGATATGAATGAATACCAGACCTCAGGACAACTAGAGTACACTTCTGTATGATCTTTCCCACGGTCAGCACCAGGTCTCCTGATAGCGATATCGGTTACCAACTATCTTTGGTCGCTCACCTCATTTGTGATCTTTTAGAATATGTTTTAATGTCCTGCTTTTTTTTGTTCACTTCTTCTAATTGTTTTTATATTTGCGGCAGTCTCCTTGCTTTCACTTTTTCGTGGGAGGTTTTCCTATCTTTTTTGATTTCTAATATTGAATTTTTTTATTACTTAACTTTTACTATGGTCCTATTTAATTCTGGTGCCTTTCCCTTTTTTTTTTTTTTGCTTATACTATAGTACATGATTTATATCTTTAACTTTTTTTGTTTGATTGTTAACCAAATGTTAGTTCTTGACAGAGATTAGTGCCAACTCGATCTTTGGGGCCCACGTCAAGGGGAAAACAGGACACGAGGTGTATTGGCTTTGCATTAGTACTTTCGCAATACAAGGTGCTAGCGGCGCCCGCTTGTGCATGCCTCTTTGCTAGGAAATGGCTGTCTACTCTCTGATTCTTGAACAAAAAATACACCAAGTCCCATAGTATTGTAAGAAAGGCACATTGTTTTATTTCTTGATATTATTAACGACAAGCCAGACGACCAATGCCGCGTGGAGGTCAATTGCTCTTCCGTTTGGGACCTCCATCGTAACTAGGTGTGGGCTGAGCTCCCCATGTTGGGAATTCAACTTTGACGCACTGATGTAAGAGAGCCAGAACGACTAGAAAGGTGCTCTTTCTGGAAACCGGGCTGCGAATCGGCGAAATCATTAGCGGCGTCTAGTACGTTTATAAGTTTCCTGTTGTACATCGAGCCTTATTTATCCCTAATTGTGTGAGATTTCTATATTTGATGGTGTCTAGCTTTCGAATATAGGAAGTCTCTAAGAGAGGGCTCATTTTTCTGCTCGTACTGTGACTTTTACCAACTTTCTCCTTTCGCCTTTACTGCTGGCCGATAACTAATAATGTTTGATGGGAACCTGTCTTTAAGATCCCCATTACCTACAAAAGTAGTCGCGAAACCACATTAAAAGCATGAATCGGTCAAAAGAGGTACAATTGTTATTAATGAAATTATTATTAAAAATTATAGGATTGAAACCAAGAGCTTATGTTGCAAGTAACTTGCAACATAAACTGTGCAAACTTTTGGGGGAAGGAAAATAAGGTATTTTGAAGAGATTGCCATTTTGGTTTAAAAAACTAAGCAGAGTGAAGACCGTTACCAACTTTGCCCCAATATAACCTTCTTAGTAAACATATGGAATAAAACGGTATGGACAGGCTTTCAAGTATCTGTCCCAGTCCTTGCCGTACTTTCTTCTGCACTTTCTCTCGTCTCTGAAGGCTCTGTGCACCAAGACTACAAAGAAGAAGCTAGGGAAGAACCAGATGAACGGGGATCCAAAGCCGCACATCAAGGACCAGGAGCTGGCCTGGATCCAGTCGGCAGTGTAGTGGATCTTGCGAGCGTACTTGTACCAGCCGTCGGTGAGCAAGACGGAACCGTTCTCGCACTTTATGTAGGTCGGATTCTTCAAGTACTGCCATGGAAGGTAAGGAAATGACTTTCTGAGCTCGGTGTCGCCGCCGAGGACCTTGCGGAAGGCGTTCTTCTGGGCGTTGCAGGTATCAAAGACGTAGTAGGCGCCTAAGAGTAAGGCAAAGAGGAAGACGTTGTAGGCGGTGGACCAGCGGTACTCGGAAGGATCGTGGTAGTAGAGGTACAAGGTGACGTGGCAATAGGTGAAGGGGACGCCAGCAATGTTCCAGAACAAGAGCATGAAGCCAAACTTCTCGTAGGCCATGTCCCAGGTTGGGACAATTAGCTCTTCGCCCTTGGAGCAGGCGTTGGCATAGAGGTAGTGGCCCAAGAGGAGGAACCAGGCCTGTGGGGTGGCGCGACCGTACTCCTCAAACTGCTTGAGAACGAGGGCGTAGGAGAGGAAGAAGAGGATGAACCAAGGGATTCTTACCTCAAAGAACATTTTGAAGTCAAGAATGCCGATTCTTGGATTCAATGGGGCGCCTAGGAAAAAGTCGTAAATGTGGTTGCCGGTCATGCGGTGGTAATCACCGGAGACGAACAAGGTGTACAAGTAAAGGGTCAAGGACAAAGAGAAGCCCAAGATGATGGCGACGGACATGATCTCGCCAAAGAGCTCCAAGATAGTGTACAACTTGAAGAGGCCGGAGAAGTGCAAGGCAGTGGCGATGGCAGTGGAGCTGTAGAAGGCGGCCAAGGCGTTGCAGAAGTACGGCAATTGGCGGTTGCCCAAGTGTTTCAAGGGCTGGCCCTTGGTCCAGACTCCGGGGAGGGTGTAGTAGAAAGCAACCTGGGTAAGGAAGAAAGTGACAAAGATGCGCCAGCTGCGGAAGGACGGGGCCGCGTGGTCCTTCATGATACTGGCCAAGTAGCCAAAGAAGTCAGACCACGACTCGTCTGCGGCGGGCCAGGCCGGCTGACCGTGGTAGAACTGCGCAGAGATCCACATGTAGTACATGAGAGCCGGGAAGCCGACGACCATGCCAAAGACGCCAGGGACGCCGCCAAACTCGTACTCGATCTCGTCCTTCTTGAGGTAGCGGTCGTCCTTCTTGAGGAGGGCTGCTGATTCCGATGAAGACATATTGGGAAGAGCACCTGAATGTGAAATGAAGGCAAATGACGCTGAGATCAATGGAGCAAAGGAAGAAAGTTGTGGAAAGAGCGAGTGAGAAATGGCGGCGATTTGTTAAAATAGCAAAGAAGAGTCTAAAATAACAAATTTGAGAAAAAAATAAAAAACTAACAAAGTGCGACCTCGTATCTCGCATCTCGTATCATGTAGCTCGTATAGTAAACGAGCCTTGCACGAGTGTACCATACATGTGGATCGCTGCTTACCATTACACTTTAAAATAACATGGAGCAGAAGGTGTCGTAGTATGTCGTAGTATATCATAACATAAATAGCAACGTTGACAGGCAGTATACTGCAAGCATAGATCAAGACGCACAAAGCTATCGCGGAAGGCATCCAGGTCACTGTGGGAAGGTCTTCATGAGTGCAAGCTGGTTTTAGTACTTGTAGGAGCCCGCTGCAATCTCATTGAATTGTGAGATGGCCTCCACTACCGTGTCCTCGAACCCGTGGAAAGTCAACTGGAGGGCCTTCTGTGCGGTCTGCCAGTCCAAGCTGTAGCTCCGGGGGTGTATCTCCTGGTTGTTGTAGTCCTCCGAGACTTTGTCGCTCAAACCGTGCTCCTTCATAATCTGCGCGGCCCACGCGTACGAGAACTTCTCCAGGGACGAGAACACAAATCTTTGGCCGCCTGCTGCCTTCACAAGCAAGCCTTGGACATGAGCCGCGGCCAAGTCGCGGACGTCGATCCACACCGGGACGCGCGACTTGGGCAACGGGTGCTTTCCCTCGGCAACGCTGTATAGAATGCTGTTGGAGATGTTGAGCTTCTCGATGCCAGACAACGGATGCACGACTGGCCCAAACACCATCGGGACACAGAGAGTGACGAGATCAAAGTGCGGGCTCTTCTGTTCCCTAACAAAGTCCCACGCCGCGAGCTCCGCGTACTTCTTGGAGGCGCGGTACCCGACGATGTCGTCGCCGCGGGCGCCCTCCTCGTAGGCGATGGGGTTCCAGTGCTCCGCGGTGTAGACAAAGTCCTCCAGCGGCTGCTTGCTCGCGTCCAACACAGCGGCAAAGGACGACGTCAACACCACTCTCTTGACGCTGGGATTTGCTGCCGCCGCCTCGAGGACCAAGCGCACGCCTCTGATGGCCGGCTTGATGAGCTGCGCCTCGGCGTCGTGCACCTCGGCGAGGAAAGGGCTAGCAACGTGGATAATGCCGTCCACGCCCTTGGCGGCGGCCACAAAGGGGTTTTCAGAGGATCCGGCGGCTTCAAAGTCGTCAATGAGCACCGGCGTGATCAAGTGCTTGAACTCTGGTCTTGAGGAGACGAACTGGCTAGCCTTGCCTTTGCTGCGGGAGGCAAGCACGATGTGGATGCCCTTTTCCAAGAGCGTCTGGGCGACATGGGCGCCAATGAAGCCGGTGCCGCCTGTAATAAGAACGGTTCTGGAGGGTTAGTATGGAGATGGTTTGGCGGGCCCTCAAACATGGCCCAGCAGGAGACTCCTCGTAGCAGATGGCGGTTTTATCACAAAATGCCTCATCTCAACTTACTTGATATTCCAGTCCGACATTGCAAGTATCGCGGAACTTCTAGATGGCTCTGATGCAGTTGTGTATGATCCAAACAAACACGCACATAAGGATAATCAAAGGGCGAAGGAACAAGGATATAGTCCCAGGAGCTCGCAAATGACCTCCTCGCACCGTGTAGCCTATGGGGATTGCGTGTCACATAAAGGGGGTGGGCGCACCCGCAGTAGAAGAACAGTGCTCTGCTTTTACACTACACAGCACAGAACATGGCATTGAACACTGGCTGATGATGGAAATACCCAGCTGGGATACAACGCCACAGCAAGACGACACTAAGAAGAGGGTGCTTCTGTAAGAGTGTGGTTATTCTTCTGCTCCTGCGTTCCATGTGATGCATACATATTCATGCAACAATCCACAGAGGAGCACGTCTATGCGCCAGAGAAGGAGTGTCAGGCGCATTTAATAAGGATAACTGCCTTGGTTGTATTAAATTATATAAGATACAACAAAATAGTGACTTAAACACATATTCGTAGATAAACTTGATTATGTTGTTCATGACTTATGGTCTGGATATATATTTACCTTTAGCGCAGAAACGAAAATTCTTCGCTCTTCCATGTAGGAGCGAACCTTTGGATGAGATCTGGACTTCCTGTGTGATAATGTGAATATGGCGTGATGATGCATATCATGCTCATGGTAAAAAGCAGCCAATCAAGGCGCCTTTTGTTATCGGAGTCACCCGGCAGCTTGTATCGGTCGCTCCGGGGGCGAGAATCACATTGCCGGCCGCCCACCGGAGGCCCACCGGGCCCCCGGTGAACATGCTTCGCGGGTCCTGATAGGCTTCCAAAGAAACCTGAGCTTTGCCGGCGATGCCATCAGTATCATAGTAGCACATCCGCTACTGTTATTCCTGCGATAGAGACATTATCTCTGTTCAGCATTCAGAGCACACTCGAGCCTCCTTCTAATACTCTCTCAGCGCCCGTCTTCGCGGATTAGCAAGCCCCAGCATCCACTCTCGCCATCCCGGTACCAGTTCATCCTTCCTCTAGACCGCGGTCCTCTTATCTGTGCTCGCGATCCTCTTATCTGGGCTCCTCAGAAAGCACACCCGTTGTCTCCTTTGGCTGAAGAGCGTGTCCCGAAGTCCCTGATAGCTGCGTCCGCAAGCAAGTTTTTTTGGCCACGGACTTTTTTGCAATCTAAACCTTAGGAGGAAAACCCAAGCAAGGAAAGGAAATAAACAGTATTCCGCGCTGCGCCAAGCCAAGCCCCAAGTTGCCTTCCAAGCCAGTACCTCTAATTACAAGCTCGATAGGGGGTTTCATTCCACTGTCCGGTATTCTAATCTAGCCGGCCATCCACCATACTCTTTGCCATAATCTCTTGTAGACTGCACTGTGCGCTCACTGAGGTAAGCGCTCACTAAGCACACGAGAAAAGAGGCAAAGAAAGCCTCGAACTTGGAAAAGTGCCGTCATTGCCCTGATTAAACACAAGGGTTTCCACATCCAAAGCCACGCTTAGCAGATCATCTGGGATCAGCAGCTTGAAAGTATTTTGTTTCTGCACCACATCAATAGACATACAAAATGGCCACGGCAAAAGACCCTATAGACAATGACGAGGAGGTCTACGTCAATGAACAGCGAAGCCTCACCGAGCAGGCCCTCAAGAAGCTTACGCTGATGGCAATCAGTAACAGCGAGATCAGCAACGAAGAGTCAGATGATAGCTCGGATGAGAACGGCAAGAGCGAGAACATTGGTACTAAAGTTGATGACAGCAAGATTAACAGTCCAGAAAACAACGTTCAAGAAATCGGTAATGGCAAACTACAGGACAACAGTAACGAAACTCACAATACCAATAATGTGGCGCAATTGAAACAGCTCCACGGCCTGCAAGGCAACAAACACAAGCAAGACAAACAAGACTCCCCAAGCAGCGACATAGTGGGACGCAGTGCTGCCAACAATGAAAACCCTCAGCCTGGCTTCCTCCCCCGAAACAGCAACAGCAGCACCAATACCAACGCAAACACAAACAACAAGAGCGATACCAGCATCCAGGGCAACAACCGCGGCTCCAATAGCGACACTGACAGGCAGAACCCCAGCTTCATTAGCTTGTCGCACCAGTTCAAGCCTCGCGGACGCAGCGACGCCAGCAACAAGACAGACTCCAGTAAGCAGCGCTCCAGCAACAGTGGCAGCGCCGGCAGCAGGTCCTCTGTGTCTATCCTCAACGAGAATCCCGAGGTTATCAGATCGCGAAACTGCATCACTTATATTGAAAGTTCTGAGTTGATACCGTCTAATAATGGAAGCAACAGTAGCACTAATGCTAACTATAACGACATAAATTTTAGCCAGGAGGATATTCATAATAACGGAGTAAGCAGGAATGCCAGTAGCCAAATGGTGACTAGTAGAGTGCCTTCGCAGGGGCAAAATCAACAACAAGCTCAACAAAGCAATAAACAGCGACAGAGTCTCCATCCTCAGCAACATCAACAGGAACAAAATTCTCATCACCACTATCAGCACCAGCAGCAACTACTACAACAGCAGAGGATCCAACAACAGCGCCAGGAGTTGGAATACCAACAGCAGCAATTGCAACTCCAGCAGCAGCAACTCCAGCAACAACAGATGCACGCTCAACGGCAACATCAGCACAACCGCTCCCAGCAAATGTACAGCCCCAGACAGCAACAGCAGCAGATGCAGGACCAGCACTATCGCCAGCAGATATTGTTGCAGCAGCAGCAGCAGTTCGCGCAGCAGCAGGCGCAGTTAAAGCACCGGCTTGCCACAGTTGACCCAAACTCGGTCAACATTTTTTCCAACCAGGAAATTATTAATGGCAAGTTAAAGGTTCAGCAGCGTGCCAACGGCAGCAGCCATTCTGTCAACTCCAGCCACAGCAATCCGATGGATCAACAGCACTCAAACGGCTCGCGACACTCGCTATCCAACGAGAACGTTAGCAACTCGGAGGACCTTCCTGAAGGTATCGGCAGGCCATTGTATGTCCCTGCGGTGATTAGAAAAACCGAGGAGACGATTGACTTGAAGGAGTATTACCGCGACCTCAAGGAGAAGCAGAGGAAACTTCAGCACCAGCAACAGCGCCAACAGGCGCGTCTCTTAACAAACCAGCAGATTTTGCAAAGACAACAGCAGCAGCAAAAGAGAAATGGCAACATTTCGTTGTCATACTCATCAAACTCCCAACCGGGCTCATTATCCTCTTCCCCGATTAACAACAATAACAGCAATATGACCAGCAGCAATGTATCTACAGAATTATTTCCTGATACCATAAAGGACGAGAACATTAATCCACTATTGTCAACGTCGAACGCCTCGTTGATGAACTTTTTCCTTTCGCAGAGTGCGAATACTCCCAATAATGCTAACGGTGGCCAAAGTCCTGCAGGGTCCCGTGCATCTTCGCCAAAACAGCAGCGCAGTGCTGCCACCAGCCACAACAATAGCCCAAAGGGCAACCAAGCCATGTTTCCTAGCGGCAAGGAGACCAATGCGTTATCGTCGATTTCCTCCTCGATCAACCACTTTATCACCCACCGGGACCACAATAACAAGTTGAATGGTGCCGATCCATTGTCCAGCGAGTACAACCCGTTGCAGGACATTCTCAAGGACAAAAATAGCAGTGCCCACAGTCTCAGCAGGATCCTTAACCAGGCGTCGAACAGTAACCTGGACTCTGAAGCTTCCGGGTACACTGCCTTTAGCGGCAGCACCAAGAAGAACAAGGTGAAGACGTCGCACTGGAAGCCTGACAGCTCGGCGCGTGTGTGCCACAACTGCCGCCGCGAGTTCAACTTGCTTAACCGCAAGCACCACTGCCGCAACTGCGGAGAGATCTTCTGCGACAATTGCCTCAAGTATTCGATAAAACTCGATTACGACCTCAACTTTAAGATCTTCAACCAGTCGGACTTTATCCTCGAGAAAAATCGCACCAGCGACCACTGGAAGGAGATCGGGTACGAGGTGAAGGCGTGCTACGGGTGCTACAAAAAGTACAAAACCTTCTTGCAGGCGAAGTTGACGGAGATTGCTAATGAGGGCATCAGCATTGCCCTGGGCCCAGCCTTGGCGAGTGGACTCGACGAGAGTTCTGCCAATGGCGGGGTTGTCGGAAACCGGCCAGGGTTGCTCAGTCGGGGACGTGACTCCATTGATGATTTCGATACCGACGATGTCGGTTACGATTGGAGCACGTTTTGAAAAGCGACTTTTGGTCATTTTTGGATTTTGAATATATCTTTTGGTAAAGGGGTTTTTTTGGATCTACTTTTCGATATATTTACAATTTGCTTTTGTAATTTGTATTACGTATCCAATTTTCTTTCCTTTATTTGTGCTCTTTTGCTATTTTGTATTTTCGTGTATCTTATTTATTGTCATTTCACATCTATGTATTTTAGTTCATCTGGGGAAGTAACGGTATAGTATACGCACTACATATTCAAACACGTCCAACCAAGAAGAGCTCTCACGCTACATAGTGAAAAATCAGGAAAAGAATGCACCTGTATTAAAGCCTCAAAACCACAGTTCTGAAGGAGGAAAACGAATGGCGGCTGCCGTTAACGTGTGTTGCGAGTTTATCTCTCTTTGGCGAGCAGCTACCTCTTCTAGTTGTCCATTTGGGCAACAGCAGCAACTATAGATGTGAATCACGACGGGATACTACTGCGGTAATGGGAACAGCAGGCAGTAGGCCGCACACACGGTCAAACTAGGGCTTCCAAAAGTCGTGGTGCTTTTAAAGTCTGACGTAACTCCTTTCCTGTTCTCTGTTTCATCACCACTGCGAAACGCCTGCGAGCATATCCCGTAAAGAGCTTGAAACACGTTAGCGAGCAAAAAGTGTTTCAAGCGCTCTTCTTAGCAGCTACCCAAAACGAAACAGCCTACCCGGACAGATGCCTGTGATATTTGCAGCTCAATACAGTTCCACGCATCATCACACGGAGGCTGGCGCGAGAGCGCGCCATTAAGTCGGTACTACTGACTTATTATGCATCCACATGCGCAGCGTGCGCTGACCGTTGTCAGGACATGCCCCATCCCATCGTTTTCTGTCGTGGAGCGGATGAAGACCTTTTTAGGTTGCTTGACAGTAGAGAGTTTGTGGTACCGGGCGACCGAGCTAGCCTGTACTGAGAAAGGGCAGGAATGGTAGTGTGTGTTGGACATCTGGTATGTCGAGGCCGGATAGGAGCTGTCCGCAAAAATCAGCAAAAGAATTTGGAAGGAAAGAAAAAAAATAAAAATTGCAAAAAATAAAAAAAATTGCAAAAAAAAATAAAAAAAACTACAAAAAAACAAAAAACAAAAAACAAACAAAAAAATAAAGTTGGCGCCAAGAGATGGCCTCTTGGCGCCCGGCGACAAACACACTGCGTCATGCCGCATACCCTGGGCACAGTGCATCGTCGCCCTCTTGTGCTACTCTATGTTGGGGGAGTTGATGATGTTCGAAGAGGGGGGCTGTTGCTGAGACAGCACCGGGGAGCTGGCAGTCAGAGGGCAATACAAGCATGGATAGGGGCTGCCACGAAACGGCAGCAATAGCGAGTAGTGAGAGACAGCGCTGCCCCGGGGGAGGGGGTAGTAGCTACCGGAAATATGCGGGAAAAGGGCGCTTCCAAAAGGGAAGCCAACGTGGGCGCATGTCGGTGCTGCGCAGTGTCCTGTTTGGGGTGTTTTGACTTCCTGACATCCACGTTTTGCCTGTTGCCGCGCTTCGGTCCAGTACATTCCTTGCTTTGTATAAAAGAGACCTCCATTCTCGTGACCCATTCTTTCTAGGGATCTTTTTTATTGTTGTTGTTGTTGTTTCAATCAACACTGCTCTCACTTTAAGTGTTGTATCTTGGGTAATCTCACAATCTATAAACGTACTTTTTCGCCATGTCACACTCTGGCAACGCCATCTTTGAGCTCGACGTCGAGTCCCAGCCAGAATTTAAGGGCTCCCTTCACAAGCTTTCAAGCTCCCAGCCTTGCTCTTCCGAAAAAGCGCCTTCCCGCCACCAGAGGGCTCGCACCGGTCTCAGAACTATTAGATCCGCCAGGTTTGTTGGCAGCTCCTTGGCCTCGGTCATCTTAACTTTGGCCGTCCTCTGTCTCTTGACTGCCACCTCCACGGGGTCGGCCTTGGTCCACAACACCTTCTCTTCCACCATATCTGAAGACACCTTGGACAAGCTCCACGAGACCATCAGAGAAACTAGCATTCCTGAGCCTGAGTACAAGGGAGAGCCAGAACACGAGGAAGCAAAGGGAAAACCTGTTATCCGATCCACCAGCGGCCAGTACAATGACAGCGACGACTTTGCCAGAGCCGGGAGCATCGTTGTCGTTGCTCCTTAGAGCAAAGCCGCCGAGCTCAAGCAGCCCGCCAGCAGTCCAGGCGTCTACCAGGACCACAATGACTACTGAACAATGAGCTATTCGCGCTGCTTGTATTGGTAGATGGGCGAGCTCCCATTTGTCCTCGAATGTTTTGATGCCTTTAATGCTTTTTATTTTGCTTTCAACTTGGTGTTCTTGCTTTAATTTTTTTATTTTCATTTTTTTATTTATTTGCTTGCTTGTTCTATTCCTAGCCATCTGTGATTTTTGCAAATGACAGATTTTAATCCCCAGCCAAGATACTTTGCCCCTACAGTTATATATGTTTGTCTATCTGGTGTCCCGGTGCGCGCCTGTTGGCGATATTCCTTGTCTCTTCACGTTTATATTCCTTTGCTTATGTCTCTTATTTTTTGTGTGGTTTTCTCTCAGTTTTGTTCTTGCTTTTATCCTTGTTTTTGTTTTTGCTTCTTGTCGTGCCGATTTTCTTTCGGCTTTGTTTACTTGAATGCATGGGTGCTATGTCTCAGAGATGTTTTTATTGTAGAGTGTTGCTCCTGTCCAAAGCGTTTTTCTCTTTAAAATGCTGTTATTGCGAGGTAATGAGATGGTCATTGTCCTTCTTGGGGCAAGTGCTGTTGAACTCCCTAAGCCTGCGAAGACGCGGCCTAGCCGGCGCCAAGCCGCCAAGCTGTCAAATCTGCAATAGTCGGTCTGCCTGAAATCTGCCCTTCTTTTTCACAATGAAAGCATTTCCTTCGACACATTCAAACTGAGTGCGATCTTTAGTATCCTGAAGGAGCCATGTAGCGGTGCTGCTAAGGGCTTCTCTGAAAGCTGCCTGGAATGTGTGAGGTTGAAGGCCCAGTTATTCCAGGGATCTACAAAAAAAAATAAAGGGCACCGCATTGCGCAAATTTTCTACTCTTCCACTCTAAAGTCTCCGTCCTCTACAGATCTCTGCGTTGGGTTTCTAAATAGACTCTAAAGGAGAGTAACAGAGCAATGTGCTTTTTGGTGATCGTCACTCACCAATCAGACTTTCTATTTCTTTTTTATTCGCGAGCGCTAAAACGCGTTAGAATTTAACAGGAGACGCAGTAGTGGCAGCAGCATGCGCAAAAAAAATTTTCCCGAGTGTCGAATCAGCCAAGCTGGACACCTCACGTATGTGAATCGTCCACGTCGCCGGCTGATCAGTGAGGCTGGTCGCTCCTGTGTGGGCCTCTTGACGGCCTGTTTCCCTCCTAGGCACTGGGCAGCTTGCGTTGAGAAGGTTTCTGGTTTTGTCCTAATTGGGAATTTCACAATCTATTTTTTCTACTTTAATAGATATGGTGGTAAAAAATAATACTTAAAAACAACATACAGCATGGATAATCCTTTGCATTATCCACGAGCCCATAATTGCCAGCATCCCGATAAAGAATGCAATGTGCCAGGGTTCTCCTTTTTTTCATCATCTAAGTTAGCATAACAACAAACCAGCATTTGATTTGCTTTGCGAAAACACCATTCATCGAGTTACTAATGTGTCGAAACAGTCACACAAAGCAAAGAGCCTATCACCAACAGGTACCACTGCTGACACGTCTGTGTTTTGGAAGCTCTTGATAGGGCAGCAGCACAGTCGTTTTTTCTCAGCAAAAGGCACTAACACATGCACGGTACCATAGACAGCCCTGAAGCGCGCGTGTAGTATAACACTTGTACGCTTTCCACCAAATAAGGCTTCTGTTATACCTAAATTTTTTTGGGAGGATAAATCAATTGAATTTCTACTTTTAAATGAGCCTGAAATAACTCAAAAAGGCACATCAGCTACCGTATATGCCTGATCGACAGCTTTAGTACCAAAAATTTCAAATAGAGCTTTTAAACTTTATCCAAACATTGGCTAACACTGTTACATCAATCTAACAATACTCCCTAGCCCATTCAAGCAGTTTTCTGCCACCAAGCCTACCTGTATAGAGCAAGGGATTGCTGAACGTGCATGTTTTTCAGAGAGGCTCTTTTCAATCTCATATCCAACTAATGCATAGATTATTCAGGCTCGAGGTGGCAGAGAAGCTTTTGTCAAAAGACGTGGCTGAAGTCAAGCGTTGGGAAGCTTTATGCTGGGTGTACCTTCGAATGTCTGTACTCGGCCGTCCTCCGCAAGATCTATATATTTCGAGGGTTTGCCGTGGTAACCACTACACAGTTGACGTTCGTCCAGGACCCAAGACACAGCAGCTGTAATAAATAAGGTTGCACAGTGCGATGGTTAGATGCATGCTTGATAACTCGCTAACGGTCAACAAGTATAACCCCCTTTCTTAATTTGCCAACGCTATTTGTAACGCCTCGTCTAAAATGAACGTTCTTCGGGGGACAACACAGTACAATACTCAGAGCAAGAGAAATGCTGTGTTGGAATGGCATGGTACCTTATCCAGCCATTCGTCCCGTGGCTCACACATGGCAAATTACACTTTTTTCGACTTGCTGTTCATGGTATGAATTTGTTTCTCTTTTAGCATGATAGGAACGAATCCTTCTGGGGAGCCTGAACGTAGAGAACAGGATATTACCAGATAGCAATAGGCAGACACTTCAGACCTAACAGAAAATGCTAGGAGGTACATCTGAGAAAGCCCCTCCACCGAGTATCTATTCCAAGAGCTAGCAGAGAGAATTGGCAGGGTCGAAAGTGACGCAACCAACACAAAAAGCTACATTAGCAGATCCGCGTAGGATGCCAACAATAGCTAGACAAGCGCTACAAAATACCGCACACACACTGCACTGCACTTTCCCACAATACGCCGTGGGGCCCAGCACAGGGTGGGGCTCAGGTGTTCTTCCACCCAGAGTTCCCCAACACCACCACTCGGAACTAGTCAAACACCACCAAAATGGAAAACCACGAATGCTTTTGCGGAAACCCGCTGCCATAAGCAGTGAATAAGCACGCATAACTAGTCTGGAGAAAGACGCATGAGGCCGCATAGGAGCGCGTTAGTAGATCTGGCCAATGAGCGCTGCCATTCGCAGAGAAAAGACCCTGTCGCAGCCATATTCTGCTACAAAGGGCGGTTCCATGAAGCTCTGCTGGAGCTGGAGTGCTTGTGGGTATTTTGAGTGCAGGGAGAGGCTCTTCTGGCCTTTAGCCAAGCACACCAGAGTCCCGCGCCGCAGGGTCCACCGGAGATACGAGCGAAACGGAGACGCAGAGGTTTGAAGTTGCCCTTTTGGGTCGTATCATGTGACCATATAGAGGAGAACCCCCTGTGCACCCCTCTACCGTACTTTTGTCGCGTGTTGTTAGAGGGCTTTGAGAGAATGACAATCAGGCTTTTTCTTGTCCTCCTTCCGCCTGTCAAGAGAAGAAAGAAATAAGGCGGCTTGGAAGAAAAACACAGTGCGGCTGCTTTATCTAGGAACAGCTGCTCTTGTTTGCTTGTTTGGTCGTTTGTTTGTTGTTCCTCGTTCTATCCACATGCGCTGTTTCCCATCCTTTGTGGCGACGCTTCTCGCTGGCGCCGCCAGCGTCTGCTCTGTTCCCCTTCTCCAAGCCAGAGACAACAACAGCACGGTGGAGCTCGCCCTCAACTTCCACTCGTCCACCAAGAACTGGTTTGTCGATGTTGAGATTGGCAGCGGTAGCCAAAAGGTCAGCCTTGTGCTCGACACCGGGTCCGCCGACAGCGCCGTCATGAACAGCAGCAACCCGTACTGCTCCAACACCGACTCGTTGAAGAAGAGATCCGAGCTGCTCTCCACGTATCTCCAGGCGTGGGTCTTAGGCTACCCGCTTGGTAACTTGTCGGCGTTGGACATTCCCTTGAACAGGCACATTACCTGCAGCCCCGACTCCATCTTCGACAGCAGCCTGTCGTCCAGTTTCCACAACAACAAAACCGAGTTCTTGACCACCTTCGGCGACGGCTCCTTCGCATACGGCACCTACGGCACTGATATCTTCAAGTTGGGCGGCACCACCGTTGAGGACGTCCAGTTCGCGGTCATCAATGACGGCACCGTCTCCACCGGTATCTTTGCCGTGGGCCCTGTAAAGCAGGAGTCGGCATCCTACAAGGTCCAGAACAGCGTCACCTACGCCAACGTCCCGCGCCACCTTTACGACACAGGCACCATCAAGGAGTACAGCTTCGCCGTCAGCACAAATGCCGCCAAAGGCACTGGTTCGTTGCTCTTTGGCGGCACGGACTCCTCCAAGTACGAGGGCGACTTCGTCACGTTGGACATTGTCAAGAACAGCGGATTCATGCGCTCCGCGGACGTGAACGCCTCGTTCGCGGTGTCCAACTCGTCGGGCAAGACTGAAATTGTCAACGATTATACCACCACCATCGACATTGGCTCTGTAGCGGCCATTGCATTGCCTACCGCGTACCTCCAGCTGTTTGTCGCGCAGTTCAGCTCTGCCACCAAGAGATCCGACATCTCGAACGCGACGTACGAGGTCGAATGCTCGGAGATCGAGAACTCGTACTTGACAGTTACCTTGGGCGACTTGGTAATTGATATCCCGTTGACAAGGGTGTTTGAAAACAAGAATAATGACGGAAAGTGCTCGCATGCATTCATGGAGTTTGAGAGTGGCAGTATAATTTTGGGGGCCCCAGCCTTTGACTACTTTTACTCTGTGTTTGACTACGGCAACGAGCAGCTAAGATTTGCCAAAGTGAAAGGAAGTTCTTCAAATAACAGCACTTCTTCTCTGTCATCTTCGCCATCTGCTTCATCGACATCCTCTGGATCCGTCTCGTCTTCTGCTGCTGCCTCGTCCTCGTCATCAAGCACCAGCAGCGCCGGCAAGTTGGCCACTCCTCTCAGCCACAGTATGGCCTTATGCGTCGTCATTGTTGCTGCTGCCTCCTACTTGTACTAAGGAGTTTTTGTATTCATTCTTTGTGCCTTCTTATAGAGCAGCTCCTACAGCTGATATCTAACTTGATCTTAAGCTTTTTCCTTTTCTTTTCACATTCCTTTTGCTCTTCTTCTTCTGGCTTCCTTTAACCTTTAATGCTCTATGCCATATCCTTTCTGTCTTATCCCTTTCTTATAGCTTTTACAACGTCGTACTAATCCAGTTTTTGGCCTTTCTTACGCTCATTTGAGACGTCCCTTTGTTCTTTTTTATCTAAAAGTCTTTCTTAATTTCTGCTTTCTTGAACTATTCCTGGACTTCTTATAGGACGTTCCCATTGATAAAACAAAAGATCTTTTTCTTAGAGTACAAAAAGACACGCTTACTTCTTACTCATTAACGTACCGTATACATTTTACAAAGTACGCCCAGCGCCAGTCGTACGAAAGCGTTTAAACTAGTGATCAAATGATTGAAATTATAATATAGAGGCACAACGTAGCACCCTCAAGCTAGACAAAAGGTTATTTCTTCTGGGCAAAAAGCAAGGCAACTAATAAAGCCAATATAACGAGCAACAACTGCACGTAGTTGACGGAGCTTCGCAACTTGATGAGCTCGTCCTCGTCCCTTGGCAATGTAATGGTGTGGATCGTGTTCGCAGCGCTGGTGGACACGACATACGACAACTCGGGCGAAATCTCCAAATTTGTCACCGCGAAGGCGTGTACCTGCTTGAACTCGTACAACTTTGTCATTCTGTAATTATCGGTGGCGGCACCGAGGTGGTACAAGATTATCGAGAGGTCGCTGGTGGCAACGGCAAGGAGCGCCTGCGACTGGTTTCGAGTCTTGCGGAACGGCTTACAGTCGACGGCGTTGACGCTCTTAACCTTGGTGGCTATGATTTGAAAGTTGACGACGCGAACCTCGACGGTGGAGTAGACAATGCTGAAAATCTGTTTCTTGTCTGGGATGGACCCGAGGATGAGTACGGCGTCGTGAGAGATGTATGCAATGCGCAAGAGCTGGTACTTTTGCTTCCTCAACACCTTGGCTACGTCAATGATCTTGGTGTTAGCCTCAGGGTCGGACTTGGACGGAGAAGCGGCCAAGTCGGTGTCGAATGTGAGCACCAAGGCCTTGAGCTTGGAGATGTAGGCAAGCTCCAACTTGCCGGTGCTGTTGTAATTGAGATCAAAGTCTTTGACTTCCACGGCTTCTTGAAGGGTGAGCTTCGATGGCGCGGCGGACGCGAGCTTGGAGACGTGGTTGACGTAAAACTTGGATTCGTCGTCGGAGGTCAAGAGGACTATCACCGGGTCCGCAATTGACGTGTCCGAGACCTTGATTTTCTTGATATACGACTGCGGGTCCAAGGAATTGAGCAAGTTGAACTCGCCCAATGGGGCAATGTCCACATAATCCTTGCTGCACTGGAACGCCTTCAAACTGTTGTTCTCCTTATTGGATTCGATGAGCTCCTTGGCGTCGTTACAGCCCACATAGACCACGTTGTTATGCAAGTGCACCTCGAGGCTCATTGGCGCATCGGTGGCGTTTTTTGCAAACTGGTGCTTTGAAAGAAGCAGGAGCTTCTTGCGCTTGAGCACCTCCGGGAGCCTCTGCTGGTGGTTGGACTCGGCCTTCTCGTCTACCTGCTGGGTGTCGCTGGAGTCGGTGATCTGGAAGACGTCGACCTCGTTAGGGATGCCGTGGCGGCCCTCGCCGCCGCCGCCGGAGACAGCAAAGGTGTCGTCGCAGACGAACCGGACACCAAAGAGGGGGAAACTGAGGGTCTCCGAGAACGAGTTAAAGGACATGACAGGCAGGCAGGTTGTTGTTGGGGAGTTGAAGCAGCTCTAACCAGCTAGACTAGTTGCTCTTTCTTTGCATCTTTTTAATTACAATGTTTGCCTTCTGCGAAGTGTGCAAGTACTGTTAAGCGCAGGACATGTTCCATCACAATGGTCCCACATGGATGACACAGTAACATGCATAATGTGACATAAATTATATCCACTTATTTGGTATGCCCGGCACATTACCCTCGCAGCTTCTCACGTCCTTGCTCCTTGTCTCACTGTCCCCGCAGTGCGGCTGTCCAGATTCAGAGGAGAGCGCGGTGGGGGTGTAGCACGTGACATATGGTGGATCACCAGATGGCCAGGCCTCCCGCATTTCTCCAGCGCACAGCGTTTCTTTTCTGCCGTGCGAGCCAGAATCACCCACTTTTTTCGAAACAGCGAAAAAAAGAGGCACAAGAAGAAGAAGAAAGAGAAAAAGAACGCTCCCCAGATCTTTCTCCTGAGATACAAACCTTGTGGTCTCTTTTTTTGTCCCTTCTCTCTGTCTCGTATTCCCCAGTGTCGCAGTACCAGAGCATCCCTGTCTACTCTCGCCCCCACCCACAATGACTAAGTTCACCCCAATAGCAAGAACCGCCCATTTGGCGAGAAACTCAATAAACAAGAATGTCCTAAAGGCCGCTGGCAACGCCCAGAGCATGAGAATGGCGTTTCCAGTGAGACAGAACTCGTCCAACACCGCCGGCAATAAGGTCACTGTCAGAGATGCCTTGAACGCCGCCATGGCGGAGGAGTTGGAGGCCGATAAGGACGTCTTCTTGATCGGTGAGGAGGTCGCCGTCTACAATGGTGCCTACAAGGTCTCCAGAGGCCTTTTGGATAGATTTGGCGACAAGAGAATCATCGACACCCCGATCACTGAGATGGGTTTCACCGGCTTGGCCGTCGGTGCCGCCTTGGCAGGCTTGAAGCCGGTTTGCGAGTTCATGACCTTCAACTTTGCCATGCAAGCCATTGACCAGATCATCAACTCTGCCGCCAAGACCTACTACATGTCCGGCGGTATTCAGCCTTGTAACATTACTTTCAGAGGCCCTAACGGTGCCGCCGCCGGTGTTGCCGCCCAGCACTCTCAGGACTACTCTTCCTGGTACGGCTCAATTCCAGGCTTGAAGGTGGTATCTCCATACAGTGCTGAGGACTGCAAGGGCTTGATGAAGGCCGCCATTAGAGACCCTAACCCAGTGGTGTTCCTCGAGAACGAGCTCATGTACGGTGAGTCCTTTGAGGTGAGCGACGAGTTCCATTCCTCGGACTTTGTCTTGCCGTTTGGCAAGGCCAAGATTGAGAGAGAGGGCACCGATGTCACCATTGTCACCCACACCAGAAACGTTGGCTTCTCCTTGGAGGCCGCCGAGACCTTGAAGAAGGACTACGACGTCTCTGCCGAAGTTATCAACTTGAGAACTATCAAGCCATTGGACGTCGATACCATCATTGCCTCCTTGAAGAAGACCAACCACATCATCACCGTCGAGGCTGGCTTCCCAGGCTTTGGTGTCGGCTCCGAGATCTGTGCCCAGATCATGGAGTCCGAGGGCTTTGACTACTTGGATGCCCCAGTCGAGAGAGTCACCGGCTGCGAGGTCCCAACTCCATACGCCAAGGAATTGGAAGACTTTGCCTTCCCAGACCCTCCAACCATTGTCAGAGGTGTCAAGAAAGTCTTAGGTTTGTAAGCCAGGTCTTACTATTTATGTCTCTAATTTTTTCGCCCCACATTATCGGGACCGCATTTAGATAGTGCGCCGGTCTATACGCTACAAATACACTAATATCGCATATTAGGTATACCAAGTAATATATATTCATTAGCAAAAGAATTAAAAAGAAAAGGATTCTCAGAGTAGGCTATGTAGGGATTGTATGGAAATGTGTCCGCAACATTGGTAGGTAGGTTGAGCTTTTTTGTTGGAAATCGTGAACCGTCTGCTGGGCTGCGCATTTAAAAATCAGTACATGCATTGTCTCCATACTCTTTTGCAGTGAACGGCGTCTCAAGCACAAACTTTGAGTTTAATGGTAAAAACTAAAACCTGTTATTTTATAATATTGTCTTGCTTTCATCACAAAGTAAACTTCGCTCACTCTTTTTCAGCATGCAGCAACGTATTATCCTTTCTACACAGCGATACTTGGTATCCAGCACACTCACCTATCATTGCTTGGATCAGGAAACAGTCTCCTGGAACTTTTCACCAATCCAAATGCCTCTCTTCTGCCTTCTTGTCCTCTTGCCTTTTTGTCTTCTCGTCTCCCGACTCTCTCTAAAGGATGTTCTCTTTTCTGCAATGTTGAACTTAGTGATTACGTAAGCTATGACAAGCTCCTTCGCTGCCGGAAAAGGCAACACAGCAAACATGTTTTCGCGATATATTTGACCTTCCTAGCCCTTACACTTGCCTTCTCTTCGCTTTCTCACTGTCCTGTCTGCTCAGTTGATTCAAATAGCAGCTAAGCTTACTTTCTTGTTTTATTTTTCAATGTCTAAGGCAATTACTGTGTTTGGAGGGAATGGGTTCCTCGGGAAGCGCATCTGCCAGGTGGCTGTTTCCAAAGGGTGGACAGTCACTAGTCTTTCGTACGTGAACAAAATTGTACCTGTTTCTTCGGTTGGTGCTTGTTACCTCAATTGAGAGCAGCCAACATGTTTGGCAGTTTCCTAGCGGTGACTTTCCGTGATAGTCTCGTACTAACAGCATCTTCTAGTACTACTGGCGCTCCAGCAAAGCCGCTCGTGCCTGAGGACCAGCGCTGGATCGACGAGGTCCAGTGGCGCAAGGCGAATGTGTTTCAGCCGGACTCATACAAGCAATACCTCCGTGACGCCGACGCGGTAGTCCACTCCATTGGCATCCTCCTCGAGAAGATTAACTACAAGAGAGCGATCAATTCCTCCGGATTGGTGAATGGCATTTTGGGTTTCGCGCTGGGCAACAGAAACGCTGGAGAGGACGCGGCAGCCGCGGCGCAGGGCGAGCTCAACACCTACGAGAAGACGAACCATGAGCTGGCGGTGTCGCTCGCCCAGGAGCTCGTCAATAACGCCTCGACGGCGCACCCACAGTTCGTGTATGTGTCAGCAGATAGCGGGTTTTGGCCGGTAATCCCGCAAGGATACATCAACTCGAAGCGCGCTGCGGAGTACGACTTGATCGAGTTATCCAAGTACGTCAAGAAGCAGCGTGCGGAGGGATGGCGTGGCGGAGATGAGAAGGAGAAGGGCGTTGTGGAGAGCCTCAGGAATATAATTGTGAGACCGAGCTTCATGTTCGACGAGCAGGACACGCAGTCTGTGAGATCGTACCTCAAGACGGTGATGGAGTTGGCGCAGTACGTGCCGGGCATGAACTTGGCGGTGAAGCCGAGCGTCAGCACTCAGAGCGTCGCGAGGGCGGTGCTTGATAAGCTAGAACGCCCGAAGGGGGATAACGAGATTGTCTCTTTGGATGGCTTAAGAAGCTTCACTCGATAGAGCTCGGCAATCCGACTATTAAAATAAGATTACTTGCGAATGTGTTACGTATGATTTTGAATGTTCAAATGTGCTGTAAGAATTTTAAGTGTGCGATCTAGAAAAGAGATGAAAGGCAGGAAAGTAAGAACAGATACCAGGCAAAAGATTGAAATGCAAGAACTGAAAATGAATATGTCAAAATAAGAGATAAATGCTCCAAGTTCAATGCCTGATTGAATGATGGATACCAAGCAAGATTCTTCTGGCAGTCTGTTCTGTAGCCATCCAAGAGCCATCCACTGGTTCTATACTTCCCTATCCCAGCAGTAGTCCTTGAAATACTTAGCAAAACTTGCTCTGCTACATAAGGGCCGGTGTGTGAAGTTTAGTCTGAGGAAGATCGCGGGGGGGGGGGGGGGGACATACGGAAACGCGAACGTCTTCCCAAAGAGACGACACGAATTGGCAATTATAATACCAGTCGAGGGACGATATGTTGGGCCAAATGCAGTTAGCGTCTATGCTCCGGATCCACAACTCAAGCCCAAAGGGGTTCGGCTCAAACGTGGCGGAATTGGACCAGTGAACCGTCTCGTCGCTGTGACACGGGGAGTTCAATATGCGGCAAATCGCGAGCGAAGCGAGCCTAACGGAGCCAAACATGGACTAAGCAAAGCGAAGCAAAACGTAAGACAGCAAATAAAGATAGAAAAACGGGCAAGAAAATATTGTTCTCTTCTTATCATTTCATCACATTCTATCCAATTCATCTTCCAAAAGTACTCTTCCATAACTCCTTCTTTCGTTCTGCTTCTCTCAATTAAGACAACAGGATACTGCTGGATGCTAACTCCAGCCTCACACCAGTCAAACAATTACTCTTCTCCTGAGAAACCTCACCAATTTACAGACAACACTTGACAAATAACGTGTAATTTGTAACTTGCACTGCTTTATCAAAAAGCGATAAAGCACCGTAAACTATACTATAAAATCAAAATGATAAAACAAAACTTCAACAGAGAAAGAAAAACAACAGCAATTTAGTCAAAAATATCAACAGCAAGTCCAATTAAAACATGATTAAAAACTGTAGGAAAGATTAAAAATATAGAACACAGATAATAGTAATAATAATAATAATAATAACAATAATAGTAACAATAGTAATAAAAATAAAAGAATTCAAAAAATAGCAACTCAAAGAAAAAAAACCCTCTTTCCCATAGATAAACAAAATAACCGGTAAATGAGCAGATAAAAAGAAATAAATCTAAAAAGAAATAAAATATAAAACCAGCAAAAGTAGACCATTAGATGAGTAAAACAAAAAAAAATTAGCAATTGCAAACAAGCTCAGCAGCCATCACAAAAGATTGCTACATTCATAAACTGTCGTTCATTTTTATTAGTTGGTCTGCTGGTAAGCAGCAAAGTTGCCATTGTTTGAGTTCCCAAAAAAGTTCATTTGAGGTTGCGGCAATGCCTGCTGGTTGCTATTGTATTCAAACGACTCCTGGGCACTGCTGCTATTTTCGCTAAACTGGAACTGCTGTCCGTTAAGGTACAACTCATTGTCCAATAGAAACTGGTTCTCATCTTCTGCAGAGGCACTTTGGTCGCCGCTGCTGCTGTTGTTATAGGATGGAGAGTATTCGTCAGCTAAGGCCATAAAGTCTTCGTCCTCAACCAAAAACTGCAGTTGCTGTTGGCATTGTGCTTGTTGTGCTTGTTGTGCTTGTTGTGCTTGTTGTGCTTGTTGTGCTTGTTGTGCTTGCTGCTGCTGCTGCTGCTGCTGCTGCTTCTGTAGTTGGCTCATTTGAGTGGCTTGAACAGCAGCCTCCTGAGCTTGTTGGAACGCAGCCTGCTGGGCATGCTGCATTTGTATGTCAAACATGGGCTGCTGCATCTGATTGTGACGAGGCTGCTGAGGAATATACTGCTGAGGCACCCTTTGCTGGTACACGCCTTCTAACGGAGAAATAGATCTCTGCGCGATATCGGTATTACCGTTAACGTTCACGAACATTTGCTGATGCTGCTGGGCCTGGAACTGCTGCATCTGATGCAAGTGCTGCAACTGGCGCTGCTGCTGCTCGTACATCTGGTACGCCTTCATGTTATTAACATAGGGCTCCACGTGTGGCTGAATGCCGATACCCATGTGCATCGCGGCTGGCATACCACCCACCAAGTCGTCGCCGTGCATAAACTTGGACTTGCTCTTCTTTCTTCTCGAGTTGCCCGATCTGCACTGGTAGCCAACAGGCAAGCCCGGACACTGGCCGTTCTCAATGTGGTTTTCCACCCAGTTTTCGTTGGTTTCAAAAGTGGTGCTACAAATGGCGCACTTGCCGCCAACGTGGGAACGGTCTTGTGATCTGGTGCCCGGAGGGTACCTAAAGTGTCTGGCCTTCAAATGAGTCTTGTAGGTGTCTCTTCTGGAAAAGCCGCCGTTTGGATGGCACTTGTGCTCAGCACTAGGGTTGTAGAATGGACATCGATAAGCCTTTTGCACAGCGTGCTTCTTAATGTGACGGGTCAAGTAGCCACGGATTCTAAACTCAGCAGGACAAAAGGGACAGGCGTGGGCCTTGGACGGGTTCTTCTTTGTACCAGACACCTTGTAGCCACCCAAGTCCTCGTCAAGGTCTTCATCGTCGAGATCGCCTTCGTTTTCCTCGTCAAGGTCTTCGTCATCGAGGTTGTTAGAATTGCCGCCGAGAATTGTGTTGGAGAAGGTGTAGTCCACACTGCCAATCTCTGGGGAAGACGAGGAAATGGAAGACGAGGAAGAGCGGCTGTCTCCTTTTTTTGGGGTGCCGGACTCGGACTTGGAAACTTGTTCCAATTCAGGAGCGATGATACCTGGAATAGCAGATTTCTGTTGTTCTTGCTCGCCCTGTTTCACTTCCGGCGTGACGACTTTTTGTTTTTGCTCAACTTGCTTTTCCTTGGTTGCAGAAGCAACAGCGGCGGCAGCAAAGGAAGAAGCGTCAAACTGGGCAAAGTCGGCAAGGTCGGCGAGCTGCTCCAAGTCAATCTCGTTCAACGAGGTGTCGTCGTTATCGGAGCTGCTAATAGCTGAGCTTCTAAACATTTGATCGTTATTGTGGTTACTGCTGCTATTGCTGCCCACGTTCTTGGCGCCCTGAAAGCAGTAGTCTGGGATGGTTTGGAGATTGGTATTGTCATAGACCCCATGGTGGGCGACCGGGGAGGCGTCAGAGATGGTGGAGCAGGTGGCAGAGTTGGTCAAGAAGTCCTGCAAGTCGTCGGTAGAGCTGTTGAGGTCGACGTTGACGTCGGCGAGGCTCCAGTTAATCTGGTCGTGCTCAGACCTAATGGGGACAAAGGAGGCGCCGGAGGATATGGAGCACGGGACCACGGAGGCATTCTTTTTGAGGGCGCCGTCAACGGTGGAGGAATTTGGAAAAAGCGGTCTCTTTTGCTGCTGCTTGGACTTTCTGGTTTTCTTGTGAGAAGCTTGTTTTTTCTTTGGCTTTGATGGCTGTTGTTTAAGCTGTTCTGCTGGCTTTGCGGCTGGGTTGAAGACCACGGCAAGGTTGACGGACTTGATGATGGACAAGATGTTGCACAAGACGGCAAAGAGAAAGCTGCCCTTAATGATTTCGACAATGCTGAACCGGCTGGCGTGCGCTGGAGGGCTATTTGGAGGGATATTTGGGGCGCTCGAAGCGCGTAGGGCCTGCTGGGCCATGTGAACTCTGGGTGACATGTTGGCAGCTGCCTTTTGGTGGTGTATGATGTTATTACTATGAAGGGAAAATTTTTTTTCCTTGTTGCTTCCCGTGCTTGTCTGTATGTACGTATAGATTTGTGTATGTGACAGGGCGGCAAGCGATTTTTGGGTGCGACTTAATTGAACGCTTAGTGGGCAGACACTGGATATGGCCGCGAGAGCTGAAACGATATGCTAGCTTTTCTGTGCGCGTGTGTGTGTGATGTAGCTGGTAGGTGCTGTTGTGGCAAGAGTGTAGCGTTGCGGGAGGAAAAAGTGGACACACGGAGGAGGGCATTATATTTAACCAGAATCTGGCGAGCGGGTCCTCCGCCCACTCTCGTGCGCGATAGCGCGCGCTAATGCGGGTGTAATCTACTCCAGCATGATAGCGCATCATGGCACAGGAATTTGTCCGGGCAATAAGCCCATGGCTGGGCAACCAGGAACTGGGCGCCGGCGGCACCAGGGGTTGCTATTTATATCCTCCCGCTTCTGTTTACTGGGCAGGCAACTGTTTGCTGGGCAGGCAAATTTCTGCTGGGCGGCTGCTCTGGCGCTAAGAAAGACCCTTCTACAATTGCAATGTGCTACCGCCGGCTGCTAGTCGCGGACCGCAATATCTAACTGTTTTGCGAGGTCCTCGGGTTTTCTGCAGCGTGCTATCTTCTTTTCGCTTGTCGTTTGCTCGCTGTGTGCTTTCCTTTTTTGCTCGGAAGTTGCGAGTACTGCGTGCCGCCAACAGCGGCGCTTCTATTGCAAATTACGCATACATAGCGTTGTCAGCATCTCGAGCCGGTAGACTCACTAAAGAGATGTGTGAAGACGCTCTTGTCCGGGGCGTTCCGGAAGATTCTGTTTTCACACACCTTCGACACTTCTGCCTGAGCATGGCCTGGTTCTTTCCCAATGCGTTCTCGCAGAGGGTCAGGGGCCAGGTCGGAGAAGAGGCGTTACCGAATATCTCCCACCGGATCCTCTCTCCGGGCCTGCGCTAAAAACAGGGTGGGAAATGACTACAAAATGACTAAAAATGACCAAAAAATGACTACAAAATGAGACCGACTCTCACGTTACCGGGATGCTCACATGACTTTCCTGTTCCGGGAGCGTGATTGCACAGGGGAGCGCAGGGAGATGCTGCATGCAGAGCAGCGAGTAAAAAGACAGCTGTCTTTCAAGAGACAAACGAAAGACATCTGTTTGGTGAGCTTGCGCTGGATCAGGGCGGTAGACAGACAGACTGCAAAAAATGAAACAGGAAGAGAAATAACAATAATGAGTTAGAAAATACACAATTTATTTTGGCTGTTGGTTATGGGCGGCGGCTCTTTGCTCTTCGTATCTATATTTGTCGTTCGGCCCGCTTGACAAAGCCCGGCGGCATCGTCAGGTGCAAACAAAAGCAGAAGGAAGCTTTGCGCTGCTGTGCTCTATTCTGGCGTCTCCTAACCGCTTAACAGCATGTGTTTCTGCGATCGCGCACTCAATGCTCTTTACCGACATCCTATCCTTCTATTGCAAAAATTGGCAACGCAGCATTGTCGTACGTTATCCGGGCGCGCGCTACGGATCAGCGTTATACAGACCGCCGACCAACCACGACAATGTAAATGTCGCTATTTGAAGCCATTTTTGTATTATGTTCCTTCTTGTTGCCGCCACAAGAAGCTGTCACTGGCGGGAACAGCAATGCCACAGCACAATGCGCCTGGCGCAGGGCCACAAGAGCAAATTGCGTGCATACTTGTCTGCAAATGGAGAATCAGTCTTCCGGATCACCCTTGCTTTTCTTTATAAGCCCGCGCTCGTAAAAAGGAAAACGAGAATGAGGAGAGTAACTTGCTTGATCGCAGCAGATGACAGCCTGTGCAAAGTGCCAGAAGACCGGACCGACATTTTTTTGCAGCTTTGGACAATCGGGGGCTTGCTCAACGCGATATTGAGGGGAAGCGCCTGGCTGTGATAGAGTTGTAGGGTTGGGGATCAGGGAGCTTCTTGTGTCGCGAACCTTTGGATGTAGAAACAAGGCTTGATGCTAAATATCACAGAAGATGTGCACGGCGCTAAACGGAAACACTAAACGGAAACGCTAAAAGGAAACACTAAAAGGAAACACTAAAAGACCGACTCCAGCAGGGGCCACTCCTCAATGTCGGGCTCTGTCGAACTCTGTCGAGCTCCCGGACGGAGCATCCGTCACCTTGAGGCTTCCACTGTTTTTTTTTCTCTTTTCTTTTTCTTCTTCTTTTTTTGTTGCGGTGCTTTTGGACTGAATTAACAAGGGCTCTACAAGACACATACCAGGGGCTGCAGAGCAATTAGCAAACCACAGGTTGATGCAGAGGATCGCAGTTTGGCGCGAGGAGCATGCCGTTTCCAGACAGTCTGGCACATGGCAAAGAAAGCATGCGCTAATTAGCGAGCTGGCCCACTGCAGATGTCATCTTTGGGACGGTTGTCGGGGACGGTTGTAATTACAGATATCTCACTTATCTTTGTTGCTCGTCTGTAGGTATTGCTAGTCTGATACGGCACCAAAAGAAACGGGTATCCGGAGAGCGATTCAGATACGGAGAGAACTGGTTCAACTGGTATTTTTGCAGACCCTAAAGTCTCCGCAGTAGTGCACAGTCAACAACAACAACAACAGACAACCGCCTTGTAAACACACGCACAGAACTGTGGTACAGGTTACCCTGATACAGGCCGCCAGGACGATGGTGCGAGCTGCAAACGACATTTGCAATTGGTATGGCAACTGCAATTAATTTGCTGTTGCAACGGTATTACCCAACTAGCGACCTTTTGGGGACCGCTACGCTGTGGGCGCGCAATGTTTTCCACCCCATCCCGCCGCTTTCCAGTGCTCTCCAAAGCCAGCGCGATAGCGCCCTTGTGCGGGCTATCCCTGCGATCTCTCCCCCCTGCTGTATCTTCCTCTTGCACCGGTGCTTTATCGGTGATCTTTGGAGAAGAGGGGGCCTGCGATACGCACCGCGACGGATTTTGCGGAAAGAGACGGAATCAGCACGGATAGGCTCCGGCGGCGGTCTTCCGGACTGCAGAACATGCACGGCGGTGGACGGCAGAAAGGGAGCGCTAGCCTGCGCTAGCCTGAGCTAGCTTTGAAGCAGGAAGACGCATATCGTATACGGAGCCTGCCCATATGGGAGCGGCGTCCTGCGACCGCTTTTTGCACTGGAAAAAGCGCACCAAGCATCCCCTTTCTCCTGGACCGCAAAACTGCTCTGGCACCAAGGAAATTGCCTGATCGGGCGGTCAGGTGATATGTAGTGCTTTATCTCTGTGCCGACGTTGATAACACAGAATCGGGCGTACGCCCCAATGCGGCAGGGCGTTCAGCCCGAGTTCCGCCTCACCACAGGACCGACGGACACACACTCTCGAGACCGACCTCTGCACACACTACTATCGCTATCGCTTCTCCCGGGGCCATATAACACTATCGCTGCCTCCTCGTCCTTGTCTTTTTCTCTTCCCGGCGCGCACAGCATCAGCTAGCATTTTCCTAGCACAGTTAACCTCAGCCATCCCACAACTATCCCACAACTGCTACTGCCACAAACTATTATCCGCTGGTCCTTGCACAGTCCACATCTCCCATTATTCTGCGTCCTGCCAGTCTGACACTGCCTGCCAAGCACTTGCCCTGATACCCAGGTACGGTCCATCTGCGATTTTTCCTCTCTCCAGCAACTGGGCATCTTCTGACCGCCAACCGCCAGTTCCTTCCCATAGGCCTCCCGTTTCCCGGCACTCTTCTCGGCGCTCTCCTTTCTGCTCTGAAATTTTTACGGCAGCGTTTTCCTTTTTCTCTGCCCACGCTTTTTTCTCGCTCTGCACGCGCAGTCGGCAGACTGTCCAATAAAAAAGCCTCCTGGATCCTCACGTTCCAGCTTCTGACTCTTTAACCCCAGACTGCGCACCAGGCTTTCCAGGCTCCCCACAAGGCTCTCCACAAAGCTCTCTACATCCAACTACCAATCTTTATACTGCCGTCCTTTCTATTCCCATTAGCACATACCAAACCTTGACGCTGCCGCTTCTCGCCCTTCTTTTCGCTGCTTTTATCCTCTCCTCCATCCGCCATGCTTGAGCTCAACACCCCTGGCGGGTTCGCCAACGAGGACCCCTCAGTCATCGACTTCTCCCACCTCGACTACTCCCAGAACGACTCCGGTTTGGTCTCCATCGGCATCGGCAACAACAAGTGCCATCCCGCTCCAAAGCTCATATCCGTAACCCCCCTGCCTCGCGGCTCTAGAAAACTAAGCGCTGACAAGCACAAGAAGAACCACGCTACAAACAAAACTTCAAGCGAAAAGTCCAAAACGAACGACACCAAGAGCAAGCTCTCCTATCTCTTCCCCAAAGAAAATGGTGGGATCTTGGATTTGGCCAACAAGTCCAAGCGCGCTAAGAACACTCACACCCACACTCACGCACAGCCGTTTCCCTGTGCCATCGACGACTTCGAGTTCGACTTCAGCAACAACTTTACCGCCGACATCAACAGCAGCTCCGGGCTCGACATCTCTAACAACAACTTCAATGGTAACGCTATTTCCAGCAATGCCTCCGTCTACAACAACTTCAGCAGCATGTACAACGTGCCTTCCAACAGCGGAAATAGCAACAGCGACCCCCACCAGAACTTTGGCGCTCTCAATCCTGACTTTTTTTTGGAAAAGCACGGAAATATGGCCAGCGGTTCGTTCTCACCTGCCTCCATGCGCGTCGCCACTCCAGTGTCCAACATGATGGCCTCAATAAACAGCAACGACATGAACAGCAGCTATCCTGAAAACGTCGCGATCTACAACGACAACCAGAAAAATTTTAACAGCTTCCCAGCTGCCGGCGATGCCTTTGGCGCCACTTTATATCCACCCATTGATAATGGTTTCGATCTGGCAATGACCAAAGGCGCTAATATTGCGTCCAGATATGTACCTCTCGAAGAGGCCGAAGCCGAGGACGAAGATGAAGACGACGAAGACAACTTGGAGCTAGTGTCCATCGACCAAAGCATTGCGCACCACGCCGCAGGCAGCAAGCAAGCGCACATTAACTTTGATTTTGACTTTAACAACGGTTCCCAAGGGTCTACCAAACCCAACAGCAGCAGTAGCAGCTTAGACGAAGAGACTGGATCCTTCCAGCAGCAGCAGCAGCAACTACCGCATAACTACTTTAGCGAAGACTATGAGAACAATGAAAACGAGTTTGCACACAGCGCCAAGGCTATTCCAATAATGAGGTCCCAAGAACAGTTAATCAACAATGCTTACTTTGCCGGTGTCAACGGTGATCTCGCTCAAAATAACCATAGCAGCAACAGCTACAGATTTTCTGCTACCGATTCAGAGACATCGATGAGCTACCAAAACAGCTTCCAGTATTCGTCCCCTTCGGTTCACGCTGCCTCCATCACCCCTCCAAATATTATTACCATGACGAAAATGGAAAACGACGTTAATGCTGCAGTGCCTTTGAGCGACGAGCTAGTTTATCACTGCTCTGAAGCTGTTGCCGCCGACGACGACAAAGCATCCGGCCACACCAGCCAGGCAAGCCCAATCGAAGTGGAAACCAACTCTAAAAAACGCTATCTGCAAAACCATTCTCCAGTCGTTGAACAGCCAAACTCGATGTCCAAGAGATCCAAGACCATTGCCATGGACTGTTCGGGCTATTTCAACCCAACAAGCTACGCGGCTCGACAGCTCAGTAGCTCCGCTCCTAGCACCAACAGTATGGTGTATATCAAGCCTGAGATTCAAGGTTCACACTCTTTTGCATTTAACGAGCTTTCCCATCAGTTTTTGCAGCAGCAGTCACCAGCTAGTAACAAAAACAACATTGTGAAATTTGAAAATAGTTTTTCCAGCGTGCTGCCCGTCAAAAGAAAAGCCTCTGTGCTGTTGAATATCAAACCAGCTATTGGAAGCAAGCAGCTGCGCCACTCATCTGCTGTCTCAACCCCCACCACAAGCACCATCGCCAAGGCCAACTATCTTCCATTTCAAGAAACGGTTATTGACTTCTCCTCCACCATGCAATACACCGCCAGACCAATGCCGCAAGTTTCTTGCTTGAGCGGCGACTTCAAAACTAGCAGTAAGAACAGTAAGACAATCTTATCCGAAGGCGTCTCCATTACCAGATTATCTGGTAATAGTAACGGTGCCATCATGACAAAAGCCAAGTTGTGCAATATTGGCGTTAAGAAGAATGTCAGCCCAACCACTTTTGTCTGCAACTACTGTTCAGCTTCGTTTAAAGTGAAAGGCTACTTGTCCAGGCACTTGAAAAAGCACTCCGCATTGAAAGCTTTTATTTGTCCATTTTTCAAGTCAGATAGTAGTGAAGCGAATGTTGGCTCTTTTACTGCACCAGGCATGCCTGACAAGTCTTCCAAAACTGAGGACAGGAAACTGCACTTGATTGGCACAAAGTGTCACCCAAGCGGCGGCTTCTCCAGAAGAGACACTTACAAAACACACTTGAAAGCTTTGCATTTCATTTATCCTGCAGGCACAAAGTCAACTGAACGTAACGATATAGGCGGAAGTTGCGCGGGATGTTTTGAATTTTTCGAGAACAATAATGTCTGGTTGGAAGAGCACATTGAAAAATGCCAGTGCAAAGTCATGGTTAATAAGAATATCCAAGAGGGAAGCGTCTCCAACGGCAGTGCTACTGCAGATAGCGCTGACGAAAAGGAGGGCCTCCCAAACGATGAAAACGCTGCAAAGAGTTCTTGAAAAAATGAACTTTGCATAATTAACACGAGATTTGTCGGTTCATTGGATTGGATTATATTAGCTTGATTATTTTCGTGTTATTTTAGGTTATTTGTGGTTAGTTATAGCCACGTATTCGCTAGGTCTGTTAGAGGTTTTTTTGTTTTTCTAGATTTGGTTTGTTCACTTTTGTTATTATTCTCGCTTTTTTCTTACAAGGTTTTGCTCTCATTTGATTCGTTATTGTCTTTTTTTCAAAATCTTGATTTTCTCTTCTTGTGTTTTTACTCTTATAATTTGACATTGCCTTCAAATTCGGTTTTCATTTTTTTTTCTATTTGCGTTACGTCGCTCACCATTTAGTTCAATTAGCTTCTCTTTCTTTTTTTTCTCGCTCGTGATTTTAGGTTAAGAAAGTTGTCATTATAATCTTTTGTCTATGTTAACAAATTCACATAGTCGATTGTGCGGTAAACAGTATGTTGTAATTCTAATACTGTAGGCTCCAGAAACGATCTGGAAATCAGAAATCGTTTTCCTCCTATTGCGTCCCTCTCTAAACCTTGGCACATTAGTTCTAGTTTGGAGTAACGCTTCGGTCTCAGTGACGTGGACGTGTCTTAGTCGGTGCACCAATCGCAGCGAAAATCAGACAAAAATTCCACCGTTTTTGTCGTTTTTTTTTGTTATCTCATCGTGGTGTGGTCCAAGAGAACAGATAGACCATTTTGACCGCTGTTTGAAAAGCCTATTTGTGCGGAGCTAAGCTTGCTGAGAGAGGTATTACGAAGAATTAGGAATTGAGAAGTCGAGAAGCTGGGAAAGTTGTGAGTCGTGGGACTAATATCTCATTGTCTTTCTCTGTTTTACGTTTATGTTTGAGGTTGCCGTCGTAAAAGATTTCAAGTTCACAACTCACATACTGCAAAGTAGCGAACGCGGGCTAAGCTTGCTTTGTTCTTCGAAGGTTAAAGGATTGATTTTCGGTACAGGGTGGTTAGTATCGCGCGACGAAGTCGTTGATTTTATGGTCAACGTGGAGCGGACGGTTGATTTGTATACATACGTCTTTGGTAACTGCGATAAAGATACGCAAGATATCTCTGTCAAGACAATACCATCACCGCCGTTACTATCACTATCAGCATAATAATTTCAAGATTTCAAAATTAACTTCATTGAGCAAAAGACTCTTCGTGAGAGATTAGAAGGCATGGGCTACCAGCTTTTCATCGACCAGATATTCGGCGCCTCCATCACGGACCGCGCGTCCTTTGCCATCGTGGACGATACCCTCGTCTATACCGCCAGCGGCGGCGTTGTGGTTTGCACCGTCAGGGACTGCAATGTGGTGTCCCAGCGATTTTTTTGCGCCAACTATATTCTGAAATCTAGCGGCGGCGTGGCGACTTCTCAGTATGACTTTGGGTTGGACAAGTTTGGGTTCCCGAGGCTCGCACAGCCAATTGCGATTGTTTCCTCAGCATCATCGTCGTCTCCATCTGGATCAGCGGGGTCAGGCCAGGCTGGGTTGGCGAGTGGTGGGATAAGTGGAAGCAGCGCAAAGCTAAGAGCTCGGTACGGTGATGATTCGTACAACGGTATCTGTAATTACAACAGTAATAGCGGCAACACCAATAATAATAATATCAATAGTAGCCTTTCATTTAATAATAGCCTGATAAGTGGGTCCGGATCCAGGCTCAGAGACCGGGTTCGCACGGTATCGTGTGTGGCGGTTTCTCCAAACAAGAAGCTTTTGGCAGTTGGCGAGACAGGATACCAGCCCCGGGTCTTGATATACTCGTTGGCGGAGGACTCGAACGACTATCCGCTAGCTTTCATCAGCGAGCATACGTTTGGGTTGAACTGCTTGGCATTCTCAGAAGACAGCAGATACTTGGCTTCCTTGGGTGTTTCCACCGACGCATACTTGAATATTTGGAAGATACACAAAGGAACCAGCGGCCATTTTGATATCCACTTAGTGGGAACCAACAGGTGCACATCAACTGTGAACAACATGTTCTGGCACAAATCGCTACTTATCACATTTGGGCTACGGCACATACGGGTATGGCATCTCGAAAGGGGCTCAGTGGACGACAGTTCCGCGCATTACGAGAAGAGTTTGAGTGTGATCAAGGGCAAGAATGCCTTGTTGGGAAATATGATTAATGAAAACTTTATCGACGGCACGATCCCTGAGGATTTCAACATCATTTACTTCTTGACAGGTTCTAGCATCTTGTGTAGTCTTAATTTGACTCAGGAAAAGCTCTTGATTGAGCCGCTATTTAAATTTCAAGAGCCTACGAGTTTTTTTCTTTTGGATCTCTCGCAGGATAAGCTATGGTATGCTTCAAAGGGCTCGGAGAATGGTTTACATCACAGAGCGGGTTCAGAGCTGGAAAATGTTCACCTCAAAAGTATAAAGTTTTCAGAAGTGCAAAATTCAAGGGTTTTTCCAGAAAGTAATGGCCATGGAAATCAGCAAATGAGGAACGTTTCCAGTGGCGCTTTGTCAGTAGCTTCTGCCAATAGCAACGACGTTGAAAAGATTGATATCTTACAGATTAGACCTTTGAATGGTAGCAAAAGGTTGATTTACTTTAGTCCTAGTGAGATCAATATCTACCTGACTGATACACAAGAGACCGTGAAGCTCATTGAGCCGCTCTTTAAGCACATTTGCGGTGTCAAGCGGATTGAGGCTCAAAGGGAGCTTCTTTTTTGGTCTGAGTATGGTGATTTTGCAACATTCTCCAAGGAAACTTTTACAATAGTCCACAAAGGTACAATTAGTTTGATGGCTGGAGACCATCATCTGATTGAAAATAAGCTCACTGCCATGGATATTTCAGACAATAATGAGTGCTTCTTCGGCGACAGGTTAGGATTTTTGTTAATAAAAAGCCTAAACTCTAAAACATATTCTTACTATGCAAAGATCCACGAGTCTGCTGTTAACGACATAGCGCATCTCAGTGTGGGAAACTTTTTGTTCGTGATTACCGTAAGCAGGGACCGGACTATACAAATTCTCTTTAAGTGTGCTTCTAGCAGCAGCAGGCACGACGCTGAGAATGCGGATACGTGTGAATGGGATTTGCTACAGACGTTGACCATGCATAAAGCCAATATTATCCAGGTCCTTACTCATGAAAATAAATTTTACGTCTGTTCTGCGGACCGATCTGTTACAGCGCACTGTATAAACATAAATAAGAGCAACGGTTTGCCCCAAATAACATCTGAAAAGTCTATAAATACTCGTGCAACTCCAATAAAAATTGAAATTGCAATGGAAAAGCCTACAAGTTCAAATTCGCAGGCTAAAAGAATCGTCGTGGGAACAAGCGACAGTACTGACCACTTGGTTGTCTCCACTAGTGATAAGCTATTGCTGATCTACAACTTGAAAACATTTGAGCCCATACGCAGCTTGAAACTATACAATGAATCGAACTCCTCCTTGACTTTGGAAAATTATGTGATTCTTCGAGGCTTGAATATGATCATATGCACCTGTTCTGATAAAAGCGTTCGAAGCTTTAGTTACAATACCGGAAAGCCATTAACTACAAATTGGGGCCATTCGGGATTGATTGTGGGCCTCGAGTTGTTGTGCCAAAGTGCTGATAGCGGCGACGATGCGCCAAAGCACTTGGTCTCGTTGAGCAACGATGGATGCCTTTTTCGATGGCAACTTAAATCTAATAATGCGTCTGCAGATAATCCTCTCAACTTAGCCTCTGTTCGTGTTGGCTCGCCTGTCAAAAAGAACGGCCAGGTACTTGAAGCAAGTAGGCTACTTACTGCCAAGGTTCAGCGTAAAATTGTTAGGTCCAAATCAGTGCAAAACATGCGAGTTTCCAGCGCCAGCAAATCTCCTTTTGAGGCAAACGGTAGCTTAACGGCAGACTTCAAGGACCCCGCCAAGCGTAATCGAGATCTGTTAGGCTTGAATCCTAGTCGCACCTCGTCATCTTTATCATTAAAACACCAAAATGCCAACAATTTGACTTCCCCAGGTGTGAGTCGCAAACCTAGTGTCCCCACGTTAAGACCTTCCAAGTCTGTCAAAAAGGTAGAGATTGAAAAGGTCAAGCTGCCATATGCTGACAGACTACAGAAATCCTCAATCCTGACTTCACTATCTTCATTCCTGAAGCCGCCTTCGACATCTACAGCCACTGCCCTAAAACACAGTCCTGAGACAAAGTTATTTGATGACCTCATTTCTAGCCTACGAAGCGTGCGAAAGTTCATTGCCGTCCACACCGAATCTGAGGTGCCAGAAAGAGATTTTTTGTTACTTAGTCAAGAATTGCAACTTACCGTTCAAGCTCTCGAGAGTATGCTAATGTTAAACAACAGTCCTTCAAAGAATAAACAAGACGTCGGAGACTCGATTCAGAATGCTGGCCATGATGTATCGCCCATAGATGCCACGGAGACGTTATTGGAAAAGTACAGTGATGAGCTAGTAAGGATCGTTCAGCAGAAACTTCAGGATGCAAATGCAAGGTAAGTTAGGGTAGCGAACAACATTCTATTACATTATATTATATATATATTTGAATTTTTCGTTCTGCCTTAATCTTTCTTTCTTCAAAATTTTGTTTTTAATCTATTTTTATACTTAACACTTTTTAGTTCTACTTTTCAACTTCGATATAAATATGCGTTAGATTTTTAGTTTCTTATGCAATAAGAGCATCTAGCCCTAAGACTAAATTACCATGCACGGGTTAAAGATAAAAGGACAACCATTTTACCTTGCATAAACTAAATTCCTGACAAACAGAATAAGAATCGCCTAAACTAAGTACAACTTATCAAAATAAAAGTGCCATGAACAAAAATACAAAATTAGCCGACCGTTAAACAAAATGTTCCAAAAGAAATGATAAAAGAAAAGACAACTGAAA
Source organism: Saccharomycopsis capsularis (assembly GCA_031125595.1). Lineage (NCBI taxonomy): Eukaryota > Fungi > Ascomycota > Saccharomycetes > Ascoideales > Saccharomycopsidaceae > Saccharomycopsis > Saccharomycopsis capsularis. The sequence continues at coordinate 349,816 of JASTUX010000015.1, forward strand.
ACAAAAGTAAATGCAAAAGATTTTTTCTAAAAAAATTAATAATGCAAAATATAAAGGGATATTGTATTCCCTTTATTTCACGATTTTGGAGAAGACACACGCTCAACAACTCTAAAGATACTGATAGAAAAGGTGAAAACCCACATGCATAAAGTGATGAATAAGAAAGCAGACAAGGCTCTCTGCTTCTCGCAAATGGACAGAATCTTCACCGAGGAAAAGTGATTGAGCGCCCTAGCTACCAATGTTAGCATTTCTTCTCTCCTGGTAAGACCACCGTGTGTATTTTCCAACAGTGACAAATTGTTGCCAACACAAACCCAGCGGTCGTCGTAAAGAGTATTATAGGCGAGAGACAAGTTTGCTGAACTAAAGATGATGAAGAACATGTCTAGTAAAATCAATTTGATTTTCCCCATAGGGTTTCGGAGCCCTACTGGCTTGCCGCTATATTCGTCCCATGTAATATAAATAAGATAGACAAGCGCTACAGACTGTACTGCAATGGCCATAATTGTGCTGGGCTGTTGAGAGATGTTATAAATGCCACTGCTTTTGGTGTCTCTAAATATTGAGATGGCCAACCCCAAAGCAATGACACTTAAAATGAACATTATGGTACGCAAGGTCACCAACAAGTAGGGGCTGAATAGTAGCACCTGTTTCAAAGCCGGCTTCCAGCGGCCTCGCTGTTCGGTAGACATCCAGTACTTGGCAGATGAGCGAATCTTTGGAGAATAATCCTTAGACTCGTACAAGTGCTTTTGGTAGTTCGCTAATCTGGAGCTGCTGCTGAATTGAAACATATCAGGGTCCATTTGTCTATCCTCTGCAGGCTTGCTTTTTCTAAAGAAATTGAAGAATCTCACATTTGTAAGCCCATCAGAATTTCCATTGAAATTGTGGGTCTCTTCGTTTAAAATTTTTTTCAACCTCTCGTCACCTTCCCAGGAGCCAGACAAGTCCGGCAACTTATACTCTTCCAAGGTAGAATCGTCGTAGTGTGAATGGGACGAAGAGCGAAGCAGTTTTTTGTCTGAGTAATACTGCTGTTCAGGGCTGGTTGGTCCCTTGCCGGCTGGCAGTTGTTGCTGAATTTGTTGTCGATATTGTTGTTGTTTGTCACCTTCATGATGGCTATGAGTATGGGCCAAGGGTATAACTTTGTTCTTAAGTAAGTTTGACGATTTTGACTCTATAGTATTGAGAAAACTATTCCAGTTGTTATTTATTGACGACAAAAACAAGTCATTACTCACTCCACGAGTATTGCTGCCTGTGATATTATTGTAGTTATAGCTGACGGTCGACAAGTCCATTTCATTGTTATCCGATTCTTTTGAGTAGTGTGCTTTGGCAACGCTGTCGAGCACATATGGTGGCACGACCGATGGACGAAGGTTATAATGTCTGATTTCGTTGTACTGTTCATTCGAGTCGCCAAATACCTCTTCCTCAACGTCGTCTTCCCGTAAAGCTGGCGGCATGTTTTCGTGGATAGTGTTGCTGTGGTTGCTTACTCTGTCGTGACTATGAGCAACGACTCGGTGTCCGTCAATGTGGCTATGACTTTGGCCAGGCTGCTCTAGAGACTCTTCGGAGCGGTCCTTGTTGTTTCCATTGGCTGCCGTCATCGTCTGGTACTATTTGAAACTTGGTGGGTGAAATAGGAATGTGGAAGCTTGATAGGGCGATAGGTACTTGTGCAGACTTTTGGCTGCTCACAACTTTTTTGAGTTACTGTCGTGATTTATTTGAAGAACAAAGATATTTGGTATCGTTGGCGTATCAGGTATGGACGAACGAGTAAGTAGCAAAAGCCGCAAGGCACTCCGACTGGTCTTCTGTTTGTGAATATTTGACAGTTTTTGTATCTTTTCGGGCAAATTAATTAACTAGCACAAGAAAGCAATTAAAAATAAGATAAAAAGGGGAAAGAGCAGTAATAGCAATAGAGCGGAAAGAAAAAAAATGTGATGCTATATAGAAGCGAGTAGCTGGTTTAGTTAGTGCTTTAGGCCAGAGTGCTCTTGACTTGGTGCGTTGTCCATGTGGTATTCCAAAAAGAAGGGAATGAACGAATGAGACGAGTTTTGGGCGTTACGCCGTTTCGCGCTTTTTTCGCGCGCTGTGTTTTGTGCTCTGCCAGAGGAAGAAAGAGTGAGCCTTTGAGCCACAAACAGAGGAAACCCGCGAGCATTGGCAGTCCACGAGACCATGGTCAAAACACCTCTCTGCAAGTGTTTCTGAAAAGTTGATATTGCGGGTGGGCAGAATTACAGGTGCTATACAGACAAGCAGCTCATAAAATGTACAGAACATTCAGATTAAGATTATAGTACAATAATTTAATAATAGGTAGCATAGATTTCTAAACAGAGACGTAAGTCGTCCTTCTGCCCATTTTCTTTTTAAAAGTAGCATTTCATAGCATGTATTTACAGTTTTAATTATTCTTCTCAGCTGTTGTCGTCGCTAGGAACTTTCTCCTTTATGATATAAAACTGGTCCTCATGAAGCTTGGCCATCTTCGTTGGATTCCAGCTTCCAGCAATTTCTCCCTTTGACTTTCTTAGCTCATACAAGCCCTTTTCGCCGTCGTTGCCAGAGTCTGGGGAAGTCAAGACTATACCGTCTTGCTGTATGAGTTCTTCGTAGGAAAGTGCTTTGGTATGCTGGTCCAATAAACGGGCATCTCTGGATATTTCAACATCGGACAAGCCGGACTCTGGGTCCTGCCTTACTGGGGCAGAGTGCAAGTGGCTGAGAAACCGCACTTGTTGGTTGAGCGTCTCTAATAGTGCGTGCTTCTCGGCGTCCGTCTGCGGAGGGTTGAACCCACTTAACGTGAGAAGGTTATCAAGTTGGCCTTCGGTAATCTCAGGATGCAAGCCCACTGATTCGCAAAACTGCATGGGGTCCCAAGATTCAGCAGCACTTTTGTTGATAAACACCTTAATTTCTTCCGCGCTCTTGAATATGCTGTTTCCACTAGAGGCTGAAGAATAGCTCCTTGCATTGACTGTTTTGACTTGATGAGGTCTGACGTATGTTCTGTTGCAAACCCTGCCGGGTATTAGCTTAACTTCAAGGCTTGATGTAAGGCCAGCTCTACATGTTAAGTTTTTGAATGCCTTTTGAGCTGGTCTGAGAGGTACCAATGTCATTTTCTTTGTTGATGTTCTTGAATAGCGGCGACAGTACAGAATTCACCAATGTGCTGCGATTGTATCGGGACTTCTAGAAACCTGCCGATAAAGTAGAGTGCTAGCAAGCACAAAAGAACAAGCAAACAAGCACAATATAATGTGAGTAAGTGGATGGTTATGTGCTTGCGTACAAGGGGATTGTGGTCGACGACAAGATGCTTTGGCACTCACGATACTTCCTTGATGTTGAGTCTTTGCTGATTCTTTCAAAGGGAAGGTCGCCCTCGTATTTATTTCATCACATGATATATCATGCTTTTGTTATGTATTTACACGCACATGTCGCACGCGACTTCTTTTCTTTCTTTTGTTTTGGTTTCCGGCAACCGACAACACAAAGGTAAACAAAAACACGAGATTACCAATGAAGAGCCGCCATCATCACCGTGGAACACACACCGCCAGCACAGTCGCTTCAGTGCTTAGCCAGAAGTTCCCTGTTAGGTCTCATTCATAAAAGCATACATTGTCTACAAGCAACCGTATGTCATGGCTAACACAATAAATGATCTGAATATCCAGCGATACTTATTGCAGCTTGTGGCTGCTCAGAGTAACACGCCGAACAGCAACAAGAGGATACTGCAAAGTCCAACGAAAAGCAGGCCCGATAATCCCTTCCAAGAGCCCATATCACCGCTCCAGCAGAGGACAAATGACAAATCTTTATTCAATAGCGATATCAACGTCAACACGAGACAAGCCAGCCCCACACACACCAGCGATGACATACTCCGGCTAAGTCGAAGCATAAGCGATGCCTCGCTTGCCAAACTTGATGAGGTCACCAAAGCAGGAAAGGAGAACAGGATACCCGATGCCCTTATCGAGACATATATTCAGGCAGCTTCTGCCTCTCTTCAAGTGTTACGGTCCAGGGCTGAAAACAATTTAGAAAAAAAACATCGCGTATTTTTAGTGAAGTTAATTGAGTTGGAAAAATACAGGTGTGCAGAAATTGAAATATGGAGAATATTTCTATTCATCAAGTGGAAAAACGACTCATACATAAACAGCAAAAAGGCACAGTACAGCCTGGAAAAGGAGCTTTTGTCACCAAATCACAAAATGATAATAAATGGCATACGGCTCGAAGGTTCTAGCCTTAACCTCACCAACCCAAACAGGCAAACCCACGAATACATCAACCTAATGATACTATATTTACAGGCCATTTATTTGAGCTATAAACTTAAGAATAAACTAGTGGGCTCCGAAGACTTGTTAAGTTTGTTCACCTTGTCCAAATCTTGTTTCTTGCAATCTATCGTTAGTATCCAAACCGAGCTTAGGATTTCCAGTCTCGGTTTATTGTGCAAGTTAGTGACATCTTTTTCAAAATTACCCACTCTTCCAAGGATACTAAAATCTTTATTGATTTTGCGGTTTGCGAGCTTTGTTATAACTATCAACCAAGAATGCATTTCCTTAGTGCCCAACATTCAGAATCATATTTCCAGTTGGTTGAGCATCATGATCACCGATTTACAGAATAACCTTTCGAATGATTCCCAGACTTTCTTGGCTGAGTCCATTAGAATTTACAAGTATGTCGGAGGAGATTTGTATCATTTTTGTTTTGAATCTTGTAATGCCCTACCGTCAAAAACGTTGTTCTCGACAAAACATTTGAAGAAAATACGATCCTTAGCTGCCCATTTTAGTAAAATCAAAACAGGAACCATGTACGCAGGCAGCTATGAAAGTCTAAATCAAAAGCCTATAGAAGATACCCTCAATTGGGGCTATTTGATTCACAAAGTTGAAAGTCATATTGATCCTGATCAGAAGAGTTTGTTTTCCAGTTTCGAAAACATGCTTAGCATAAGCCCAGAATCTCTATCTAAAACCGCCATTGAGCGCAGTTTTAACAGCCAGAAATCATCAGAATTTCTGTCACTATGGCAGCACGAAAAAAACGTTAAAAGCTTATGCACATATGCCAGTAAAATTATTGATAATAAGAATGTTGATATGGATGTGAAACAGTGCCTCGTGAAGGAAACTTTGAACTCATTCAATGGGAACATAACTAACAACTTTAAAATTTTGCGCCCTCATTTAACACTTCTTGATGTTATCACCATTTTTATCAAAGCGCTTCTACCTGCTGTTGGCGACTATCTTTTTAGTTTTCAAACTTTGGAAGCCCTTGCACAGATTACACAAAAATGTAAGCAAACAAAAAGACTCAGAAACGTTTCAAATTTACATTACAATCTCGCTTTGCAACTCATTAAACTTCAGCAGAAAACGCAAGGGTCTTTCTGTTCAATAGAAAATGACAATAATCAATTGATTAAAAAAATGGTAGAAAATTTGGGTAAATGTTTGAACATTGAGGCCATAATATACCAATACGATGAGAACTTGGATCAAAATTTCAAAGAATATGAGTCTAAGCTTCAAAAATCAGTATCAATAATGAGCAAGTACCAAGAATACGAAAGAGCCATACAAACATGCTGCACTTTTTTGAAAATGCACAATGTTGAGCCTGCTAATGGCCAAACATTTTCTACCTATTACTCGCAGTATCAAAACCAATTCCAAAGTGTGATACTTTTACTACTAAAATGCTTCATGAACAATGGCAATCAGTTAACGTCTAGTTTTCTATTTGAAGAATTTTTACCAGCACCGAGAGCGCTGTTGTTTCTATATTTAATTGAGACCTTGGCGTCATTAACTCTGGTGAAAGACAAATCGACAATAGCAAATGCTTTACTCAACTCTTTGTCAATAGATGATGATCCTCTATTATATTATTATTGTTATATCAAATATCTATCACTTCCTAATTTGACCTCTTTGGCTGAAATTCAAATTTTTGATGACTCCAATAGCGAAATATTTGAAAACAGTTGTTTAACAAATTTCAAATTGCTCGTCATAAATGCCCTCAATTTTAAGGTTTTGACAAAATTTAATAATGATTTTAAAAATCCAAACTTAATTATAGAGCTTTTTAACCTTTTCGTCAATTGGATAAATGAAAGCACATTGATGACTAACGGAGTTAATATGACCTCACAAGATCTAATTTTAGAGCCCAAAAACACTTTAATGTTACAGCTAGAAGTTGAGCTCGTTCAGCAGATAATATCCTATTTCAAGTACTATGGTATATATACATATCTTTGTGCTTTGGTGTCACAATATGCTGCCAATCGCGAATTATTGTTGGAAAAAGATATACATTTCAAGCTTCAGCTAATGTTTGCTGCAGTTGAGTGTTGCATAAATTTGAATTTTGGTGAAATTGCCATTCATAACATTGAAGAATTATCTTCCTTTATCGAAAAAAACTCAAAGATTATCCAAAGTACCAAGAGCATCAAAAGAACATACTTTTGCCAATTTCAACAGCAGCCTATCCAGTATCTTTTATTTCAATTGAAAATACTTAAACTAAAGACGTGTATCTTGATGAACGACAGTGTACAAGCCGAAGTCATTTTTAAGTCCTCATTAGATCTCATTCAGAATCATCCGAATTTTTTTTTTATCTCCATTATGGACTTTGTCGATAACAAAAACACTTCAAGCACTTCAGTTCAAATGTCATCCGAGGAGATGAATTCAATGATGATTGCTTATAGCGAGTTTTCTTACGTTCTGGCAATGTTAAAATTTAAAGGTGGTGTATTTCAAGATGCATTGTACGACCTCAGAAGAGCTGTAAGAATCATTTTAGTGCTAACGAAAAGGTTACAATTTGGCTACGGTGAACAAAAGTCAAGTTCGATGACAAAATCTTCAACTTTAGAAATTATTATCTGGGAAGCAACAAGCTTATTGGCCAAAGTTTACAATTTTCTTATCTCTTTGTGTCTCCATTACGGTTTTTCGAAAGATTGTGAACATTTTATCAAAGAGCTGCGCAAAATTGTATTCGACTTTGACTACTTACCATTGGTTTCTGCCAGACTCAGTCATACAATATTATTGTACTACATTCTTGGGAACAAGTCTGCTATGACGAAAAATTATTTCACCAGTATGGAAATCACCTACAACTCAATATTTTACATTGACAAGGAACTCACATTATCATATCATTGCAGTTGTATCAGATATTACCACTATCTTACTAATGATGAACCATGTTCTTTTGATGTTACTCCTTCAAGCTCTGGTGCCTCTGCTAGCTCTAACCTGAATAGTATGGAATCAAATAATGGCAAAACGAGACGAACAATCAGTGGGGTTTCTGCAGTAAAGAAACAAATTAGCAAAGACAGTACCCAACCCAAAAGCAATGTTAAAAACTTGAATAAAGAGTTTGCTGATAAAATGTATGAGCACTATGACAAGTTGTGCCATGAGATCAATTTGTTGAGCAGCTATGCCTTGAATGTTGAAAATAGTCAGCATACCATGGACTCAGGCGGTGATTTGCAGATGACTGAAGCAGACATTAGTGCCGATGGCCTTGTTCGCGGATTCGAGAGTGGAAGCAGCCTTATTGTTTTATCTGTTTACAACAGGCTTGGTGAAAGAGATTTGGAAAGGCTAAAAAGCATGAAAACTCAGGTCGAAAACTTTTTAATCTCCAAGTTCGATAATGACAATATTAGAAAGTATTCTATAAGGTTGCATGCGGTAAAACACGAAGACGGGCAGTCTCTGTCTCTCCCCAACCCTGCAAACTTTTTGCCATGGTCAACTTCGCCTCCTATAATCGGGCCTAATGAGGCTTATCATCACTCTCAAGATAAAGTGTTTGACAACATAATGTTTGCCAAAAAACATTTGATCAGTGCCAAGAATAGCTTGGCAAGGGATCCGGTACTTGCAGTGTTACAAGATTCTGCCCTCTCCATACAATCTGCCATTATATCTGACAAATCTGGGCATGAAAAAGTGTTCAAAACGCTAAGTAAATTTACCTCAATTTCAACAACAAAAATCGTAAGCTTTGCAAACAAAGCCCTTAGATTGTCAATGCAAAATATCATTCAAGATTTTGGTAATGTCAAGCAATTTGCTTCAAATATTCTGCTTAATGAAGCAAGTTACACTTTGGCGTATTCACTAATTTTGGCTTCTGCAATCTCCATGGACGCTTCTCATAAGGATATATTAAAACAGTTGATATCTTTAAGTGAGTTGCCTAGGCAATTACCTTTCGTCCATGAAAGTCAAATGGCCAATTATCAAGAGGATATTAAACTGTTATTGCCAAAAACTGATGTATTCAGTGAAAGCCACAATTCAGGCACTGATGCTCCAACTTTGCTTGAAGACAATAGACTTTTTGACGACATTAATACTTACTTGCCAAAAAATTGGACTGTTGTCACAGTTGACATTTGCCCCTTTACAGGGGACTTACTTTTGGTAAAGTTAATGAAAGATACCAATCCATTTACTATACGTTTGCCTTTGAACAGATTTTCAAGCAGGGATGTTGATGAAGAGTTCATCTCTTTCAAAGATGCAAAGCGAGATTTTGTTGATATAATCAAAAAGAATAACGAGAGTACCGTGCTTGCTAAGGAAGTGCAGCTGGCAAATGCTGAAGCTCGCAAGCTATGGTGGAAACAAAGATATTATTTGAATGCTAGACTTGAAAAATTATTGAAGGATATCGAATTCTACTGGTTGGGAGGATTTAAAGGGATCTTTGATCAAAATTCTCACTACAACAATTATGAGGGTAAACCAAGAATTGAACGATTTAAAACAAAATTCATGGAAATTTTGGAAGAAAACTTGCCATCCAGAAAAAAGTTAAGATTATTAGAAAAGTCTTCGTTGACGTCCAGGAAAAAAGATAGTTGGTTGCGAACTAGCTCTGTCCCAATTTTCAGTTCATCCCTGTTCCAAAGGCACCAGCAGCAAAAGCAGCAACAATCTGCCGCCATGAAGTCAAAATTTGACTCGTATCAACAAAACAAGATTGAAATTGACGATGCAGTTATTGAGTTATTTTTGGCTTTGGGCGATCCATCTAAGCTTAAGGAAACAGAATTACTAGAAGACCTCATTTACTTTGCCTTAGATATCTTATCATTTCATGGTGAAGAAAATGCTTATGACGAGATAGATATTGACCAAATCTACGTCGAAGTTGAAGAGTTATTGAAAAAGTTTTACCAAGATAGTATCACAGCTGATGCTAAGATAGAACATATTGTCTTAGTTGTTGGTAAAACATGTCAGAACCTACCTTGGGAATCACTACCTTGTTTGCAAGATACTTCAGTATCTCGTATGCCATCCCTTGCATTGCTACTTAATGCCCTTAAGAAGCATCATAACTCGAATAACCCAGGAGATTTTGCTTTGGGCACCGAGAAAGGGTATTATGTTCTCAATCCTAGTAGGGATTTAGTGCGCACCCAGGAAATGTTTGAATCGAGACTTGCTACAAACTTACCTCATTGGGATCATAAAGTTTGCGAAGAGCCGGCAGAAGAAGAGATTATGAATGCACTCGTTGAGTCAGACTTGTACGTTTACATTGGACACGGTGGAGGAGAGCATTATATCCGAAACCATAAATTAAAGAAGCTCAGTGCTTTTCAAAATGGCCGCTCAGGCGGAAGTAGAAACACAGAAGTCGGTGCTAATGGCCGCAAAGAATGCGCATCAGCTTTATTACTAGGGTGCTCCTCAGGAAGCTTGACAGATAACGGCCAGCTCGAACCTAACGGCACAGTTTTTTCATACTTGATTGCGGGAGCTCCAATGGTAGTGGCCAATTTGTGGGATGTCACAGACAAAGATATTGACAAGTTCAGTGACGCTCTATTCGAGAACTGGGGTTTGTTTCGTGATGCGAAGAGAACCAGCACCAACATTAATCAGGATGTCAATGCTGCGGTTATTATAGCTGACAACGACACGGATATTAACGTGCTTGAGAATAATGATGACGGAAAAGGTGCGGATATGAACATTTGTAAAGCTGTTGCTACCGCTAGAAAAGCATGTATGTTGAAATACTTAAATGGCGCGGCACCTATTGTATACGGACTCCCATTTTCGCTAAAGAAATGAGAAAGTCTTACGGAAAAGAATTTTAGATTTCTGTTTTGTCTTTGTTTTTGTTTTTTGTTTTTTGTTTTTTTCTTTGTTTGAGTTTAGCTGCTCTTGTTTGTTCTTTTTCTTCTTCTAGTATCATAAAGAAATAGAAACGATTTTTAAACGATAAAATATCTGGTCATAGCTGCTTGATGGATACAAAATTAAAGAATATTTCCTCAAATTATTCGTAACAACAACATAAATTCATAGTTGAGGCATCAAAATATATATAAACACAGCAGCAATAGACTTAATTGGTATCAAAATGGAAAAATATCTGACATTGAAAAAAGAAATTTAGACTCTAAGGTAAGCAGACAATTTAAAACCATAAATAAAAGACAAAGAAAGAAAAAAGAAGCAACTATAATATAAGCAACATGTACCAGCAACTTCATAAATCAATAGTAAAAGAAAAAGGATGTTAAAAAGAAAAAATATTTAGACCAAAATTCAAAGGCAACATGAAAAACAAATACAGAAAAATAACCACTTCGTGAAATTTTACTATGGACTCTCCTCCCTTAACGGTAGTTGCTGAGCGAACTTTCATCGTCCTCGAAATCGCTCATGCCTCCAACTGTGCTCAAAGAAGTCATATGCGCCAATCTGTTAAAAGTTGGATTCAGTAGTGGCCCTTGGAATATCTGGTTGTTGGAGGCGCTGCCGCCGTCGCCACCGGCGGTATTATTTCCAGTACCGTCGGTACCATTTTTATCAGTTTTAGAGTCATTACCAGCGGTAATATTCAAGTTGGATTCACTGGCTCCTCCATTGATTTGCTCATAATTAGTGACGTTCTCTGAAATTCTTCTATGTTTGGATGGCGACGTAGAGACGTCCCTCAAGCTGTCGCTGTCAATGTTATTTCTCAAGTGCAGCAGCTGGCGAAGGGTTCCTAGGGCCCTTCTTGGTACATGGGGTAGCTCATCTTCACCAACTATTATATTCTGATTTTCAGAGTTTGAGAACATTATATTCAAGTTACTTAGACTGTTGTTGTGCGAGTCGATGGATAATGTTTCCACGGAAGCCGGCGAGGCCTTGTTATTGTGGATGTTGGGACTCGTCAGCAAGGGCTGGTAAAAGCTTTGTAGATAACTCGTGCCATTTGGTATCAATTTTTTCAAGTTGGTGCTGTTCGGCCGTAGCATGTTAATCTTCTCACTCAAGGTTATTGGAGGCTCATTAGGCAAGTTTGACGTTATCCGCTGGTCCTGGTTGTTATTGCTGGTATTTGGAGTGTAATTGACACCTGCAAGGTATTGATTACCAAAAATAGCACTATCGTTATTTTGCATTGATGAAGACACAGACAAATTGGAAACGTTAGTATTGCTTCTGTTAATTTTAGGCAATGCAAGCAGGTTAGCGGCAGGGCTATTGCCGTTGCTGATACCGGCGCTGTCATTTCCGTTAAAGATTGAGCTTGTGTCACTGAAAGATATATCTTTTGACAATGGAGAAGCGATAACCTTATTTGATTTTCTTATGCTGCTTTCATTGATATTCAATATCTTACTAGGGGTGGTGCTGGAGGCGTTGAATAGTTTATGATGGTGGTGATGGCCAAAATTTAAATTGTTCTTCCTAATATTGGCCGTTGTTAGATGGCTTTCAGCACCATTATTCGCATTCATGTAACTCTTGGAGCTATCAGACCTGCAATTTTCAACTGTAATCATAGGACTAGTTCTTTCAGGACTATTAAATCCGGGAGTAATGTTGCCTATGGTATGAGCCCGGTGCTCAAGGTAGTCTATAATTGGAGAGTTATCAATGACACTGTTTACTCCCTCAATAGACTCGGTTTCGTCAAACTCTGGACCATATCTTTTGTCGCTGAGCCGTTCAACATTCAGATCTTCGAGATAGTTTTCGTCATTGAATGACATGTCTTGATCAGCAGACCTTAGATCAATTCCAGAGGACAACTCGTTTGATACAGTCGGTCTCAAAGGCCTTGTAGAGTTGGAAAGTTTAGAAAATGATGAGACCACAGAATCGTTATCATTGTCATTGTCATCCACTATAATGTTGTTGTGATTATGATTTGTGGTGTTTATATTACTGTCAGCGGTGCTCAAAGTGTCATTTATAAAGCTTTGATTAGAGTTTTCTCTTGCGTCGTTACCATATGCGGTTACTTTGAGCGTAGAGGACAATAGCTGAGGCTTTCTCATCAAAGGTTTGCCCTCAACCCCATCTTTGGTAGCAGTCATCGAGAAGCCTGAGTTGGTAGAACATCGAGACAAAGATCTCGACGGCCAGTCATTGTACATAACGCTGTTAATGGTAGTGTTGACTGGTGCTGGCGAGTTAAGCTTTGAGATGGTGCTAAGATTGTTTGTCAGAGGGTCATCCTGGCTGATGGCTACTCTACCACTATTAGAAAAAGCATTGTTGAGGTTATTTGTAACACTATTAATATTGGTGAAATTGTTGGGAGGATTGCCCAAAGAGTCCAAGTTGTTGTCCGAGGATGCAATGGAGGCAGCCGTAGAGGATAAGCACTTATTGTATTTATCGTGATTGCTGGAACCAGGAAGAATGCCAAGGTGCTGATCGGGCTCGATGGAGGAGTTGATATTGAGTAGGGACAAGTTATCCGCGGTGCCATCGCTGACCTCTGTGGCAATTCTGCTGTTGATAATACTCTTTCTGGTATTGTCAACATTTAATGACGTAGTGTTTACTGAATAGGTGCTCTGATTGTCATCGGCGGCCACACTATCATTTCCAGCGTTAATGGGGATCTTGCCGGGGCCTAATACTACATCGGCCGGGTCTCTTTCGAGTTGCACGAAATGGGAGAGAACCGGCGACCCTGGCGCGGTGGTTGAGATGCTCTGGGTATCGTATGGTTTATAACTCATAGCTCTCAGCTGTTACCGCTACTCTGCTGCTAAAGATGTTCTTGTAGTGACAAAAGACTTGTGATGCTGACGAGTGATAGTGACTATGTGCTCCTCTTCAAACAAGGGTGGTTTCTGCGAGATAAGGATGCTCCTGTCTTCGAGGGGCTGTCTCTAAAGAGTTGTGGGGCACAAAATGAGCAGAAATATTTTTTAGCGGTATGTCTGTTAGCATTCAGCTCAATGGGGGAGTTGTTGGAAGAAGAATTGGGGTCTTTGACGGAGAGCGAGGAAGAAGCGGCAGGCATAGGGCGTCGATAGCTGTCAAAGTCGCTGTTTTTCCCTGTTTTTCTGAGCGTTGTAAAACGCCTTTTTTACCCTTTTGGGGCGGGGGCACCTTTCTTTTGGTAGCACTTTGATTCCCTGTGCTCTCTACAGGCGCCAATGGCAGTGTTCAATCTAGTATTGTGATTTCTTTGGAAATAAGTCTTATATGTGGCTCTTAAACAGGCTTTCGCTACTGCTACATCAGAGATTTAAGCAAAATGAAGGTTTTGAGGATACAAAAGGTTTGATGTCTTGCCGGACAGCGCCCGCTCTCAGTGCCGTTCCCAAACTTTGGGCAACTTCAATCTCAGAGGTGCCGTATTTTAAAATCTTTACACTTAGGCAACTGAGAGCAAAATATTGACCTGCTAAATATTGAATGGCCTGTTGTCTTGGGCTCTGTGAGGCCAGCTTATTTATGCATAGTAGAGTGTTATGGTGTATATGTACGTGCCTATATGTTACTTTAAGTTTGCCCCTATTGACTCAAGCATGGAGCTTCTTTCTATAACCCGCACTTATCGGTACCTCATCTCCCTGGGTAATATTAAATTCTAAGCGCACTTCTGTTTTACTGCACGCGACGAGCAAACATGAACATGGAAAGAGCCAAGCTTCACAAGACCTTAACCGCCAGCAATTTTTGGTAAGAAAAGATAGCAGTATCGTGCACTATTCTAGGTACAGACGGTCAATGGCCAGCCTGGATCTCTCTATTTGATCTTATAACAAGTAACTTTTGTTTTCTCCTTTTCTAGTGGCCGTTTTTCAAGAAAGATCAGACATATCACGAGTTTCGGAGTTTCCATCGAAATGTCTGACAATAATGAGGGTTCTCCAGTGAGCCAAAAACATTTTGCAATGTCTAGCAAACCAAACGGGCAGGAAAGGAGAAGAAGAAGAAGAAGAAGATCGACATTTTCAAATATCTTTGACTCTTCTGCTGCCGGTGAACAGCCTAGGAGCTATAGTAAATTCTCCTACAACTACCAGGGCGGCTCAGGCAGTCACGACAATGATATTGACAGCGATGGCAGCTCAGATCACATACAGAATGATGCTGTCATTGACCAGCGAGCATTTTCTTCCACAAGGCCAAACTTCAAAAGAGGCTCTCGGTCAACCAAAAATAGGCACACCCTTCAAGGTATCGGTGCGAGCTCGAATAACAAGTCGAGCTCCAGTAGAAGCAAATTTGATAGAAGAGCGTCTCACAAAGCATTCGTAGACCGTTTTTGGGTAAACAACCAGCCATCCCCATTGTCTATGGGCCCTGCCATCAATACCTACTCTGATGATCTTTATGATGATTTACCAGCATCACTCCCAGCCCAAGTTCCAAAACTGTACAGTGTCGCCAGCGGCGATCCTATCAGCGAAAACCCGTTTTCTCATTTGCTAGAGCCTGAGCGAGAAAATAGATACACCAGCCTTAGCTTTAGAGCAAAGAGAAGCATGTCTACTTCTTTGCCTAAAAACTATGATTGTTTCCCTGCATCTGCCACTCTGGGCGGAGCACTCAGCAGCCATACCAAGAATGAAGAGAATACATTAAGCGATTTATTTGATAGTGATTATGAGTTTGAAGGATCACAGCCTTCTTCAAAAAGCCTCGACCTGGATAGTTCGTCTTTGGATGATGTTTGCTTGCCGATTGACCAGATTGATAGTGACGATGTGGATCAAGAAAAAATATGGCCGGATTTGAAGGTGTTGCAAGAATTTTACGAGAAAGAAGTCGATGAGTTTAATTTGCTAACAAAGCAAGATGCGAAGCCACCAGGAGCGTGGAAATATACTCATCCTTTAAATGATCTTACCGAAAATGAACTGGAGAATGCTACTTTCCAGCCAGCCACAGAAGGCAGTGTCCCAGAAGAGGAAAATATCGATACTGCAGTCGGTTTCCAAAATCCTATTGTCAGCAAAATAGAAGCATCAAGACAGCCTCAATTGGCCCGCCGCCGGATCAATGAAGCTGAAGGGCTTGGCGGGAGACTACGTCCGCCCAAAATTTTGCCAGGAGACAAAAGGAAAAGCAATTATGACCTTGCAAACCATCTTTTAGGGCAGAGTCCGGAACAATTTAAATTCGCATACTTTAGGGAAGACTTGGACGCAACTATCCATTCATCTACAATTTCTGGGCTCCTTCAACCTGGTGAGACTTTTGCTGATTTATTTGTTGGCTCATATTACTCTAGAAATAAAGGAAAAGTAGCAGTGCAAAAACGCAATTCTCCTGTGCCCATGGCGGTCACTGATAGTAGCAAGCCGAACAACAACAATGACATCCCTAATACCAATAGGAAAGCTTCAAAAACCTCTGGTGACAGCAGAAGCGCTTCTCCACTCACTAAACTTGATACTGGTGATGCTGCTGGCGTTCCTGCTGGCGCAACGAAAACAGCAAGTACCAGAGCCTCTACACCATTGCCGCAGTTAGCAGATTCTGGTATAGAAAGCATGGACACAAAATCCACTCTCAACAGTCTTAATAGTCCAAGTATCTTCTGGCTAGATGTCTTAAATCCAACAGAAGAAGAGATGAAAATTATTAGTAAAGCGTTTGGAATCCACCCCTTAACCACAGAAGACATTCTATTGAGAGAAACTAGAGAAAAGGTAGAGTTGTTCAATGACTATTATTTTATCTGTTTTCGTTCGTTTGATATTGTCTATGAAAAAATGAAGCATAAAGCCAAGGAGCAGGACTTTTCAAATTTTGAAGATGGGATTGGTGGTAGCAGACAGAGCAACAACCATTCCCGCAACATGTTTGAAGCTATTACTGACAAGATTAAGTCAACATATCAAGGCGCATTCGCTAATGGAAACGGCTATAGTCGCCTTTATCAAGAAGGCGATACCAAGTTCCCTCCGTCAAAAAGTGCCAAGGATTTCAGAAAACAAAGACTTTGGCAGTCCCATTTACAAAATTCTGCAGTTTCCAAAAGCCATAAACAGCAAAACCAAAAACGAAGAAGAGCTCATAGCGACGAGTTGAATCCTTTGAATATCTACATAGTAGTCTTCAAGGAAGGGATTTTGACCTTTCACTTTTCTCCTACTCCGCATCCAGTGAACGTGCGCAGACGTTGCCGTTTACTTAGGGAGTATTTGAAAGTCTCAACTGACTGGATTGCATACGCTTTGATTGATGATATTACTGACGCATTTGCGCCAATGATAGATCTTACCGAAAAAGAGGTTGGCGATATTGAAGATGAAATCATCAAGATGCAAAGTATAGCTGACGATTCTTTGCCTTCTGGGAGTGAATCAGATAGCGAGGACGACGATGATGACAGATTCTACCGTGACGAAATTGCTCGCTACAATCCACGTAACCAGTTGAAAAGAAGGCTGTCTCTGGCAACGGCCAGTGGCAAAAGCCATTCGGACAGAAAGTCCATCAGAACAGTAGCCTCCTCTAATTCGACTTCGTCTTTGTCATCTACTAGCACCACATCCACTAGCGCTACTCACCAATGGCAGAAAAAGGGCGATATGCTAAGAAGAATAGGTGAGGCGCGCAAAAAAGTAATGAGCTTGTCTCGACTTATTGGATCCAAAGCGGATGTTATCAAAGGGTTTTCGAAAAAGTGTACTGGAAATAATAACGGAAGTCGCAATGGACGTAAGTCGTATACTCATACAAGAAATAATAGTATTGCCAACGTAAATCTTAATACTGCTACTAATACAGTCACAGATACAACAGGTAACCACTACGGCGTCACTGCTCTCGATCTCAACAATGAGCGCAACTTTGAAGTTTCTTCAAGCTCCGAAATCAGCATGTACTTGGGTGACATCCAGGACCATATCATCACCATGGTGCAAACTCTCAACCATTGCGAAAAGCTTCTTGCAAGATCACATTCTAATTACTTGGCGCAGCTAAACATCGATATGACCAAGGTCAACAACGGCATGAACGATGTGTTAGGAAAAATGACTATCTTGGGTACTATTGTTTTGCCTTTAAACGTCATCACTGGCCTCTGGGGTATGAACGTCAAAGTGCCTGGGCAAGATTACGAGGGTCTAGCATGGTTCATATCTATCACAGGAAGCATGCTTGTGTTTGCAATGATATTGTACATTGTGGCTCGCCAAATTGGGGTGGCCTGAGACACAGTCAACTCTTTTATATATACATATACTCAGTATAGATTGCACACATACAGTTAGAGCT
The DNA here is from genome assembly GCA_031125595.1 of Saccharomycopsis capsularis. NCBI lineage: Eukaryota > Fungi > Ascomycota > Saccharomycetes > Ascoideales > Saccharomycopsidaceae > Saccharomycopsis > Saccharomycopsis capsularis. Next base: position 367,443 of record JASTUX010000015.1, read on the forward strand.
TTATTTAATGAACATTTGATTTATGGCATCCGGCAAATTATAATTAGCTTGAGCGAAGAATGCTTGCATGTTAGGCAAATGCTTAAGAAACATTGATTACTAAGTTCACTATCACGTGAGTAGTGCTCTTAGCCCCGGCGATGAGGATATTAGAGCGCCCCGAGCCCCAGCAACTGCATGGCGATTTCTCATCATCGAGATTCTGATTAATGATCTTTTTGCTCCAGGGATAGTGCATTTCCTGCAATTGAAAAAGCCGATTACCAGACTATAAAAGTGCTCAAAGTAGACGAATTTATTCAGAATTTTTTGGTCTTGCTATTCATTTGAGATAATCAAATTTAAGAGAGTGGAAAGAAGTTTGATTTATCATTGTCCTTTACCAGACTTCCTTTGCTTAACAAATCATTCCCAAGTTACCTAGTTTAATATACCCGTAATACATAGAAACAATTGAATAGCTGAGTTTTTAGGTATATATAAACATGGCTGACTCAACCGCAACCTCAACCTCAACCAGCGCTTCGGGGCCATCAGTGAGCCATTCCACTGCTCCAAGGGCAACCTTGTTCACATGCAACACTTGTGGCATCAAATTCACTGCTTATGAGCTTCAGAAGCTCCACATGAAATCAGACTGGCACCGCTACAATTTGAAAAGAAGAGTGGCTGAGCTTCCAACAATATCTGCCGAAACCTACGCTGAAAAGGTGCAGCAGTTGAAAAATACAAACTCCGGCAACAGATATCAAACTTCTGATAGAAACGATGGCGCTGATGCCGAATACAGAAAATATCACAGTTTATACAATGTGGAAGTTGACGGTATTGACCGCAATATTGGAACTAGCGGCACTACCAGCCGTAATAATAAGAAAAATTACGACGAAGATGAGTACGGTTTTGCTGTGTACAATAGAAAAAAGAACAGCGATGCCTCCAAGCGTCAATTGACCAAGAAAGATTTGAAGAGAATGGCAAAAGCTAGAAGCGCTGGTACTGGGGTCGGCCCTAGCACACTTTCTGCCGCTGGGGCTGCTGCCGCGTTAAGACACAATAGATTTGACGCCTTTGGCAATCCAGTTACAGGCTCCAACCCAACAAGAAGCTTTAGTCCTGTTAGCAGTGTTGCAGAGTCTGAGTTCTCATTAGGCGACTCTATACATTCCAGCGAAGTCACTGAGACGGAATCAAATGCCGAAAGCGAAATTGTGCTGGATTCACCCTTGGACTACAGATTCTCTCAACCTTTGCACGGTGACGAAGGCACATTCGACTTTGACACTACCGGCGAAGAAGAAACCGACGACGCTGCTAGTGAAATCTCCACCGATGACGAAGAAGATTTCACCGATTATGACATACTTGCTGTCAACGGTTGCATATATTGTAACGCTATCCATGACAATTTCGAGCAGAGCCTTGAACATATGTACCAAAAGCATGGTCTCTACATTCCAGACAAGGAATTTTTACGGGATGCCAAAGGCTTGGTCAAGTTTTTATGGGATATCGTCTCCATTGACCACGAGTGCTTAAATTGTGGTTTCATTGGTAAAAATCTCGAAAGCATACAGGATCATAATATTTCAAAAGGTCATTGCCGCATGCCATATGAGCTACCTGAAGAGCGCGAATTATTTTCAATGTACTACGAATACCCAGAAAGTTATCAGAAGAGATCTCGCAAGCAAAAGAGCAAGAGTCCTGAAGCTGATGAGTCCAGTCGGATTATCGAGGACGACAAGGAAGAATTTCCAACAGAAGGCGGCGAACCAGCTGTCGATGAGTTGGGTATAGAATTGGCCTTGCCATCAGGCTACAGAGTAGGACATCGCTCTATGATGAGATACTACAGACAAAGCCCAAGAACCGAGGTTCAGCCCCGAGACTCAGAAAATACTGTGCTTGCTGCAGACAAGAGATTGGTCAATCTTGGTGGTCTCACACAGCGTCAGTACGATAAACAATTTTCTAAAATGTTGAAAGGCAATCAGAAGCAGGACAACGTTGCTCAGAGACGCAAGTACAACAATTTGAAAAGGATCAACTACCAGCCACATTATTTTGATCCTAACTTAATGTTCTAGAAGTTCTAACAAATTCCTTATACATTAAATTCATATATATACTTTCAAAATCAGGGGATAAATGCTCCTTAAATACCGAATTCTTTAAAATGTTATAGCGATTTTCCTATATCTTTAGTTGCTCATTATATCATAGGTGCCAAGATATAACACCATAGAGGTATGGGACGACATAATTCTTTTTAGTTTTTCAATGCTAGTGAAACCGGTTGTTGTTATTATTGTCGTTTCTTTTCTTCATGTTGCATCACTCATCAGAATTCATACTATGCATTTGAATATTGACATATTACTAAATGATTTATTAATATTCGTTTTACGATACTATGTTTATATGTACTATATAGCTTGTTGGTTTTATCAAACTTTTGCTCATTCCTGGTTTATCAATAGCAAGATATTTGAACGCATGCGTAGATCTGAACCAAACTAGCCGCAAGATACTCTGAGCCCACAAAGTCAAGATTACAGAAACAAAAAGCAAGAAAATTGAAATACTCACAAAAGATTCAGCTACAAACTGTAAATTTAAAAATAGTTACTATTTAAGCGAAAATGGGTAAACTCTAAGAAGAAGCATGCAAAGTATCCATGCTAAAATCTATAACCAGCCCGTTATAGTAGATATAAGCCACACCATTTTGTTAATCGACCTAGACATACTCTAGCCCCTTTCAAAATAAAGCTTCTAAAAGCAATGATTCCGATATAGTGTAACGGCTAGCACGGTTCGCTTTCACCGAGCAAACCCGGGTTCGACTCCCGGTATCGGAATATTTTTTATTTCTTATAGCTTAATAAGCTATATAAAGTTTCACATATTGTGAGGAATTATGGCGGTTTTATGTTTCAGAATTTTTTTGGAGAGTTTGACTCGAGAATCGTGAATCTTTGTCTTGCAAAGTGCAAGACATATATACTCTTTAGCTGGCAACAAATGTCGTTAATGACTTAATGGCCGTTCATTATCGAGAAAGACAACTTTGATATCAAAGCTTTTGGTGCTTCTCACACTTGATTCCAAAATCAAAAAAGATTCAACTTGTGAAAGAGGACATAATTGGGTTCTTTCATTTTATTTTGATTGTTGCCTTAGATTCTGTTGTATAATCTTGCAATGCTGTATTTTTCATTCCGTATGAATACATGCAAATTACTTATGAAGGAACATCAAAAAGAAAGCATTTATCGTGCGTTGATCAATGTATCAATTGTTTAGGTCTCTGAACCATGCTACTCATTGCTCGTAAGTGCAAGTGTTCCCAACTTATACCATAGAGAGAGATAACTGATCGGCTATTGGTCAATTGTAAAAAATAAATCACAAGCATCTTGTCTAAATTGTAATTCCGGACGCATCAGGGCATTCCCATAAATAGTTCAACTTGTCCTCTGTTAACTGTTACTGTGTATGATATAGTTAAGAGTTCATACTCTAAATGTTATTCCTATTATACCTTCCATTCTAAACTAGCAATTTTTAGTCTTTTTGGATTAGTCAATACATTTTCATTCTAATCTCAACTTTTTCTTATTATTCGTTAACGGACTAATCTTCCTTAGCAGGTAGAAGTTTGACTGCTTTAAATCTTTACTGGTGAGCACGCATGCTATGTCGACCGTAATAGTGTGCCTAAAAGCTGCAGATAATAATATGCGTCAAACCCCAATCTCTAATTAGATCACCGCACAGAATAAAGGATGCTGAAGAAGCTACACTTAGGAATTATCATCTTATCAATAACATTCAACCAAAGTCTTTCCATTCGAAAAATTAGTCTATAGGAGACGAGCATTTCGGCTCAGTTCTAAAATAGAAGTTTTAGGAGAGAAATTTGAAAAAAAGAAGAACGTTTTTTAGACTTTTGAAGAGATAAAGGATTTTTACTTTTACATATCGCCCCTTTCAATTTCACATAGTTTACAACCACCTTTTTCAAAACACCTTTTATGTCCTCCTGAAATCATGTCGCCATCAAGTAGCTCCTCCCCCTCAAGCAGAACTAACCGTCTGATTGTCTCTCGCCATGCTAATATCAACTTGTCAATAGTAGGGACAAAATCTAGAGATTTTGCATTATCGCACTCATTTCTGTGAACAGGTATCTAAAAAATTCATAAATAAATTCAAATACTAACCAAAATCAGGAAGTATAGTACCAGTGAGTTCCGGGCTACTATAGGATAGTCGTGATTTCATAAAAAAAGTTATTCTTTACCCTTTTCATGTTTATTCTCCGTAGTGTGGAATTTCCCGATTATCGCCGTTGAAACCTTTAGAGCACAAGAGAAAGGTAAGAAAAGAAATAAAATAGTTCTTTTAGCCTTGCCATAATGCGTAGATGTCGTAAATATCTTGTCTATCTGGGTATTATATGTAGTTAAAGGAGTCTTGAAACGCAATACTTGAAGTTCATTTTTTGGTAGGAAACCTTGAATTTCTGGGTGCTCGTCTAAATTTCTAATGTTAAAGTCACACATGACTATACTCTAAGTTCCAGCTCTTAGCTTATCAAACTCATAGGGTTGCTCTCGATGACTTTAAATACTACCGAGGTAGAATTCTTCGGTACCTCAAAGTAATCTTATAGTGATTGAATATTTGGAGTGTGATTGTAATTGTATTATAAACATTTAAAATATTTCAATTCGAACATAGATATTGGTGTAGGTAAAATGGTATTTATTTTTGTAGATCTTCGTCCTATATTCGTCATCCTCTTCTTTGTTTTAATTTATTTTAATTTATTTTACTTTTTTTTGGATTTAATAGATTTTGAAGAAATAATTGTGCGAAAATCAATGTTTTTATGATTTTGTAGTTTTGTAATTTTTTGCTTTTTTAGATGGAGAAAAGGGAGGAGGGAGCTGTTTTGAAGTATAAAGATTAACTTCGAGGCCAGGTGGTTTGAGCCATTCATCTCTTGGTATTTTCAGTATAGAGAGTATATCTAATTCCAAAGCAAATGCTTGGTTCAAGGTTTCTATGCTTTTTTGAGTATTTTCAGTGCCTATACTCGAATTTTGTAGTATTATATTAGAATAGCAGTCAATCATTATATCAGTAATGATTAGTCCGAGCGGTAGCGCAGCTACACCCTCGTTTGAGAAATCATGTTGATAGCAGAATATCTTTGAATATTTGGATATCTTTTCTGATTTTTTTTGTTGAGTTCTTTGCAACTTTGGTAAATTGAAGATGATTCGATGGCAGCTTGAAGGTCTTCCTTCAGGTTATTTTGTAAGCCACGCGAACAAATGAGTTCGGTACCCAAATCATACGCTTGTTTGAATTGGTCATCTTCCGTGAAAGTCTTGGTAGTTGTGATAATTCTGATTTGTAGCTGAAAATTCAAAATTTTTGCAAAATACCTTTTACTCATATCTTTTGTGTCGCCACCAATGAAAGAAAGATGTTGAGAGATTTCTCCTTGAATCTTTCAAATACTTACTTTACAGGTTATTCCACACGAGGCCAGTCTATTAAAACTTACTATTCCTATTAATGTACATAAACTGACCTGGCCTCTCTTCCATCCATTACCAGTCATTAAAGCAGGAAAATAGGCACCCTATATATCCTATATATTCTGTACGACAACAATACGGTAGCTCAGTCGACTGGACCCCGTAAGGGGTGTCAGTATTAGACTCCACAGAGCTCCATCCTAAAGGAGGCCTTTCTCCTTATATAGTATGTGGTATTTTTCATAACTCTCTCAACAAAAATTCAAAAGAGCCGGGCTAGCCTAATTGGTTAGGGCGTCTGACTTCTAATCAGGAGATTCTGGGTTCGAGTCCCAGGTTCGGTGTTTTCTTTTTTATTTTTTCTGCCTTTTTTCTCTTTTTCAGTTCAAACCCTACTTTCTTTTTATATAAATAACGTTAAACATTTAGGGCGACAAAAAGATCCTGTCATCTACTTATTTTCTTAAGGTTAGAAATGACCATATAGACATGTTTTTGTCTTCTATGTATGGTCTCGCAAGATAGATGTATGAGAGGCATTTACGTACTATTTTTCAGCATACATAACGGTCATGTACACAAACAACATACTTTTGTCTTGCTACTAATGCCGAGTAGCCCTGCCTTTTGATAGCACAAATGATAAGCGAAATGCGTAGCCGATATGTCTATTCCCTATTGCCTTATATCCACATCCAGCAGAGGGAAATCACAAGCAAAATTATGATATAGTTTTATGATATTGAATTACAGAACTAAGCAAGCGTGGTGACGAGACGAAGATCCTGGATCGATTGTACCTTTTGTCATAACAGAAAGCTTACTTAGAAAAGATGCTACACGTTGAGAAATCTGAGACATCTAATATTGCAAGTGCATCGACATCTGCCAAGATCAAAAAGCTGAGCACCTCCAACACCTCGGTTCATGACGACACTCGCAAAAAGCTGGAAGAGCTTAATTTGCAACAAGAAGATTTGATCAAGAAGCAGGAAGAGTATACAAGCCCCAATGTCCTTGAAGAAAAGGTTTTTTTAGCCAAGACTAGCCGACATGGAAAAAGACTCTCGGAATTCGATGATGAAAATATTAGCGATATAGAAAACCAGGGTGTCGAGTTGCGACTCAAGTCTCGATACAATCACAGAAGAAAAATTGTGGCAAGGGAAAAGAACTCTACGGCTTTGGAAGATTATTACTCTGAACGCTCTTCTGTGTCTTCAAGCCTCACAGAGAATGTTTCGGCAGATGAAGGCGTCAGTCAAGAAACAAATGTTGGTCGGGAAGATCTAGTTCGCTCGGCAATGTATCCAAAAGTGAACCTTAAAGGGCACTACATTCCAGAAACCTTGAATGAGCTCAAGTCTATGGCTGCAATATTAGACAATGACCAAAAAATAGAGAAGAACTTTATACAGATGATTGAGAAGATGGAAGACACCTCTGCTCAGTTGTTGGAAGTCACAGGTGCATTAAAAATAGGTTTTATTCCAAAAGCAAGCCGAAAGGAGCGTCGAAATAGTTATGCTGGCGATTACGTTGATATTGAAGAAAACGATGAGTTAGAATCGCTAGACAGCGCGGTTTCTGTAGATGTGGGACTTCCGGGAAAACCAAGCTTGAAAGAATATATTGAGCTTTACGATGAATTTTTAGCCGATATTGAAAAGAAGATAGGAGTCAGCCAATGCAATCGGAAAAGCTACAAGCGGGATGGATCCTGAGAATTAATAGGCTCTTTTGTTACCAGTTATTTTTTTATTCACCTTAGGTAGAAAAACCATTCCAAATATCAAAATAAAACATTATATGTGTATTGGAGGCTGCAGACAAGCAACAGGAAGCAAATAGACGTGTAGGATGTAGAGAACAGAGTAAAAACAAATAAACGAATAAACAAATAAACAAAAAAATGTAAGCTCGAAATTGTTTTTTGAGGAAACAAAGGTAAAGAAAAGACTGCAATAAAACAAACAAAGAAGAGGTATATAAAGATAAATAAATGAAAGGCAAGAAAACTCTAAAACATTAAAATAAACCATGAAAAACTCTAAAACTGGTCAACCAACAACTTCAAAACAAAACAGAACAAAAAAAAAAATACCGAATAAAAAAAGCCAAAAAATGAACACAACGGCAAGGCATGATACAAGTCAGAAGATTTGAAATGATACAAAAATTTGAATTTTTCATGGCAATTCATTCCAAGCCATGACCCTGTTGAACAAGTAGATACACAGATGCTGATGCGAGCGTAACTTCTCAAGCTACATCGTGAGCGTCCGATTCCCCTTCATCATCATCGTTATCGTCATCGTACTCGCATTCGTCTTCATCATCGCCCTCATCTTCTTCGCTGGTTTCTCCGGCAGCGTCATCAGTGTTCTTGTCATCCAAGACACCGACAACGCCCCATGGCACTTTTGTGAGCTCTTGTAAACGGTTAAGAATGAGCACTATTGGCGAGTAAAGGCCAAACTGTTTGAATTCGCCATCGTATGCATGGAGCATACCAATGACTCCCAAGCCAGACTGCACTTCGTCTGCGTTTTCTTTTCTTTTTGCTGAAGCTGTAGAGCCGCCAGCGGAAGAAGGCGTGCAAGACTCGTAGATGGTGTTGAGACAACCTGAGCGTAGGTCCTGCTGATATGATTGGCCTTGCTCTTGCTTTTGAGCCCCAAAAGCATCTATGGTCAGCTCAAAGTCTTCCAATTTTTGTAAAATCCAAGCACCCGAATCGCCTCCCGAAGCAAAACCTGGTCTGCCGCTAGCGATAACAAACTCACTCGATTGGATTCTGTTGTCTGCCCAGTAAACCAATTTCGGCTTGTTCAATTTTCCTTTGGTGAATTTGGTGGTGCTACCAAATTTGAAGACGCTAGATCCTGGTTTGATTTTGCTGATGACTTTTTTGATCTGTAAATTTCCAAACATCAATGCAGGATCGTACTGGTTAAACGGAAAGTCGGTACCTAAATGGTTCATGCAGTTGATGGTTGGATTGCACTTTATGATGGCAATATCCGATAAACGTCCATTGACAATGGACCTTTCGCCAAAAATAACTCTGCCAAACGTGCCGCTATTGTTGACGTTTTCATTAGTGGTAGGGAATTTGTGCTCGAGGTATTGAAGAGCAGAGTTGTAACCCTTGAACTCTTGAGAATAGTCTGGGTATTTGCTGCGTTCTTTCGCCAAAGCTTCTTTATATAACTTTACCAATACCGGGGACGGCACAGACACGTATGGGTGAGAAGTAGAGTCATCTATACAAACGTGTGCACAAGCCATTGCGTAGGATGCTTTTGCATCGTCTGCCAAAAAGTTATTTTTCTTGACATCGATCTTTGGATAAATATAGCCCCCAAGAGTTCCGGAAAGTTTACTATTGGAGTTGGCGGCGATCGAAAGAGATATAGGGATATTATTTGAGTCTTGTGGAATCCTAAACGGCGGGGTTATACCACCAAAATTGTTGTTGTTGATATTCATAAACGGCGAAGCATTTGCAGCGTGCGGGTACTGCCCAGAATGACTATCTGCAGGATTGGTATCAAGCTGTTGAGAAGGCATAGCCGACATCGAAGCACAAGTTTTGATGTAATTCTTTTGCACAACAAAGTGGATATCATTGAAGGTGGTGCATAATTGTTTAACCTGTTCGTAGTGTTCTGGCTTTGGTTTCGGGAAACCGCAGATAATCGTAGGGATTGAAAGCTCTTCGGAGATGCCTCTGGAAACCGGGGCCAAAAACGCACCGTCTTGGTCGCTGATTACGATGGAGTCTGAAGACGCTATCACGTTCAAAATTTGGGAGATCTTGGTGTCTGCCTCGTCAACAAGACAGAAGTTTGCTGGCTCCGGTACAACAGCATTGTTGTCCCATATAGGATTGCCGGCGCTGCCACCCCTTCCACCTGTAGAGCTATTTATGGCACTGCCTGTGGTAGTCGAAATACCACTTTCAGAAGCAAAGTTGCATCTAAGAGCAAATTGGTGGAAGCTCTTTAAGACCATAAATCTCGATGTTCTGTAAGTTTCATTATTTGCCAAGATGTTATCAGCTAAGGTTAGCACTACTCTTACTATATTGCTAATATATTGCTTATTGATGTCGGAATTGAAGTTTGAAGGCTGTAGAGGCAGCTGAAACTTGTTAAACGCCTCGGTGATAAGTATTGGCGTTTTCGAGTCAAACTGGTCTAGATACTGCGTGAGAGACTCTGATAATATTTTCAAGTTGTAGGTATCTTGTTGGAGGTTTTCATTGTGAGTTGTGCGCAAAGCTCTACCTATTTTTGAAGCAGGATTAGCTGATGAGAAGCCGGCAGTGTCCGAGTTTTTGGAAGGAACAGTGGAAGGCCTGGTAGACACTGTTGAAGGCTTTTCGCTGAAGATACTCGCTCTGTGCGAGTAGTTATCGTTTTCTTCGTCACTGCTGCAAGAGGACATTTTGACCTGACTCTTATCTTAGGATCTTTTTGGAAATTAGTTAGAGATATTGGTGGTTGCGGATAAATTTTTGGAAACAAATCTTGATTTAGTGCGGCAAACGTTGCCCGTGTTGTGCAAAAACTGACAGGCCAAGTCAGCTGTTGCGAGAAACTAACAGTGAAAGGAGCAGTGTTAAGTGCTGATAACGGATAGTTCTACAAAAAGAATGGCAAAAAAAAACAAGAGAAAAATGCATTTAATGGGGTCGATCGGTACGGGCGAAAAACAAAAGCACGAGGAGGAGGAGAGGACGGCCTGAAAAGAGAATGAAACGGCACCGGCCACAGCGCCGCGTTGCGCTTTGTTTCCCAGCCAGGCTCATGTTGCCTGTGGAGGCTGCCTGTTTGCAGCAGCGAGGTCTCACAACAACAGATAAGAGACAAGCTATCTCGCGGTTCCACTCGGTCCACAGCGCTACTGCTTTCTGTCAAATCTCGGATAAAATCTACAAGTTGCGCGGAGAGAGCATACCGCCCTCCATTTTTCAGCGGAGCATGCCGCAATCTTGGTTGCTTCTTTTTCCGTAATATACTATATGTGGGTTTTGAGTCACGTTATTCACGGAAAAATGTCTACAGCGTACAGGGAACGTGTCAACATGGATTGGTTTGCAATAGTAATGGTAGGCTAATCAAAAGTAAATTTATTATTTGTAGAAATATTGTATAGGGCTAAAAGTGCCCTCAGGAGCGCCAAGAAAGGCGGAAATAAAAAATAGTAGTCATTAAAATAAGGGGCATCAAAAGGGTCATTAAAGCAGACGTCGAAACAAAAGAAAAAATAGTTTTTTGTCACCGGCACTCATATAGGCAAAGACTTGTTTTCGCTATACACGTCCAAGTCCCGTTGGTGGTTGAGGGCATAAGTGTCAAAGTTGTTGTTATATTTGCCTCTGCCATAGTATCCGTGGTAAATGTAGGAGCATGGCACAAAGTCGTAGACGTAGATTGCCAACCAAGCGCCATACCAGAAGGCAAGAATCCATTCAAACACAGCGCTTGGGCTGTCCACATCGTAGTACATGAAAAGCCCGAAACAGAGGGCGAGGATCGTGGCCACGATGGTCCACACGAGTCTCAAAAACGCCGACCAGTACAAGTAGTTGTATCTCTTTTTCTTGTTGCTGTTTCCGATTATGGATCGGTTGTTGCCAACGTACTCTGCTCTCGCAAGAATACGGTTTCCGTAGTTGCGGGCAAGTGAAAAGTATTCCATGAGCATGAACAAGCTGGACACGAACAACCCACATACAAACAAGAAGGTGAAACTGTGATGGAGCTTCTTGTGGTGCTTCAAATCGAAACAGGCACAGAGAATGACACCGATTTCGCCCAAGGCCGTAAAGACGATGGCAAGGATGCTTCCCACCAAACTAGTTCTCGTGAAGAAGCCCACCAACCTGTTGCTTCTGCGCAAGTGGGCGTCTAGGCACAAGGTGATGAAAAAAAGAAGGCCCTGGGCAGCGCCGCAGGCAATGAAGAGCGGCTTCAAGTTGGTTGCGCCCATATCCGAAATGTAGACAATTTCGTCTTTTGGGTTCATGAACCAGTAGATAGGATGGCCCTGGCCGGCCCAGCACACGAGCATAGTAATGAGCATGGCATACCAGATGACGATGGCGGCTAAGGGCACCTGCCAGAAGTGAAAAAAGCGCATGGTGGCGGTGGCGGTGGAGGTGCTAGAGTTGGGCTCGCGAGCTGTTGGCGGCGTGTTGAACGGCTTTCCAGGGGACAATTACTGAAACTGGGCTCTCGACAGTATATATATTGCGCTCGTCATTCCACGCAAGCTGGGTGAAACTGATGCCTTTACTGCCCTGCACAGAAAAAGGAAAAAAAGAGGCAGCGCAAACGAGCGCAGCAACCAATGGGCGCAGAGTTTTGCCGGTGGACGCTGCGTGAAGCTCTGACCGCAAAGCCTGCCGTACAGAACAGAGAGGCCATGTTGACGAAGGCGAGGTTGCTGTGTTGACGTCTTGCGTGTTGACGATGCTATTGTCCTCGGCCGCCGAGCTCATCACTGCAGCCTGGAATTAGACCGCCTGAGCTGATGAAGACTGCTTGAAGCGGCGACAAAATTGGGACCCGTTCGGCTGGGATCCTTCGCGATAAGGACCCGAGGAGTTTTAGAAAGGGAGAGAGACGTCCCTCTCAGCCGATGGCCGGAAAGCGCCAACCGCTCTTCCGCATCCGGACAGCCGCACACAGGAAGGTCTATCCATGTCACGTCGCGTGGATGAGCCTTCCTGTGTAGACGTATTAATACAGGCCATGCTCGCTATAGCACTACCGCTTTCCCTGGAGCGAGCCAGCCACTTCACCGCGCAGAGCACCGTGAACACTAGGAGGCGTTGAAGTGGTCATCAGTATTCCAGGCGCCTACCACGACACAGCATGACAGGCTTGTACGCTGCGCCGCTTATACAGAAGGTATTACGGTTATTGACTAATAAGGATCTCTACCGGGCCCTCTATGATAATGTCTCTGGTGCAAAGCGAAATAACACCTTCGCGGTATTGGGGAATGTCTGCTTGCTTCTATCAGCGGTGCTAAAGACCTTTGGGTGCCTTGTCGAGTCGAACAAGTTTGTCCGGCTCCAAAAATTGGCAAGATCGCTCCGGTACAATGTCTATATCCTCGCGTGCCATCCCTTTGCAAGACCGTCACAGCACAGCACAAGCGGCGGAGACTTCAGCAAGACACTAAGCACAAACTACAGCAGCAAGTACATTGTCAACAGCCCCGCGGACGTGGAGCTCAACAAAGCTTACAAGGACAACGAGAAGACCGCAGAGGATATTTACGCGTACGCCAAGGTCCTCCGGAGCCAGTACTCGTTCGTCACAAATGTCCAGATCTTTGAGAGCCTCTTCTCGACGTTTTCCTACTTCCCGGACTTGATCTCAATGGGACAGACTTTGCCATCTGCAATATCCAGCTACAAAAAGAAATATCAGAACAGCATATCGTCGTCACCGTCGGCATCTAGACACAAATGCTTGGTAAGCTTGATAAGGTCAACCTCCTTGCAGCTCATTGACAAGATCCAAATAGTAAACTGCTTTCTTTTGCAAGTGTTTCAAGATGCCGCGTTTTTGGGCGAACAGGGCTTATCCCAGTACCTCACAAAACACTCATTATCAAACTGGTATATTTCCTCTAAATTCTGGTTTTTGTATGTGGCGTTCAACATGCTCAAATACACTGTTGAAGCTAGCACCAGCATCTCGCTAAGCAGCGGCCAAGACAGGATTTTGTTCCAGAAGATTATTCAGTTCTTCAAAGACAACAAAGGCAGCTTTGTCAACTTGGTCCTCGCCTATCACTGGGGCTTCGACTGGGGGTTTTTGAACGACTACCAGTTGTCCAGCTTGAACTTGTACAACCATTTGCCTACATTTATCTCTAACTGGTCAGGATTCTACCAGATCATCCAAAACGAGCTAGCCAAATAAAGCTGCGGGAAGTTTTACAACATGTTGCCCTGATCATAAAACCGCGCTTCAACCGTCCTCACAGTACCTTGATTTTTCTACAATAGACTCTTGCTTCTGCTATGCAATGACTTGTTTCAAATAATACAACTGTTTCCTCGTAAAATTTCTTTCTCTTTTAATTCCTGCCTGGAGCCATTCTTGTAATCCAGATGTTGTCCGTGTTTACCAGTATCTCTCGTAGCTTTCGCATCGGCCCGAAAAGCATCTTGGACACGATGCAAACACACATGTAATGTATAGGTGCATCCATGCACCAAATACTCTCATCAAAGGAATTCCTTGTACGACTACCATCACATTTCCGAAAAGCATACGCATGAGGGCCCCAGCTTATAAGTATACTTAGGCCTTTGTTATCACACACACAAAAGCTCAAGTACCCAACGTCAGTCGGATACATTGCAATCATCAATAGTTAATTACCACAATGGAACATCCGGCTTACACTTTAAGTGCTCTTTCTTTGGTTGGAGGCGCCATGGGATTTATGTACGTATTTCTACGGTTTTTTAATTAGTAATGGGTGGGTTCTCAGTGCTGTTTTCATAAAAAGTTTCGAAATATCATCTATACTCATGTGTTGACCCTTTGAAGACTTGAGAAGCTATAGATAGAAGCTACAGGGCTTTCTTGAGTTATGCACAACGTTCCAAGCCCCTCCTCCCCTCGCAACAACAACTAACCCATTTCTAGTCGCAAAGGATCCGTCCCTTCTCTAGTTGCCGGCGCCACTATCTCTGCCCTCTACGGCACCGCCGGCTACTTGCTCCATCGCAACGCCGACTGGGGTCTCGAGCTCGCCCTCGGCTCCTCCGCATTGTTATTGGCGGGCGGCATCTCGAGGGGTGTCCCTAGTCGGTTCAGAAAGCCGGTGCCTATTGCTCTTACTGTGCTTGGTGGGTTGTCTGCTGCGTACTACAGTAAGAAATACTATGAATTTTATGGTTGAGCCAGTTCCTGCGAGAATTTGAGCTGGTCAGATAGCATCCATGTACGTTGGTGTTTGTCATGAATGGACAAGGAAGTGTTATGGCTTTATTCTGTATATAGTGTTCTGATACTGCAGCCTTTTTGAGGCCAATAAAGGTAACGATCTATTATATTTTCGCTGTATCCACCAATCTCTTGTAAATAATGAAACTACAACATTTACGATTAACATGAAATGTACAATATATTGAAAAATGCGATAATGTATAGGATCCAAGAAAACTTTTTTAAAAAATGAGAAATGAGGAGCAGAGGCTGCTCGTTAAAGAAAAGAGAAAAAACAAGTGAATGAAAATCAAAAAGTGAAATCATAACATGAAAATGCAATGATTGAGATAAACTGATCAACGAAAATGTAATTCTAAAAGACGCCAAGAACGACACAAAGCACCAAAAGAAATGAAAAAGCAAAAATGAACTCAAGAAAACAAAACAGAAAATAACGAAAAGAAGCTTAGAAGCACTCAAAAAATCTTGTTGAGAATTTTGGTAGCAAGATTACTATTCTCCCTTCTTTGTTTCTCCAACAACAAGTCTTCTTCGTCTTCTTCCGGGGTTCTGACATCGGTGGTGACGTCCACGTCCTCAATCTTCAACCAAAATCTGGTTCTGACAATGACTTGATGACCCAACCAGACAGCCACAAAGATGATGACCGAAATATAGTTGATAAAAAAGTCACGGGCATTGAAATTCATGAAGACAGCATAACCCTGTATAAAAATCAACACCAAGTTCCAGAAGGCAGAATAATAGGCCAACCAAGGCATACCAATCGCAGTAAACGGCAAGTCAGTCTTTCTCTTGATGCCTCTAAACTTCAAGGCGCCCATAAATCTAATGTGGCAGATGGAGATACTGAGCCATGCAAACAAGCCAGCAACAGCACTGATCTGAATCAACCATTGAAAAGCATTGTTACCACTGGTGCTACAGGAAAGGAAACCGAGAGCACCAAATAAAGAAGAGAACAAAACGCTGTAATGTGGGACACCCTGCTTGTTGCACTTGCTAAAAATTTTTGGAGCGTCGCCGAGCTCAGAAAGAGCATAGAGGACCCTTGAAGCAGTGTAAATATTAGAGTTTGCAGCAGAGACAATAGTGGTAAGCACAACAGCATTGAAAATATCTGGGAGGACCTTGGTACCAGAGTTGACCATAGCAACCACAAATGGAGAGGAGGCAATATAAGTGGAGCCCTGGGAGTTGATTTTTGGGTCGTCATATGGAACAAGCAAGCCGAGGAAGAACAAAGAGCCGATGTAGAACAAAATGATTCTGTAAAACACAGTGTTGATAGCTTTTGGCACAGCCTTCTTTGGGTTTCTTGCCTCACCAGCAGTAACACCAACTAATTCAGTACCTTGATAAGTAAAGATGGCATTAATCAAAGAGTTGACCCAGCCCAAGAATCTCTTAGTGGTGGTCTTACCTGGACCCCAAGGGCCCGGGTTTCTCCAGTATCTGAAACCCACAGGACCAGTCTTGCCGGCACCGCAAACCATACACAATGCATAAATCAAAAAGCCGACAATCGCAAGAACTTTGATACAAGCAATCCAAAACTCAATCTCACCATAGTACTTGACAGGAGACAAGTTGGCAATGATCAAAACAACCCAAAAAATCAAAATCCAAGCCCACAAAGGCACAGTGGTTGTCCAATACTGGATAACGAGACCAACAACAGACAATTCGACAGCCAAAGTGATAACCCAATTGAACCAGTACATGTAACCAGAAGCAAAACCAAAGGACCTAGAGATCATTCTTTTGGAGTAGACAGTGAAAGAAGCGCTGACAGGAATATAAGTGGCCATTTCACCCAAGGACTGAGTGACGCCATAGACAATAGTGCCGACGAAAAGATATGCAATTAAGGCATTCACAGGCCCGGCCTCAATGATGGGAGTAGAGATGTTCAAGAACAAACCGGTACCGATGGTACCACCAAGAGCCATCATGGAGACAACTCTTGGTTTTAAGTCTCTCTTGACCTTGACCTGGTCAATAGTGCCCACCTTGTAGTCTCTGGAGACAACATCTTCAAGTGGGCCGCCAGTAAATAAGTTGCTGTTATTGATGTCAGAGGAGGACCTGTAATTACTGACCTTGGTGGAGGTCTTCTCTATAGAACCGTTTAATTTGTCTGACATAGTTGCTGGTTGGTTTGTTTTCTAAATTGCCTTTTTTACTGTGTTGAACTTGTAACGGTGATGAGACTAAAAGTTTTTAGCGTTGTTGAAAACTTCGCAAAATTGCGTGGGAAACGAGGGACAAAAAAAAGAAATTTTTCCTCAAGACGAGATACACAGTCTAAGCGATGAGAACTTATGAAGGCCGAGACACCATAAATGGCTGTAGATGAAAACAAAGCACACGGGAAAACGCGAAACGAAAAGAAAGCTACACGAACAGGCAGCGAAATAAAACCGAAGAAAAAAGAGACTCAAGGAAAGCAGAATGTATTTAAAGGGACCGAAAAAAAATACCCCGGAAGCGTGGAAAAAGGAACGCACAAACTAGCGCCGAAAGTATTTCTTCTGGGGGCTCGAGAGGCGCTGTTAAGCGAACTGCAGTTGGCGCCACAAACATCATGCGCCAGCAACACGAAGCGGCATCTCTACACTACAAACCACCCATGAATGTCCTCTAGAAGGGTACTTTATTCATCCTAATATACTGTATTGCTGTGGCCAAAGCAAACGCAAAAGACATAATTTTTCCCATGTTTGCTCTCCAGGACCGCCCTGTCAGCCTTTGAGGTGAAAATAATTTCATTCCGAAATGCCTGCCCTTCCTGGACGCCTGCACAGTCTACCAAAAGAAAGCTTAAGTCAAAGCAAAAAGTGACCGATGACTCAGAAGTGCCGCCGGAAATTTATAAGTTTGGAGAACGCTCTTCGCTCCATTTGGAAAAAGCAGAAAAGTTTTATTTCTTTTTTTTATTATGTTGGCTCACCGCCTGATTTGCTCCGTTGACGCTACATAACGCGTGATGACGCAGGCTAGTGGCTACGGACGGATCTGGACTATAGTGGCTCGTCTCGTTAGTTCAGCCGTCTCGCTTACTAACGTGCTGTTTTGCTAAATATACAGAGCATAATAGTATCCATAATCAAGGGTTCTTGTGAGAGAAACGGTTTTGTGGAAGGAATTTTGGCCAAGCGTTGATCTCTTTGATAGGCTTGTAAAAGGTATATGGTTCAGTTATTGTCTCTTTCCCAATGTCATTTCATTAACACTGGTTTGATTTCTAGCAGGGTCAGAGGTATAACTCATTCCATTTGAACTAATACGATGATTACATTGTAGATATGAAAGGTAACGAAAGTAGAGATCTATAGCGAACGAGGTAACAGAAGAGTGGTAAGACTACCAGAAAAATAATATTAATCAGACATGAATGAAGAAAAGAAGGCAACGCCAAAGTGGTACAACAAAAATTAAATGCTATGATGCAAAGATGAAAATAGAAATGACCATAAAATGCAGAGTAAAGTAACAAAAAGTAAACTAAAAAATGACAAAATAAAAGCACAATAATGTAAACGTAAAGCAAAGCAAAAAAATCAAACCAAAAATATTCTAAAAAAAGTCAAAAACAAAAAAATCAATAAGATCGAAGAAATCACAGATTGGCAAAGAGTAAACCAATACAAGTTAAATCATGTGATCTTGTCAAAGATTCTAATAAACCAATTAGCGTTCTCTTTCTCCTGAGCCTCTTGTCTTTCCGCCATTTCATCCTCAATTGGCTCTCTGACGTCAGTGGTCACATCAACCTCGTCAAGCGGAATCCACCAACTGTGTCTGACAATCACCTGGTGGCCGAGCCATAGGGCAAAAAAAACAATCACAGAAATGTAATTGATGAAAAAGTCCTTGACGTTAAAGTTCAAAAAGACAGCGTAACCTTGAACAAAAATCAAAATAAACACCCAAAAGCCAGAGTACCACGCCAACCAAGGCATACCCTTGGCCTTGAATGGCAAGTCGTCTCTGGTAAGACCCTTCAATTTGATGGCCTCCATGAATCTGAGGTGGCATGCGGAGATACCGAGCCAGGCAAACATGCCAGAAACGGCAGTGATTTGAACCAACCAGTTAAACGCCTTGTTACCACCGTCGCTGCACACGAGGAAGCCAAGAGCACCAAAAAGAGAGGAGAAAATGACGGCGTAGTACGGAACACCGAACTTATTGACCTTGGTGAAGATCTTAAAAGACGAACCGTTTTGAGCAAGACTATAGAGAATTCTGGAAGCAATGTAAATATTAGAGTTACCAGCAGAGACAATAGTGGTAAGCACAACAGCATTGAAAATATCTGGGAGGACCTTGGTACCAGAGTTGACCATAGCAACCACAAATGGAGAGGAGGCAATATAAGTGGAGCCCTGGGAGTTGATTTTTGGGTCGTCATATGGAACAAGCAAGCCGAGGAAGAACAAAGAGCCGATGTAGAACAAAATGATTCTGTAAAACACAGTGTTGATAGCTTTTGGCACAGCCTTCTTTGGGTTTCTTGCCTCACCAGCAGTAACACCAACTAATTCAGTACCCAGATAAGTAAAGATGGCATTAACCAAAGAGTTGACCCAGCCCAAGAATCTCTTAGTGGTGGTCTTACCTGGACCCCAAGGGCCCGGGTTTCTCCAGTATCTGAAACCCACAGGACCAGTCTTGCCGGCACCGCAAACCATACACAATGCATAAATCAAAAAGCCGACAATCGCAAGAACTTTGATACAAGCAATCCAAAACTCAATCTCACCATAGTACTTGACAGGGAACAAATTGATCATCGTTAATATAAACCAAAAAATCAAAATCCAGCCCCAGATTGGCACTACTGAGGTCCAGTACTGGATAACCTGGCCTACCACGGACAATTCGACAGCCAAGGTGACGGCCCACGTGAACCAATACATGTAGCCGGCAGAAAAACCAAAGGAATCAGACAACATTCTCTTATTGTAAACGGTAAAAGAAGCGCTGACAGGAATATAAGTGGCCATTTCACCCAAGGACTGAGTGACGCCATAGACAATAGTGCCGACGAAAAGATATGCAATTAAGGCATTCACAGGCCCGGCCTCAATGATGGGAGTAGAGATGTTCAAGAACAAACCGGTGCCGATGGTACCACCAAGAGCCATCATGGAGACAACTCTTGGTTTTAAGTCTCTCTTGACGTCATTGTCAAATGAGCCCACTTCCACATCGTCGTTTTCGCTGAGGTTCTTCTCAACGTCCTCGGAGACATTATTCTTCTTCTCATAGGACGAGCTGGAGTAGGGAGAGGATTCTCCGCTGTTTGTCACCTTGATCATAGCAGAGGATTAGCTATTATTTTTCGTCCTGTTGCGCTGTGTGACACGGTGCTTGTGAACGACGCTGCTGTGCTCGATGAGCAGAGCTTGACACTTTCGAAAAAAGTAAAAGAATGAAGAGCAGAGGGAACCCACAGTGTTTGCGAGTTAACTAGGGCGCTAGAAAGACGAGGAAGCACAAGAAAATATATGTAGTGACAGTTAAAGGCAGGAGAAAGAGAATGGAAAGAGCGAAAAAGCTGGATATTGCCCAAGTTATAAAGGAATGCTTCCTTCCTGCTGCAGCAGCATGTATTATTACTGCCGATAAATGCATGGTAACGCACATCGCCAGGCATATGCCACGACTGTGCCGTTTCCCCTGCAAGCCAGAAGCAGTCCCGCGCAATTCTCTGACGCTCTCTTTCCCGCGCACCAGCTGCTCGTTCTTCCAGCGCTATCGGCTCTAATATTATGGCATCCTGTGGCGCTACCACGGCTTTCCAGCGCTGAAGCTAGGGCTATCCAGGGATAAATGGCCATCTTGATTGCTAGCTGAGGGATAATAGGGGATTATCACCGTGCGCAAAAGAAAAGGCTTGGGGCCTCGATAAGACGGCCGAGCGTATCCGCTTGTTGCCGCCGCAGTAAGCTGGTCTCCAATAATGGCGCCAGGCTGCTTTGATGCGCCATCTACATCACAAAGCGCCTCGATTTATGACGAGCGAGTGATTCTTTGGAGAGGCAAAAGAAAGAGCTAATTTAGACTTTTGCACGAGTCCACCACAACAATGCGCGCGCGGACCGGGAATCCTCCAATGAGAGCGTTGCACAGTAACGAAAGGCACATATGGAGAACCACTCTAGAGATAAGATAGCGCGGCAAACAGCCACAATTGGCTAATTGAGCCTGCTGCTAGTGTCTCCGCGAGAGACTACTTAAATAGCTCTTGGCCCGCCCGCAACAGCGGTCCCCGAACAATATTCGTCGTGCCCTTTATGGGCTTTGCCACCAGTTCTCCACGCTCAGTATCATGATCCTTTCCTTTTCATCTACCACCCTCAACAGCATCAACCATACAAAAGGCATGTCCAAAGCACACACAGCCAGCGCGCCATTAAGGTTGCCAGAGGACAGGAAGACAAGCAGCCAGGCAGCAGCTCATACAGAAAAAACTTTTCATTCTACGTAAGGTTTGCAGCACAGGACGCACCTTTTTAAAAAATTTCTCTCTCAGTTGCACTTAGCGGTCAGTGCAGCTCCTCCTTCACTACAACAATGCCCAATGCCAGAAATACTGGTTCGCCGAACTCTCGCCGTCGAGAGAGGGCCCTGCTGAGCCGCCAAGCCAAGCAGAAAGATGGGCCATCAGAGATTAGACAACGGGGACTTTATTTTAAATGGCAGATTGACACATTTTCGCGAACTCGGCGGCTGGTTTTGAGGCCTTTGGAGATGGCCCTTTTTAGAGATTCTGGCTATACAGCCACGACCGCAATCTAAACAGGCTAGAGCTTTCAGGCCGTGGGTTGATCGCCATACATATTTGCTTGGTTGTAAGGCAGAGGAAAATTTTTCTTCCCACGCGCGAACAAAGAGTCAGCCAGCAGTTTTAGGACAAAGTAATTTTGGCTTCTGCCGCCCGTGTACCAGCACGGTGGGCTGCTGACTTATCAACACAGTATTGCGCAACCGCTTGCTTTGAGACGGCAAAAGGTGGATGTTTACAGACGCCCTGCGGAGAGCGTTACCACAATCATTATGGCTTCTCTCTCAGCTAGCAGAAATTTCAGGTTTTTGAAGGACACCAAAGTTTGCTTTGGCTGTGCTAGTGCCTTTCTAGTGGGTGATCTTATGACTATTGACCAGCTTGGGCCTCCTGTAAGCATCTTAACGGCTCTACACATAAATTTTTGACGGCAACATCCTTATCATAAGACTGTCAAGATACAGTTTGGAAAAGAAATAGTAGAAAGAACGAACAAATGGTAACGTCGCTATAAGATTGGTGCCAAAAACATGAACGCCAGCTTGGGACTCATAATTGCATGGCCGCGTTGTTCTCCGAGGTGGCGACCAGCCTGTGTTAGTATCCAAAAACGCTCTGTGGGGCTCCAACAACATGGCAACAACGCTACTTTTAGGTGAACAACCCCAGACAAGGGGAGCAAGGACAAGGCCACGAAGGCTGTTCATTTTGAGGCAGTAGTTCTGACACTGTGGGCGTCCTGCCAAACACGGGGTCAAAATACCCCGTAACTATTAAGGGACAGGCGCTACATGTCAAGTCTCCAGAACGCACACTTGTATCTTCCCCTTGTCTCCGAAGAACAAGCCGTACTGAACAAGCAAGCACAAAAGTAAATTACAGGACTGTAGGATTTTGGGACATATATAAAGAATAGCTGCGACCAGAAGCTTTCATATCTCACAGGAAATTTGTAGCCGCTGTAATTATAATAAAAGTTTCAACAAGATATAGTCAACATGAGCGCCGGCAACTCCTCCAAGCAAGTTTCTTTGGCCAGATCAGAGCGCGCAGGCAACTATAAATCGAGAAACACTTCCAGCCTGAACAGAAATAGCTCCAAGCGGCAGCAGAATAAATGCAAGAATAGCAATTCTTCTGAGGCAACTTCCGAAAACTCTCACCAGGCCAGTGTCCCAAAGCCGGGCAAAGGTTCAAAGCAGAGCGGTGCCCCTTGGCCCAGCGCTTACACTGGAGCTGGCAGTGTTAACAGCAGCAGCTCCAGACCGAATCAGAATCACAGAAGACACAATGTTTCCAGATTATCACAAACTTCAGCGTCTAGAAGAAATTTATCTGCATTTTCAAAGAATAAAAAAGCAGTGGAAATCCAGCAGCAGCAACGCGCCATTGCACCTATTGTCGAGGACACCAGCGCTGTTCAGCCCAGCACATATCTTCAAGAAGTAGCTGCAGCAAGTATAAAGAGCCGCTTGGCCGCTGTCGCAACATTGTCTCAGCTGTTGAGTGATGAAAGTTTTGGCAAGGCCCAAGACAAACAGGAACCGCACATATATACCCAATCCCGAAACGAGAATAAAGAAGACAGAGCAAAGCTAAGCGAAGAAATCGAAGACATCTTTTCTTTGGCGCTTAAGGTAAGAAAGACTTTGCTCAAATGATTGTTAAATACAAAAGAGACAATACGTGCACACCCATCATTCAATCCCTAGGCTAATTATATTGTTCTAGGCTTGTTATAATACTCTAGGCTAGTTATAGTACTTTATGCTCAATCGATCATCAAACTTAAATCCTTTTGCTTTGACAATCTTTGTGTCTCCTGGGCAGAGATCAAACCCGTTATCCTCAAACTCAATATCCCTCACTTTACCATCTTTCACTGCCGTTAACAAAACCCCTTTGACGGGTCTGTTTGTTGATACAATCACATAGTTGGTATACGCTCTATATTGAACAAAGGTGCTGCTGTTGAATTTTACGCGCTTGAGCGGCTGCGGCCAGTCATACGCTCTAGCGATAACTTCACCACCTGGCTTATCTAGCAATTTTCCAACAATAACTATACTATTTTGGTTTCCAAAAGTGGACAAATTCAATCCTTCTATAATATCAATTCTTTGGTTTTGACCAAAACTGACTAGTTTTGTCGACTCACTAAGAAGCTCACCAGTGTAGATGCTATAAATCTCGTACTTGAAAGTCAAGCTTTTGCTTTCCATTGTAATATTGGTACCCCAAATGTCTAATAGATAGTCCCTTGGTCGGTAATCGTGTGTGGTGTCGAGAAGCGGTGGTGGTGCTATTGTGGTTCCTTTCAAGTATCCGTTTCTGAACAACGCAATAGTTACTGGCTGCAACTCCCTTTTGAGGGCATAGTATGCTAGTTTGGGCTTCTTGAAGTAATCAACAATCGACCAACTAGCGCAGGGCCAACAATCGTTTAGCTGCCATACCAAGGCACCCCCAACGTATCTTTCGCCATCGTTTTTCCATTCACGACGAAACAATTTATAGGCAAAAGACAAACACTCACTTTGGAGAAGCTGAGTAAGGTAAATCCAGTTCTCTAGCTCCATGCTTTTTATTCTAAAGTTCTCCATGACGTATTTCGCAAGCCTGCTTTCGAAGCCTCCTGCTTTATTGTGAAACTCGACTATCTCCGATTGGGGGTATAGCTCTTCAGGGTCGGTCACAACCGAGGATAAAGTTTCAAGTGATGGTAGCGATTCCATGCCAAATTCAGAGACAAATCTGCCTTTAAGCGCCGACCAATTTTGATACTTTTCTTGGGTACCGTGCCACACGTTCCAAGCGTGCACATCTCCGACCTTGGTACTATTAGGATTACTCTCTCCAGAAAGACTTCCGTAGGGAGAGCTGGGTTGGTATTGTACGTCAGGCCAATATTTTTGTATGTTTTCTGGAAATACCTTTTCATACAATGTGCGGGCAGGGAAAGTGGTGTCCCTGTAATCATTGTCTTTACGACTTTCATCGTTGGAGTATCCTAACAACTTTGCCATCAAGTAGTCTTCATTGTTACCAGAAATGAGAACTATGGATGTATAATTTCTAAGTCTTTTGAGCTGCGACTCAAGCTCTTTGGTGACCAGTCGTTCAAATGAATTGTAGCATGGGTATTGTCCACAAGCAAACATGAGGTCTTGGAAAACCAATATACCCAATCGGTCGCATTCTTGGTAGAAATGATCGCTTTCATAGTAGCCGCCTCCCCATACTCGGACCATTTTTTGATTGCTTTTAACCAAAAGATTCAAAAGTTGTGTATAATTTTCGTTAGTGGTTCTGGTCACTAAACTATCTGAGGGAATCCAGTTGGATCCACCGGCAAATATCGGAATGTTATTCACCTCAAAATAAAAACTTGTTCCTTCTTCATTGGTATCTTCAAATGGTTGTTGAACCAAATTTACCTTTCTAATACCAAAATCTCTTTGGAACTCGCTGGAATAACTTGCATCGTGCTCGCCAAAAAGGTATGTGTTAACGGAATACAAAGCTTGTGGCCCATAGCCAACTGGAAACCACAATTGGGGAGATTTCAACGTGAATGAGATAAATTGGGTTTTCGACGAATAATTCGTAACTTTAACAATTTTTGAAGCAATAACCTCCAGAGAAGGGGACCACACGTCAATTTTTAGTAACACAGACTGTTTTGACTGGCTTTCAATAACTACATAATCGTCGAACTCAGTAGCCAAGTCAATAAAATCGTCACAATCATTTGAGTTTGGTAATCTAAAGCTATTCTTGACTTTAGGTAAGTCTAGTTCAATACTGACTTGAACACTGCAAGTTTGTAGATCGTCTGATAGCACCGGCCGCACGAAAACATCCGCCACTCGCCCTATATCATAAGATAGCAACCTGATTGGCCTATAAGGGCCGCAACTCAAAAGCTTTGGCCCCCAATCCCATCCATAGTGGTATTGGGTTTTGCGCACATGAACTCGACTGTCCTCTCCGTTTGCCGCTATCAATTTACCATGGCGATTCTCTAGTGCTCTTCCTTTCAATAAAGCGCTGCGAAAGTAAATTCTTAGCTTGTTTATACCAGCAACCAAATAGTCAGTGACTAGTACTTTATGTGTAACAAATTGGTTGTTTGACGCGAGAACTTTTTTTTCGTTTAAATAGACTTCCGCATAGGTATCCAAGCCTTCAAAAAGAAGCTGGTGAGTGGTACCAATATCCTGATGTGTGCGTTGTTTCGGCACGATGAACTCACACTGATACTCCCAGTCAGCTTCCGAAACCCATTGTACCTGTAGCTCATTTTGGCTTATGAAAGGATCAGGAATTAAACCGTTTTCTTCGAGGTCTAGAAAGATCTCTGTTGCTGCGTTACCATGCTTTGATTTGTACCATTGATCGCTATCTGATTTTTTGAACTTCCAATTTTTAAGTTCAATTTCTCGTGACACCATCGTGAACAAGATTGATATTAACGAACACTTTTTCAAACTTTTCTGTTTAAAGAGCCGTAATGTGTTGCTTATTTATTGCAATGGAAGACGATGGCAATGACAGTTCATACGGGTTCAAAATGAACTGGTGCAGTCAAGTTTCCTAGCTGCGCATCCCCTACTAAGAAGAGTGTTTATACCAACTGCTAGGATCGGTCATCTCACGACAAGGGAATCTCTACAGAAGCACATAAAACGGGAAATAATTAACTTAAGCAATATACTGAGCTTTTGATTATGAGAAAATAGCCTTGATGGTTCGTTACTTGTTGGAATGTAGAAAATATCATTAACACAAACATAAAACAAAAAATAGACAAAGTCTAGCAGCTACTAATAAACGTATGAAAGAAAAGTATAGGTATGTAGAAACATGAAAAAAAATATATATAACATACACATAAACTAGAATAACTAAGCTAGGGAGGTTTAGAAAATAGCAAAAGTGGATTTGGATTTCTTTTGCTCATTAGACTTGGCAACCAAATCCTTGATTTGAGATTCATATTGTTGGATGTTATTCGTGCTGCCTGTGATTTTATTGCCCAAGTATTCGAATCTAGCTTTGACCGCATCAGCACCAACCACGCAGCCCAACGTGTTCAATTCAGACTCAAACTTGTTGATGTTCTTGGTCTCATACGATATTAATTTCATCAAGTACAAGGTTTCAAGAACATTGAATGTTCTTTCATCTTCAACAATGTTCTTGAATGCAGATCTGTACAATGGTCTTGAAGCTCTGATGTCTTTGACAATACCTTTTTGCTTGACAAGTGATATCAAGTTTGATTTCTCAAGTTGAGACAAATATTCAATAGGTGAGGATTTGAACAATGCAGATGTGTAGATTTTCGAGAATGGAATGATTTCTTGCTCTGCTAATAACTTGATAATCTCCCAGGATCTGGCAATTAAAAATTCATCATCTTCCTTTGATTTTTCACTAAGATTCATCTGGATAATCTGCTCAGCGGCTTGCTTCGTCATTTCTCTCTGAGCCTCTTGAGGTGTTTCTCCTGACTTGACACGTCTCACAAAAGCCTGCAAATCAAGCATTCTACCTCCGATTGGATCAAGGGCTTCTTCGATGACTTTAGTGCTGTATCTAGGCTTGTAGCTGGCATTGGTTCCCTCCTTTTTTTCCTCTTTAATATTGGCTAATTCATCATCCTTATTCAACTGACTTAAGACGTATTCAGCAGAGGATTCTTTGGAGGCATCTGAAAGAACCAAGTGCTTGAAAACTTGATCCGGCAAAACTTCTGTCAATACTGGCATAGGACTAATATCATCAACTAAGAAAATAACATGGGCAATGTTCATGGATATTAAAAAGGCAGCCCAGTTAGCCAAGCTGGAGTATACGAAAGAGTACTTCTCTGATTTGGCAGCAAACTTGTTAATGACAATAACAGGTTTTTCGTCAGGATGTTGCTGCAAGTAATCTTCCTCAGTTATTCTCTGTGTTGCATCGTCCGCCATGTGAGGATCGTGTGCAGTTTGATTGACATATGCCTTATAGAACCTCAACGAGGTTCTTCTAATGGCAACTGCCGTGAGCGAAAGAATATTCTTAAATTGGGTTTCACTAGACTCCGAGAAACCAGACTTTTGACCAGTAAGGCCTTGGACACCCAAATCGATAAAACTGCTCAAAGAATTCAACCAAGGGAAAATAGGGAAGTAGCCGGTCTGGCGAGACGTGTTTTTAAGGAAGTCGGCATCGTTTCTAGATTTGACGAGGGCTTCACAATCAACCAATAAAACGTTTTTTCTATCTTGCAATGCATGATCCATGACGACCTCCTGCTTACCAATACCCTTTGGACCACGAACCACAATGAAAGTGTTTACGTTTTCGGTGAGCCATAATTTGAGCTCTTTAATCTTGTCGACTCTTTCGGACCATACATGATTGAGACCAGAGCCTGAAGAGTGAGATGATCCCATGAAACGTTTCATTCTATTGAAATAATCAGAAATCCAGCGGAAATATTTGTTGTCCTTGTAGCTCAAAGCAAATCTCTTTTCAATTTTTTCTTGAATAAAAAATTCTCTGATTGGCTCAAAGATAATAGCAGCAATTGCGAGTAACACAGTCAAAATCAATGGAACAGAAATTCTAGTATGATTGAAGATAAAGTCCTTAATCATGTTTTCTCGCATGACCCTCTGATATTTGATGTGAACAATAGTATTACCCACCTGAAAAGCATTGACACAATTTTTAGCTGAAATTGCAGACCTGAGTTTTCTAAATTTCACAATTGCATATCTCGGAACTTCTTTGGAGTCTGGGGCCTGTGGAATGATGTCGATAATAGGACCGTATCTTCTAAATAACTGATAAAGACTTTCCTCTGTCAAGTCTTCTCCGTCAAAAAGAACTTTTAACTGGTTGTTTGGATATCTTCTCAAGTCTTCCACCCAAGGAGTACCTTTGACAGGATAGCATTGAGGCTTTGGGATCAAACCAAAGTAAGGTGAAGGCGCATTCTTAGCATTTTCCTGTATTTTAGTGTTGATCTCCGGGATTGAAGAGTCAAACGGAACTTGAAACTTGACAAATACACCCCCATCTTTCGCAAAGAGCGAATTGATTGAAATACCATCAATTGGGTTAGATTCAGGTGAAGATAACTGTAGAATATGTTTTTTCAACGACTTGGTAGGTTTCTTTGGCTTAATCAAGTCGTGAACAAATCTAAAGATCCGAAAACGCGATAAGTCGAAAGGCAAAACATTATTGAAATATAACAACGTTTCCTGATTGGTCTTTTCAATAACACCAGTATCGGCGGTATCGTCAGACTCGCCCAACTCCTTGTCTTTTTGTGCAACATCCTCAGAAGCGTACCTTCTTATTGGAAATTTGAGACCTTGATGGTTTATTAAAGTGATTGTGGATGCCTTGAATGCGGAAGGCCTAGTCAAGCGGCGCAGCGAGTGTCTTAAGAATACCATTGGTGCCGGAAGTGCCATGATGGAAACTACTGCTCTAAACCTCTAGCCCTTGACTAAGGTGATAGCGCGATAGCAAAGGAGTTGTTCTAATCTATATATCTCGGGAAGGCGTTGTGCACTAGATGCTTTTGTTGCTCTATATATTGAAAGGCTTTCTATAAAACATCCACATATTATGCAGGATACTGTACCACACAGCATGGAGCTCAGGGTCACACATATCTTTTGGCACATGAACCAATTATTGGATTTGTAGGTGGCAACCACAGGGTAATTTTGAAAAATTCGCTATTGTAAGAACGACCTCACCTTTAACTTAATCAAAAGAAAAAAGAGATCGTGAAATTTTTGAAAGAATTTTTTTAAACGTACTCTATTAAGAATCTTTTCCATAAAGCGTACGTTAAAGAGGTCAACTACTGCCAACATGAGTGAAGAACCAGAAGTTTCATCTGACTTTATGTCAGCTTTGCAACAAAGCAAAGTCAAGCAACAAGAAAAAAAAGTCGTCTTGAAGTCCAAGAAGGAAAAGGAAAAGGAAAAGAAAGAAAAAGAGAAGCAAAGAAAGAAGGAGTTAGCTAACAAGAAAAAGGCCAAACAACAAGAACAAAAACAGCAACAACAAGAGCAGAACCAGAAGAATGCCGAAGCTGCTGCTGAAGCCAGAAAGGCTAAGGTCGACTCATCTTCCGCATCTCCACCACCAGCATCTGCAGGCAGCAAAAAGGCCAAAGGTAAAAAACCTAATGCAGCTATTGCTGCTTTGAAAAAGCAAATGGAATTAAGAAAGCAGCAGGAGGAAGAAGAAAGATTGTTCAAAGAAGAAGAAGAAAGATTGATCAAGGAAGAAGAAGAGAAAAGAATTCAGGAAGAGAAAAACCTTGAAGAACAAAAGAGAGCCAAGAAAGAAAAAGAAAAGGCTAAAAAAGAGAGATTGAAGGCTGAGGGCAAATTATTGACCAAGAAGCAAAAAGAAGAGAAAAAATTGCAGGAAAGAAGAAAGCAACAGCTTTTGCAAAGTGGTGTTGTTGTTGAAGGTTTGTTGAACAATAATGAAAGTGCCGAAAACAAAAAAAAGAAGGTTGTTTATGGCGACAAGAAAAAGAAGATTTCCACTGGCAAGGACAGTGCTAAGAACGAACAGGAGCAAAAACCTGCTAAGAAGACTGAAGAAGAAGCCAAGTTAGCCGCAGCTGAAGCTACTGAAGCTGATGGCGAAGAAGCTTTGGTTGATGATTGGGAAAACATGGCGCTTGAAGATGATGAGCCTGTGGCTGAAAACTGGGATGTTGAAGAAGAAGAAACCCCAGAAGCTGATGAGAAACCAGGGGAAAAAGAAGTTTCTACCGAACCATCTACTGCCACTCCAGAGCCACAGACCGTGGCAAAGAAAAGAACTGAAGCTGAAGCTGCCTCAGCTACTAAGACCAAATCTGGTAAAGGGGACTTGCGTTCTCCAATTTGCTGTATCTTGGGTCATGTCGATACCGGTAAGACTAAACTTTTGGACAAGATTCGTCAAACTAATGTTCAGGGTGGTGAAGCTGGTGGTATCACCCAGCAAATTGGTGCTACTTATTTCCCAATGAGTGCCATCAAAACGAAAACTAAAGTTATGGAAAAATACGAAGAAACTTCTTCTTTCCAGGTGCCGGGTTTGTTGATTATTGATACTCCGGGTCATGAGTCTTTCACTAATTTGAGATCCAGAGGTTCTTCTTTGTGTAACATTGCCATTTTGGTTATTGACATTATGCATGGCTTAGAACAACAAACTATCGAGTCTATTAGATTATTGAGAGACAGAAAAGCGCCATTCGTCGTTGCATTGAACAAAATTGACAGATTGTATGACTGGAAAACCATTCCAAATAACTCTTTTAGAGACTCTTTGGAACAGCAAAGTCAATCTGTCAAGAGTGAGTTTGAAGATCGTTTGAACAGAATTAAGGTTGAATTGGCTGAGCAAGGTCTTAACTCTGAATTATACTACCAAAACAAAAACATGGCCAAATTTGTGTCTATTGTTCCAACTTCTGCTGTTACTGGTGAAGGTGTTCCAGATATTTTATGGTTATTGTTGGAATTGACTACCAAGAGAATGTCTAAACAATTGATGTACATTTCTGATATTGAAGCTACTATTTTGGAAGTCAAAGTTGTTGAAGGTTTTGGTACCACTATCGATGTTGTGCTATCTAATGGTGTTTTGCATGAAGGTGATCGTATTGTTATTTGTGGCCTTAATGGTCCTATAGCTACGAATATTAGGGCATTGTTAACTCCACAACCGTTGAGAGAATTGAGAATCAAATCTGACTATATTCACCATAAGGAAGTTAAAGCTGCCTTGGGTGTGAAGATTGCTGCAAACGATTTGGAAAAAGCTGTCGCTGGTTCTAGATTGTTGGTTGTTGGTCCCGAAGACGACGAAGAGGAACTTATGGACGAAGTTATGGATGATGTCACCGGCTTGCTTGATTCTGTCGACTCTAGTGGTAAAGGTGTTACTGTTCAAGCATCTACTTTAGGTTCCTTGGAAGCTTTGTTGGACTTCTTGAAAGACATGAAAATTCCAGTCATGTCTGTTGGTTTAGGTCCGGTTTACAAAAGAGATGTGATGAAGGCCACCACTATGTTGGACAAGGCTCCAGAATACGCTGTGATGTTATGTTTCGATGTTAAAGTGGACAAAGAAGCCGAGCAATATGCTAGCGAAAACAAAATTACAATTTTCAACGCTGATATCATTTATCACTTGTTTGATTCTTTCACAGCTTACCAAGAGAGGCTTTTGGAAGAAAAGAGAAAAAATTTTATGGAATTTGCTATTTTCCCATGTGTTTTGAACACTATTCAAATCATTAACAAGAGAAACCCAATGATTATTGGTGTGGATGTTGCTGAAGGTTCCGTGCGCATTGGTACTCCAATTGCTGCCGTTAGAGTCAACCCGGAAACCAAACAAAAAGATATCTTAGTGCTAGGTAAGGTTGTCAGTTTAGAAGTCAATCATAACTCTCAAGATATGGTGAAGAAGGGGCAGACTGCTCAAGGTGTGGCTATGAGATTGGAAAACCCAAGCAGTGCTCAACCAGTGTGGGGCAGACACGTTGACGAAAAAGACAAGTTGTACTCCTTGATCACCAGAAAGAGTATTGATACTTTGAAGGACCCTGCATTCAGAGACCAGGTTCCAAGAGAAGACTGGCTCTTGATTAAATCTTTGAAATCTGTCTTTGACATTAAATAAGAGTCTATTAATCTGCTTCTATGTTTTAGTAATTCTTACGTTGGTTAACGCTTTTAATTTTCTTTTTTGCTTTCAGTTATTATTATTGTCATTATCATTTTTATTTTTTTAATCTCTGAATAATGGTTTATATTTTCCTATATATACTGTACACTTTTACATCTCTCTCGCTTTGGCATATGTCTCGATGGCAATTTCAAAAAAGGCAAATGAAACAATGACTTCATTTGAGCATTCTTATCGCTCATGTAGGTTGGGCGGCCAGACAATAATTATATAAAACAAGATTTTGAATCTTGTAACAAAACGACTGTTCCACGTCAGATATCTGCAGCGGGCGGCGCTCTTTTCTTTTTCATTTCAAGAAAATTTGTATGCATGAAAAATTATTATTAATGGGCAGGCCGGGCAACACGTGAGCAAAGGATCGGGGTGGCGTCGGGGTATTTGAAGACTACAGCGTGTTCTCAATATGGTATAAAAAGATGCGTCTTCCATTAGGCGAAAAATCGTCCCTTATCTTTTGACTGTTGAACACTCCTTACAAGCTTTTGCTCCCTCTTTAGTCTTTGTACGAAACTGATACCTCAGCCCAGTTTACAAGGCCTCTTTTCACTTCAAAATACACACTAGACCTTCCATAATGAAATTCACATTGCCTACTATTGCCGCCTTGTTAGCCGCCATTAGCCCATTAGTCGCCGCTGCTGGTGAAGCATCTGCTCCAGTCGACTCTGATGTCGTGAAGTTAACTTCCAAGAACTTTGAGAGCTTTTTACAAGAAAACCCATTGGTTTTGGCTGAATTCTTTGCTCCATGGTGTGGACATTGTAAATCTTTAGGTCCAGAGTACGTTGAAGCCGCTTCCGAATTGAAAGAAAAGAATATTCCATTGGCCCAAATCGACTGTACCGAAGAAGAAGAGTTGTGTCAATCCCAAGGTATCAGAGGATATCCAACCCTCAAAGTTTTTAGAGGCCCAGAAGATGACAAACCATACGAGGGCGCTAGAAAGGCTGAGGCCATTGCCAGCTATATGATCAAACAATCTGAACCTCCTGTCAAGGTCGGCATTGACGCTAAAGCATTGAACAAGGCTGTCGAAGAAATCAAAGAGCCACTCGTTGTCCAGATAT
This sequence comes from Saccharomycopsis capsularis, assembly GCA_031125595.1. NCBI lineage: Eukaryota > Fungi > Ascomycota > Saccharomycetes > Ascoideales > Saccharomycopsidaceae > Saccharomycopsis > Saccharomycopsis capsularis. The sequence continues at coordinate 400,636 of JASTUX010000015.1, forward strand.
TACCAAAGGCCGATAAAGCTTCCAATGAAACTTACTTCGCTATTGCTAACAGTAAGAGAGACAAATTCTCTTTCTTGTCCACTGACGACGAAGAATTGGTTCAAAAATTCAACGCCAAGAAGCCAACTTACTTGGTTTACAGATCTGACCATAAATCTGATGAAGAACCTGCTGTTTTGTCTGACAAGATTACCAAAGAAGAATTAACCGCTTTCATAAATAGCGAAGCTAAGCCATACTTTGGCGAAATTAACGGCGAAACCTTCCAGGATTACATGACCGCTAAGGTTCCATTGGCCTACTTGTTCTACAACACTCAAGAAGAAAGAGAATCATGGGCTCCAAAGATTGCTGAGCTTGCTAAAAAGTACAGAGGCAAGCTCAACTTTGTTGGTTTGGATGCCTCCAGATTCGGCAAACACGCTGAAAACTTGAACCAAGAAGAAATTTTCCCTTTGTTTGCTATCCATGACTTGGCCAAGAACGCCAAATACGGTTTGGACCAAGCTAAGGACTTGGTTATCTCTGACATAGAAAAATTGTTGGAAGACTTCCATGCAGGCAAAGCTACTCCAAAGGTTAAGTCCGAAGAGATCCCAGAAGTCCAAGAAGACGCTGTTTACAAATTGGTTGGCCACACTCACGACAAAATCGTCAACGATGATAAGAAGGATGTTTTGGTCATGTACCACGCTACATGGTGTGGCCACTGTAAGAGATTGGCTCCAACATATGAAGAATTGGCCTCCATTTACCAAAAGGACAAAGATGCTTCTTCCAAGGTTGTGATTGCTAACATTGAAGCCACTCAAAACGACGTTAATGTTGACATCCAAGGTTTCCCCACCTTGTTTTTGTACCCAGCCGGCGACAAGGCCAACCCAGTCTCTTTTGAAGAGAGCAGAGACATTGAATCTTTGGCCAACTTCATCAAGACCCACGGTACCCACCATGTTGACGGTATCGCTTTGAAGAAAGCTCAAGAGGAAGCTGGTGAAGTTGAGGACGAAGATGAAGAAGAAGTTGCACATGATGAGCTCTGAGCGGCAATACAACTTGTATTCTAGGATTTTTTTTTAATTTTTCACGTTTAACTTACTTTTTTATCTTTACTTATGATTCAGATCATGATTTAATTCGTCGGTTAGCTCGATAGTCACATAGTGTGCTATGGTAAAACAAAAAACTTTATTAGGTAATTTTTTTGCTAGGTTTCAGAATCGCTCGTAGTTGTCTTTGTCAAGTATAGCATCACATAAAGTGATGCAACAAATAAAACTTTTAGATATTTCGCAAGTTCGGTGTTTTGAGTGTAGAATCCCCAGCGTTTATGTACTGTATATCGATGTACTAATTCTCGCACCAGAGGATGTCCTGAAACGGCAGCTGGTGGAGTCTTGCTCCGAGTCAGCGCACATGCGCCGCCGGTGCGACTCATCTCGGGGAAAAATAGTGTGTGGACCTTTCAAAAACTATGGCAGACCCGCAGACCCGGTGCATAAATATATTTAAAGCAAGCTGTTTCCCCTGAATTTGTTTCTACTTTTTGGAAAATTAACATTCCCCTCATTCTCCTTTGTTATTATTGCATGCTCCATTCTAATAGCAATACGTATCTTTCAGCTATACGCATCTTTCAGCTATACGCATTTACTAGTTCTCATTACACTAGTTCATCCTTTTTCCCGGACTCTTCATATTCCTTTTTGACTAGGTCAATTTCACCTTATTACTCAACAATAATATATTCATAATGGTCAAAGCTACTGTTCTTGGTGCTGCTGGTGGTATCGGCCAACCACTTTCCTTGCTTTTGAAGCTCTCTCCATTGGTAGACGAGTTGTCTCTCTACGATATCAGAGGCTCCAAGGGTGTCGCTGCCGACTTGTCTCACGTTAATACCAAAGCCAAGGTCAGCGGATACCAGCCAAACGACCCAAAAGATGAATCTGAATTGAAGAAGGCTCTTACCGGTACCAACCTTGTAGTTATCCCAGCCGGTGTCCCAAGAAAGCCAGGTATGACCCGCGCTGACTTGTTCAAGATCAACGCCAGCATCATCAAAGGTTTGGTATCCGGTGTGGCCAAATATTCTCCAGAGGCCATCGTGTTGGTCATCTCCAACCCAGTCAACTCTACTGTTCCTATTGCTGCCGAGACTTTGAAACAGCACGGTGTTTTCAACCCAGAAAAGCTTTTCGGTATCACCACCTTGGATCTCGTTAGAGCCGAAACCTTCTTGGCTGGATTGTTGAACACCAAGCCGGAAAATGTCAAAGGTAAGATCTCCGTTGTTGGCGGTCACTCTGGCGACACCATTGTTCCATTGGTCCAATCTACTAAGCTCGGTAAGCAAGTGTCTCAGTTTTCTGCCGATAAATTTAAGAAATACGTGCACAGAGTACAGTTTGGCGGTGATGAAGTTGTCAACGCCAAACAGGGTGCTGGTTCCGCTACCTTGTCTATGGCTTTTGCTGGCTACAGATTTGCCGAAATTGTCTTAAAGGCTCTTACTGGTACCTCCACCACCAACGAGGCTGAATACATCCCAGAAGCCGCCTTCGTCTACTTGCCGGGCGTCAATGGCGGTAAGGAAGTTGCCGAGGCTACTGGCGTCGACTACTTTGCTGTGCCGATTGTCTTTGGCTCCGGGGCCCGCGTGCAAAAGGTGCTTAACCCATTGACGCACTTGACTGGCGCCGAGAAGGAGTTGGTCAACGTTGCTTTGAAGGGATTGAAGCCGTCCATCAAGAAGGGCGCAGACTTTGTCAACGGCGCTCCAAAATTATAAGCAATTAACTTGTTACAAACAAGTTTCATTGCAATGGCCGCCTATGATTTGAATAAAATGGACGGATGGGACTTTTAATTTTTCCTGAAAAGCTCCGAGGTTCGCACCAGTCTTAATAATTACGTCAATGTATTCCGGGTGAGTGCTAAAACATTTTCGCTGTGCTTTCTCTATTTATATAACAAAGCTTTGACACAGTCTGCGTGCGGGACGTTGCATGGCTTTGCTGTTTTGATTTATGAATGAATATTCGCTTTTGGTGTTGGCTGATTTGTGTTCCGGGATCGTAAGAGCAAAAGCCAAACGGTGTAGATTACAATCGGAGTAATTGACGTTTGAAAAGCTCGGGCGTTAACTAGAGAAGGTTGTGTCGGTACCAGCGAGATGTTGCAAGAGCACGCTGAGCGCATTCCTTGTCTCCTACAAATTTTCCCGTCGTCAATGACACTTCCATCTTTGGAAACCACCAGCTATTTATATCTCGGCGCATTTAATATTTCATCTATAGATAGCTTGCCATCGAGAAGTAAAGTTCTGACTTGCTGAGGTCGTTCATGTCCGGTTGGCGCGGAAGGAACCTCAGGGCTTTTGCTGTGGAACTGGTTACGAGGCCTCGTGACATCAAAATTACCGGGATTTTATGACGTAGTCGTTTTGGAGCTTTTAATTTTATAGTCCCGGAGCTCTCAATATCGCCACATTTTCCACATATAGAATCGAGACTGTTGGAATGGCCGCAGAAGATCAGCTCTCACTTCGCTTTGCGAGCCGCGTGGAACGTTCAGTGGTAGGTTATTTGTTCTCGCAACTCACAGCCATGGACGCCTACTGGTGTCGCTGGGACAATAGACGGTTCGGGTCCTGCGTGATGTATGCCAGCAGCGCCCGGCCTTGTGCTGGAAGAGGCCACGCAGGCCGTTTCCTAGCTATCAGGGTCGCGGACAAGAAGCGAAAGAAATACGCTGTGAGCGGCCCGGCAAGCACTGCGTTCTGATTGGAAGGCAAACATAAAGCAGAAGGAGAAGTCGCCGTTACCAGGAAGGAGGGCGTGATGGCCTGTATGCTACTATATTTACAACGCATGTAGGACGTGTATAGGAGCCCCGTAGCAGCGGAACACGATGGCGCTGCGGGAGGAACGAAAATAACGGAATCTTGCAAATGTCCAAGTTGGGATCTTTTCCAGGATATTGTTCTCCTACATGGCGGTCCGCCTCATTTTCTCCTAGGTTTTTCTATTAAGGTCATCATCCCCTAACTGTTCTTTGTTCTATTTTGCTTTATTTCTTCTGCTTTTTTTTCACCTCTAGATTTGTTTTAGTTTGTTCATCATTTGTTGTTGTTTTTTCAGTTTACTTTACACTGTTTTCCTCTATTTCCTCATTCCTATTGATGGAACGCTGACCCAGGCATTTTGCACCAGCTAGTAACTAAGCGCCCACACTAGAAACGCGTCACGGCACATTTCGACCTAGCATCTCATTAACCACTCTATTGGCCATCAGTTTTAAAGAACAACAATGTCATATGGAAACTTCAATACCCAGCTGAATCAAACTTATTCGTCAAGCGGGGCTCCTCAGCTCTCCAGAAACAATTCACAGCCCATAGACAAACAGGTTTCGCTAGAGAGACATCAATCTATAGCATCTGTCAGCTCTACAAACACAGTAGTAAATTCAGGCAATTTGTTAGACCGCTTGAACTTTGACGACGACCTTCCATGGGAAAAAGAAGATGACAAAAAACCCATAGACCATCGCGACCTTCGCATAAACTTGCAACAAAAACGTCAACCTAGTGGAGCTGGCCTCAACTATGCTAGACAGCAAAGACTACCTCAATCGCAGCAGCCTTTGTCTCGAGTTGGCAGCTTTACAAAAGGCGGCAAGGCCTGCAGCTCTGCAGCCGCTAAAAATGATCATGCCACTGATAATAACGGCGATAACAAGCGGTCAAGCAAATTCAGCAGCTTGCGCAATTCCTTGAGATTAGGTAACAAGGATAAAGGCTCCAATGACGCTTTGGATATTGCTGCACAAACTGCTGCTGCTTTGGGCTCAACGGTGAACCAAATTGAGAACCGGGTCGTGGTGGGCCATGCAAATATCAATCAGCAGGACTACGCACAAGCGACGCTTGAAATGAACGAGGATGAAGACGAGGGTAATGAGGAGTACGGCTACTCCCAGCCTGAGGTGACCCCCAGCTTGTACTCAAACATGGGTGTTTCCAGCACTCAAGTGTCGGACTTGCCCATAAAAAGAGAGGACCCAAATGAGATCCGTGTTAAGAAGGCGGCGCAGCTACAAAAGGAAGGTAAACCTAGGGAGGCTGCTTACGAGCTCAGCATTGCCGCTCATCACGGAAGCAAGACTGCCATGTTGTTGTACGGCATCTTCTTGCGTGTGGGGCATGGTTTGAAAAAAGACGCAAAGCAGTCCTTCCTATGGATAGCAAGAGCTGCCGGCTACGACTTGATCTTGAATGCCAACTCCGACTACTCGGTAAACCCTTCAAAGTTGACCGAAGAAGGCATTCCAAAGTCTGCGCCGGAACCAGAAGCCAGAGCGTATTATGAGCTCGGAATTGCATTCTTGAATGGCATAGGCACAGAAAAGGACGAGAGCCGAGCATTGCAGTTTTTGGAAAAGAGCGCCAGCTTGGGCTATGTGGACGCCATGACACAGGCGGGAATGCTTTGGTACAAAAAGGGACCTCATGGCAGAAAAAAAGACTTGCACAGAAGTGCAGCATGGTTACGATTCGCAGACAAGAAGGGCGCCGACAACGTTGGAACCAGCTGGATTTACAAGGACAAGTATATGCGCAAGCAGTGATTGTCGAGAGAGCCGTGGTACTATTGCCCGAGAAACGTGTAGTTGTGCAAGGCTAATAATCCTTGATTTGGTTTTGGTGTGTCCCGGTGCTGGAGTTGGCCTGAGTTAAAGGCAAAGTGGGGAATCCCGGTGATTAACGTACTTCTGCTATGCCTTAATCATGTGAAGACTATGCATAGATGATGGTAAATGCTATTGCCCTAGACCTTTGCTTATTTTTTCCTTTTTTGTTGTAGATACGATAACAAACTAAAAGCGTCCTGGTCGTGCGGTAATAAACACTCGATACCAGAGGAAAGTATCGCTACAAGTATGGCTTGAAAAAGCGGTTGCCGGATTCAACAACAGAAAGTCCGGAAGCCAACAGATTACCAGGTCCCTCTCTCCGCTTTGCGTTGTAGGATGCCGACAAGACCGGCCAACAGCCGCACCGGCGACTACTACCTGCCGCCCGGTGGCCGCCTCGCCGCGGCCGAGAGCGCCAACGAAAGTCGGAGAGAGAAAACAGCTGCGTCTAGAGCCCCTCACCCCGGCGCCAAGACACATAACCCCAGGCACTACACTGCGCCGTTGCCCGCCATGGGAGTTCGGACGGAGAAAACCGAATGCGACGGTCACTGCTTTTTCCCAACACGCGGAGCCTGGTGCTGGAAGGCCTCCACCGGCTGCTGCCAGCTTGTTTTCTTCTTCTTCTTTTATCATCACACTGCCCTTTCCTGCTCCTTGCAACAAGGACATTTCCTCTCCGCCACCACACAATCGCACCCATGTCTGCATTCAGAAGATTCCTAAACTCCGAAACCGGTCCTAGAACCGTCCACTTTTGGGTATGTGTTCTCTCTCCTGACCGCAATTTGAAATCAACGGAAATCAATTGGCGGGCATTGGCCGCTGGCGAGCTCTGGTTGCTTTGCTATAAATGCCATAAGCTCCCGCCCCATGCTTAGTATGCCAATGTTCAGGGCCGATAGCCGATGTCCAATCTGCCATTGAGACAGGAAAGGCAGAAGGAAAAGGGGCTCTTCTTTTTTCTTTGCGGTAGTTAAACTTTAACGTGCCGATAGCACTTGTTTTTAGTTGAGCTTCCAATACTAACAATTGGTTACTGCAGGCCCCAGTTTTAAAATGGTCTCTCGTCATTGCCGGCATTAACGACATCAAGCGCCCAGTGGAGTCTCTCTCCGGCACCCAGCAGATCGCTCTCTGCGCTACCGGCGTCATATGGACCAGATGGTCGCTCATCATCAAGCCGAAGAATGTATTACTCGCTTCGGTGAATTTCTTCCTTGGCGGTGTGGCCGGATACCAGTTATCCCGTATAATCAGGTACAGGCGCGACCAGGGTGACTCGGTTGGCGACATTGCCAACTATATTGTAAATGGCCCTCAAAAGAAGGCTGTCGCTGCTCCTGGCGGTAAGGTGTCCGACCTTGTCAAGGACGACAAGATTGTGGAAAACTTGAAGAACTGAAGTGACGAGCAGAAATGAGAACAATGATGACGATGCCAGCAGCCACAGTCGCTACAGGTGATTATAGATATTTGAACGCAAACAATAGAGTTGTTTCGGGAAAGTATGGCCAGGGTCACCGCTTTTGCGCTGACAATTGCGGTGCAAGGGGCACTAGAGGTGTATTCCGGATACAACGTATACAAGTACGGTAATGAAATGCTTTTTTTTGTTCTATATATATGAAATTATATATACTAATGAAATTCAATTTGATCCATTAATATTCCCAACTGATTGTTCTTCATTTCATTTTATTCCTTGTTTAACGTTGTAGATATCTCTGCGCATACCATGGGGTTACAACATAAATCTTAAGAACGTACCTTCCAGTTGGCACCTGCCCCAGGAGAAAGGTATAGTCCATCATGAACATAGATACAGAGCCCGCAGATTTGGCAGCGCTCATCAAAGAAACAGGCAAAGATAACGCATGCTCTCATCTGCATAGTATTTTCAACTTTCAAGTGGCTTCATAAACAGTTTATTCGGCGAAAAATCAGTCATTGGGGGTGTAAATGGCAAGTCGAAAGTATATGGCCAACAAGAAAAAAAATAGTCATACGATTCGGCCTTTAATTTAGACCTTAAATGCACACACAGACACACATACGCACATGGCTTTTAGCTTGACAGTGGGCGAAAAAAGGCTCAGCAGGCAGTTTCTCCAATTTTAGTAAGGACGTCCAAAGGGGCTCCCTTGTATACTGTCTTGGGAGGATATGCTTACTGAAAATTCTATTTTTTTTACAACATCAAATGAACTTGTATATGTAGTCTTTGAATTTTGTCAGTTCCAAAAGTATATTTCTTTTAACTCAAAAAGAAAATGCCGAGTTTTATGGTAGTAGTTTTTGCTGAAGTTTAGCACAGGGTGTTCTGTAGTGAAATAGGATGCAGGACAGTTGTTTGTTCATGTTAAGAGCATATATTGGAATATATGCGCCAAGCAGTCATCCAATTCTTTGTAACAGCCAATTGCAGTTGATGATCCCTTTTTGAATATTTGTGTTTAAAGTCTGTTGAGAATTTAATTTTTCCTATGAGTTTATCGCCATTTCGTAGCCTATTATCTTAAGCACCCTTTTCGTAAAACTGAAAGAATAAATCAGTTTGACAAAAAAAGGATTTTAAAGTGTAGTAGTTGATTTTCATCAATACCCATATCGTCAAAAGACTTTATTTGTGAATTTATTGAAATGCAAATATCCATATTTGTCATTCGTGATATGTTTTTTTGTACAGATGTAGAGCAAAGTCAAAACTCCAATAGAAAATAGCAGAATTGCTAAAGGGAGAAACACCGAGTTTTTTAAATTATCGCCATGGTTTGGCCTTGAAAATTTTCGGAGACGAAAGTGTTTGCGGTAAATCTTTCCCTCTAGAATTATTGCTACAGTGAACCAAACAAACAACATTTCGTACCCTCTGAATGCTCTCTATATAAACTAAAACGCAAACTGAGACACCCAGTCCCTTTCAAATTCTAAACCTCAAATAGACTCACTACAACCTATAGCATAAACTCTGCATGCCCGTCAAATCATTTTTAACAGAGCGTCGCGTTCCCCACAGCCTAAAAAAGGAACAGAGATCACACGCTTTTCGACAACAACCGGCGGCCCGCATGCTTGTACGTTCTAATGCCTGAGACCGTTTCCCGCTTCGACCCTTGCGTGAGATGAAAGCAAAATGTCAAGACACGCGGAGGCGCAACTTTGGAAGCGCTCTGTTGAGCAAACATATGTACCTCGAACATGGCATCTCAGAGATGATAATAGAGAAAAAGAAAGACATCATGTAGAGTATATCGAGTGCTGCTTCTAAGCAAGCAAGAGCAGAAATAGGACATGGTAGAATCATCAGCATCTGTTCCAACATGCACCAGGACAGCTGCCTCATATTTAGAATGAAATGGGCATTGAGCAATGGCACATTCCGCTTTAACTTATGCTCTACCATAAAAAATAAATTTAACCAGTAAATGTGATTTTCGTTTAAAGTTAATGATAACAAGAGCAGCTGATACCGGCTTTATGGCATTCTTGACTGGTAGGAGCCTAGCTATTCGCGAAGGCTCTGCCTTGCTGCACAGTACCGTATATTAACGCCGAAGCGAGATCAGTCACGCCGTACAGCGCAGCGCACCCGCCCACACCGACACCGACACCCACACAAAAACAGTGCGGCGGTGTTGCTGTGCGCATGCTTGAAGTACACGCATAGTGCTGTGCGGTAAGTACATGGGACAAGAGCGCACTTTGTGTGCTTCAAACATAATTCTTGGAATCTGCTGGCACTGTGCTACGATTTACAGGAAGACATCGGCATGTAAGGGTCATGCCAATTGACAAGAGATTGGATTGTGTATGAAGTAAGGAACCAAAAGAGAAATCTGTTTGTAATACTGCGGCTCATGTGTATCTGCAGGGCGCGACTTTCGTCTACGATTTATTCGCTTCTCTCCTTTCTATCTTGCCCTTCTTTTATGATCAAGTGGTGTTGAGCCGGTTGTATGTGATTTGAACTGGCGGAGACACCTATTCGGCTCATTTTGGAGCATTAGATGAATTTCATTGGAGCAACAAAAAATAGCTATAATTCAGGAAAATTCTTTATCTCAGGCCCCTTTTTTGGGAAGATGTGCGGCATACAGAAAAAACATACATTGAGTGCAATTTCACTTGCAAAAAAGTAAAGACACAGCAGCCGTTTGCTTGCCTTTTTTTAAAATTGTCAGGGATAATGTTGACGAAATCGTATGATAAAAGTCTGCTATTATGGAAGCAGCGCATCACTTGATTGGCTAAAAAGGCAACCAGAATAGAAAGATAGGTTGTGTAAATGTAACCATAATTACCTGGAGAGCACGATCAATGTGTACCCTGCCTAAGACGCTTTAATATCCTCAAAATAGAAAACAATATAGCTGTCCCTGTGTTGCAGGTAGGGCACTGGTACTTCAAAACTTGCCTATGGAAAAATTGATATCGATTTGGCTTGCCAATGAATTGTCGCAACTCAAATATAACGGCCTACCTTACAGCTGATGCAAAACAAAAACGAATAAAAAAAGAAACAGAAGTAAATTAATATCTGCCTTGAACAAGGCTCTCCACCTACCATAATTTGGCAAATCTGTAAAGGCAAAGGTTGCTAGCTAAAGATCTAACGTCTATTAAGATAGCTTCGGCTGAATGGTGTAAAAGTTTTTCAGTCATGGCCCAGTTAAAAAGCACGCCCAAATCTAACGCTATAGGCTAGCCCAAGATTGCCAATGAGTGGCCAGATTGTAATTCCAGGAAAAGTCCCAATTTGATCTTCACGAGGACATTGTAAAGTTTTCTGAGTTAGTCTGACCCTGTAAGTCTTGGTGCAACAAACGGCTACAAACTAGCAACCAGCTGCAAGTCTTTTTCTCAGGTACTAGGATTAATCGCCAGACATTTGGGTATGTGGAAAGACTAAAACTGCCACCTACAAATACGTATGAGAAGAGAAAGGTTAGCCCATGCTATGTAGGCGCCAAGTCTACAGCTCGCGTCGTGCTGATTACAGGACAGATTTACGAGTCCTGACATCTCATAGAGCACAACACGAACAAGAGAATATGTTTCATTTTCGTCAGGATCACAACTAAAAGCATAGCTTGCAATAAAAATAGAATTGATAGAATAAGCGCTGTTCTAGTTTCTTGGGATGAGGCACCTGTGTTCTGAGAGGATTAATTTCGAACAAATTTCGCAGACGCGTTGCAATTTGCCACTTTCTAGCAGTCGAATCGTACTTTTGACGGACTTGTGCCGAACTCATCTGTCGTGCAGTTTTACCTTTGTGTCCAGTTGGGCAGCCAGAGCTCTGTGTTGACTCTCGGTGCCGAGCGTCATGGGAGCCGAAATCATTCGTAACGGAACAACTCGACAATAAGGCAGGCTTGTTACAAACGCTCGCCTGGCCTCGGTGGGCGGAGGCACTGCGTCTAAGATGACGACAGCGTTTTGCCGTGAATAGTATCTAGGTTGGGGCTGGCAACAGCAGCAGCAGCAACGAACCACTTTGTCGGGGCCGGTCCTTGGCTCCTGTGCGCTGTTCGAATAGATGTATTCTGGCACCAGCAAGCGCTGCTGATCTCACGGCACAGAAACCAGGCGTCTAAGAGAACCGCTGCCCTCGGAATAAGCGGAGCGCCTGTAGTGAGCGCAGACGGACTCATGCCGGGTGGAAACCTTAAACTGCTAGCACTGCGCTCCTGGGCGATCGTGCTCGCGCTCATTCGCCCGTTTATTCGTTCCCTCTAGAGATCCTCGGCGGCTCCTTCTGCCAGACTATCCCCAAAGGCCGCCTCTGGTCCCGCTGTTGCGCGCGTCGTTGTCACACATTGCGTGGGCTTGGTGGCTCGTTATTGCTGAGCTCCTTCAGGGCCCCTTCTTTGGTGGCTCGCTTGCTTTTTGAGCAAACCTTACACGGGAACCCCCATGTTATCGTGTACGGGAGGATGGCTGGCTTGCACAGAGCAATCGCCCACTCTTTCGCCTCGTGAGGGCTGCGGAGCCTCGCGAGCCATTTATTCCAGAGTTGGGAACTAAGCGCTCCGACTACGCAAAAAAATTATCCAAATCGCTAAATTGCAAAACGTTTATTATACAGAGTCTCGTTGGCTGGTTCGCACTCACTCGTGCTAGTAACATTACAAAATACCGAGGTTTCGTTTTCTGTAGCATAGGACATGGGTAGAAAAAAGAAAAACCAAAAAAGATAAAACACTGGCCGCATTTTGCATTCGGCACTGTGCGCGCGAAAGCGCAGCATCCAGCATGAACGCGCAAACAGGACATAAGGGAAGACTCACCTTGGCCTGCGACGGGAAAATTTTTAATAGTTTTTGTGTTTTACTCAATTTTTCGCGCCATCTCCATCTTTTCCATCTGCAACACGTCCTAATTGCATCTCGTGGACCTGTCGCGGTTGGACATAAATTACACTTTTAGGAAGCCTAAGAGCCCGGCGTGCTATCTCATTATTAAAAATCGAGACGCTCTGTGGGATAGCTAAAAAGATACCGTTTATTGTCGAGCGTTTGAAATTCACATAGTATAACGATCTATTTTAGAAGTTCTTGTTAGTAACAGCGACCAGGTGATCTGGCATATGTAACCCGTTGCGACTCTAGGCAGCTTACGTCTCCAGGTGCGCTAATGCGCCTTTTTGCTTTGTTGAATGCACAATGTCTTCGCATTCTAGCTGCGACCCAATGCACATCACGGAACAAAAGAACAAAAGCGGCTGAGATTCGAGGGTGCAACCACAAATTACCCGGCGGGTATCTGAGAAAAAGTTGCAATTCTAGAGAAAAAAGTTCCTCACCTTCTTCCCCCGGCATCTTTTCTTTTTCCCTTTCGTGCTCTACGATTGTGGAAAATTTTTCGTCGGGAGAAGAAAAAAATTACTCAGTAAAATAGCGTTATTGATTCGAGGTTTTGTAGTTTCCGGTGAAAAGGAATTGGTTTGGTAGAGAAAAGAGCTAGAGGATACTGTTGCATTATCACAAATTGGACACTATTAGTGGTATTGAAATTAAGACGCCAGTTCCTACAGTTGAATAGCATTTAATTTTACTTTTTTTCTTCTGTGATCCTGCTGCCTGCCGCATTTGTTACCTGTGTGAAAGAACATTTTGTTTTTCCTTTTATTTTTTTTCAAAAATTTTGTACACCGTCATTAATACTTTTTTATTCAGCATCCAATTTTTTTTGCTTTTTTTACATTATTTTTATTTTTATCGTTGAGTTCTTCTTTTTCTTCTCCTTGTCTTAACACTTTTGACTGCCTGGATTGTTTAACCTCTGGTTGGAATAGCAAGAAAGGTTTGTGCTCGAGAATCTAAGAAACACATCATTTTTTGCTGGGAAGTATCGCGCCAGTCATGTCCACGGAAGTCACAAACCAAGCTGCCCAAGTTGCAACCTCTCCAGGCGCGCAAAACGCGTCGACCCAGGCCGCTCAGCAACAGATCCAGCAAGCTCAACAACCACAGCAACCCCAAGTCGCCACTACCGCTGACTATAGGGGCTACCAAACTAGTTATCAACAGCCAGCTGCCCAGACAAACCAACAATACAACAATGGCTATTACCGTAACTACCCGGCTACTAATGGATACTATCCAGAGCAGTACCAACAATACTATCAACAGCAGCAGCAACAGCAGCAACAGCAACAGCAACAGGTCCAAAACTCGTCCGCCAACACGTTAGCTCAGCCTCAGTACTCTACCAATTATTACTCCCAAGCGTTGCAGCCGGCAAGCCAACAACAGTTTTACAAGACTGGCGCCACAGGCACCACCGCCACCGCCGGCGCTACCACTGCCCCATATGACTACGCTAGATATGGTTATGTCCAAGGTTATCCTGTTTACCAGACTGCTAATGGCCTTGCCTCCTCTCTTAGCGCTGCCGCTGCACCAATCGCGGTTACCCAAACAAGCGCCTCAACCGTGGGCCAAATTCAACCTGTTGGTTTGAGACCGAGAGTCACCACTACCATGTGGGAGGATGAAAAGACCATGTGCTATCAAGTCGAGGCCAATGGTGTTTCTGTTGTCAGAAGAGCTGACAACAATATGATTAATGGCACCAAGTTGTTGAACGTAGCCCACATGACCAGAGGCAGAAGAGATGGTATTTTGAAATCCGAAAAAACCCGTCACGTTGTAAAGATTGGCTCTATGCACTTGAAAGGTGTCTGGATCCCATTTGAGAGAGCGTTGGCCATGGCCCAAAAGGAAGGCATTGTTGACTTGTTGTATCCTTTGTTTGTCAGAGACATTAAGAGAGTTATTCAACAAGGCTCTGTCCAAAACGCAGCTAATGGCGCTTCTACTGCTACCGCATCACCAAATGTCGCTGCTACCGTCACTGGCACCAACGCTACATCTACTGTCAGCAACTCACCAGCTGCTCAAGGCGTTCTGAACCCGCAGACCACTCAGTGGAACAGCGCTTATCAGCAAGACGCGCAGCAGTCGCAAGACGCGTTAAGCGCCACCACCACCGGCGCTTCGGCCGCGCAAGGTACTACAAACCAACAACAAAGTTATTTCCAATACCCATACAATGGTTACTACCATTATAATGGCTACTATCAACCACAACAAGGTCAACAGCAGCAATCTCAACAGCAATCTCAACAACAAGCTCAACAACAGCAAGCTGCTAGAAACTCCACTCAAGCGCAATATGCTGGCTACTATGCTCAAAACGGCGCTGCCGCGCAAGCAGTTGCTCCTACTGCCCCCCACACTGTTTCTCCATCAGCCAACAGCGCTAGCGCCAGCACCCAAGCTCCACAGGACCAATACAATGCTGCCTCCACTTCCAACACCTCAGTCAAGAGCGAGGTGAAATGATGCCACCAATGCATTTTCATTCCTTTTTTTAATTTAAAAACTTTTCCATTTTTCTTCTCGCATGTCATTTTTTTCTCTTGCATTTTAAAAATCTAATCTCATACATTTTTTCATGCTCAAAGTTTTGAATTGATTCGAAAGCATAGAAGAAAAAGGGGGCACATTTGGCACGTTTGTTTGTACTAAGACAAACGCGTTGTGTAAATTATTTTTGGTGGTGGCAAAGATCAGTGGAACGAGTACTGTCAAAGAGTACACAAAGTGACTACAGAAACAATAAGCCTTTTATGAAATACCCAAGAAGAAGCTTTTTTCTTGTTGAATGTCCGATTTCTTGGATAGCTAGATTTTTCCCTTTTTATTTTTGCCTTACTTTTTACATGCTGCTTTTCTGGTATAGCCTCATCAATAAACTTCACTATATAAATGCTCTTTTTTCTGTTCTCTTCCTCCAGCCATGACATGCTGCAACGAACCTGCATTTTGTGCTGTAGTCGTGGGCGCTCAAAGCTCGCAAGCGCTGAGTGAGCTTCCGCAGACTGCAGAGGGCGTGTGCTTCGATGGATCGGGCATCGCGGTGCTGTGCGCTACGGCAACACAACCTTGCAAAGAGACATTCCACAGGACATCCCGCGCGCCCAGCGAGCTCGTAAAAACTCGCTGCCAAAGCGCGGCAGCAGGATAGCAGCACAAGCCTGCTGTAGTGCTGCAGCGTCGCTGCGCTAGCCGAACCTACATCACATCAAGCGGCGGACTACAGAGCATAGAGCGCAGAGTACAGAGTACAGAGTACTAAGCACAGAAGCGTCTGCTTTTTTCTGAGCACTGCAAGCTGGCTCTTTCCGCAGTATGCGCAAGCGTGTTTGGATGTTTTGAGGTGATGGCACTTGTTCAAGGGAGATAAGTGCGTGTCCTGACTAGAAGTGTAGAAGGCCAAGGACTCCCGGATGTAGAGTTGCAAAAAAGGTGGTGTTGTAATATGGGTTCCGGGTACGCGCTCTTGATGAGGGGAAAAGAGAGCCCGTACTAGAAGGGCCTACTGGCTCGGCGCTTAGGAACGGAGAACAAAGAACAAAAAACAAAGAACAAAGAACAAAGTACAAAATACAAAGTGCAAAGAACAAAGAATAAGGAACAAGGAACAAGGAACAAGGAAGAGGACAATAGAAATAAGAATAGGAAATGGGCGAGGCTGTCACTTGGAGTGCAGGGACGGTGTGCGGGTGGTGCAGGATGGGAAGACGCCAACAAGCTTTGTTGTTGTGGTGTCCAGGGGAGGGGTGTTCTTGTTTAAATAAAAAGGAGGATGTGAATTTTTGATGTTACAAACAAGCAACATTATGTTATAATGCTGCCTATTTTTGGACACGTTTTAGACACTTGCGTAAAATTGATGCTATGATTATACAATACTATACAGTTTTTTGATGAAAATTGAGATGCTGGTTCTATACTATAAGGCTATATTACTGTTAAAACTTTGTTGAGTTCAATTCGTTCTTTGTTAGCTTCTTTTGTTTCCCTTGACAAAATACTCCCCCTCGTCCAAATCGTCGAAGCAGTACATCTTCACGTTACCGCTGTCGTCCCCTGCGGCAAACCGGCTGTCGCTCAAGCCAATGCTGCTGATGGCGGCATTGTGGCCGCCAAAGGTGTGGATGCACTTGCCGGACTGCAAGTCCCAGACCTTTACCAACTTGTCGTGGGCGCCACTGACGATTCTAAAGTTGTCGGCGGCAATCGACCACACACCCTCAATGTGGCCAAACTGGGTGCGGATGCACTTACCGGTCTTGACGCCCCAGACCTTGATCTGGTTATCAAGACCTGCGGAGAGAACGTGGGTTGGGTAGTTTGGGCCGCTAAGGAGCTGATCGGTTTCGTTTTGCATTTCGTCGCCGCTAGGGAAACTTTCGAAATCGTCGGGGGTGCTGCGGTTCGTGGTGCTGCCGGTGCTGGGAGCAGTGTTCAAGGTTGCAGATAGCCCGCTGTTTAGGAGCAGATTGCTGTTTTCGTTATTATTATTATTATTATTATTATTATTATTATTATTATTATTATTATTGAGATTGCTACTGCTTTCGCTGCTATTGCCGATACTATGGGAATCGCCATTGACTATTTCATCTCCCTTTTCGGCAGCTGGATCTTCGCTTAAGACGTCCTTGACAGTTAAAGGAACAACACACTGGACCTGGCCAATGTGGCAATTTTTGCCATTGAAAATACGCAAGCAGTTGTTGGTGGTAAGACTCCATAATCTTATAGTACAATCGTCACTGGAGCTAATGACGGTATTTGAGGGCGCGTGTATTTTGACACAGTTGACCCAGTCGGTGTGGCCTCTGAGAGAGTGGCAGGTTCTGGTCTCCACATTCCATACCTTGATGGTTTTGTCAGCTGATCCGGACACGATGGTTTTGCCGTGGACGTCAACGCAAATGACCGCGTCGCTGTGCCCGCGGTAGGTAGATATGCACTGCCCGGTTTTGTAGTTCCAAATCTTAATGGTGGAATCCAAGCTCCCCGTGATGGCTTTTTTGTCGTCAAAGACAATACTGCGGACGCCCCTGGTGTGTCCAATAAGAGTTTTTAACACATTTCCGGTTCTAATATCCCATACCTTGGCAGTGCAGTCGTAGGAGCCGGTAAATAGGTACTTGTGATTGTATTGGAGACAAAGAATGCCGTCAGTGTGTCCCTTAAACTCTTTGAGTTTGAAAATGCCTTTTCTCCAGTTTCGCTCAACCTTAAAACGCTCACTATAAACTGATTTCCACGGTCTGGTTTTTCTCGTTTTCACTGGTGGCGCTTCGAGCGCTGCGCTATTCTGGGACACTTCAACTTGTTCAATGCTTCTTTTGGACGCGCAGCTGGAGTCAAGCAAGCTGTGAATAGGTAGCTTGCTCGTGCTAGGTGCCGGAGGCACCGAGAGGGTTGCTGATTGACTCACGGACCAGGCGGAAGGAGCTCTCGGCTGTATTGCTGTTGTCACCTGTGGAGCTGGGACGTGATTCTGGCTGTTGATATGGTTATTGATTGCGAGGGGCCGACTGGTAGACACCGAGTTGCCCATGTACTCTCTGGCTCTCTTCATGTGCATCAAGGGCAAGCCCCAGCCGCAGTTGGGGCACTTTCTATCAATGTGCTGCTCGCAGAGATGATGCCATACTCTGTCGTCGTCCGCGAGACGCTTCCACGTCTTGGAGACTTGGGCAGCATTGCAAAGGGATGCACAGTCCAAATAGCAGAGGATCTTGAGGGAGAGCTCCACAGGTAAGGCGTGGATAAAGTCAATCTTGATGAGCTCCTTAACCTCGGAGGAGATAAACGAGAGCTGCGGAAAACAGCACTGCGAGAGAAGGCCCTTGAGAATGAGTACGCGCTGGTCGGCGGGGGCGGCGGAGAAGACGGACCATATGTTCGAGATCACCTCCTGGTCTCTGTTAGGGAGTTTGTCGATGGTGCGCTGAATTTCTTCCATGCGCTGCTGGTCGGCCTCTTTGTTGCACTTGATGTCCGGGTTGTGGCGGTAGCAGTAGCGATGGTAGTTGTCCCTCATGAGGCGCTTGTCGTTGGCGGCGGGGATGTGCTTGGAAAGAAACGGTGTGATGGGGTCCTTCTTCTTGTCTGCCATGGCGGTACTGCTGGTACTGGTGGTGCTCTGAGTGCTCTAAATGCGCTCTGTGCTCTGTGTATGATGAGATCTCCCTAAAAGTGCTGGCGAGACAGAGAGGAAGACTCGTTTTTAAGAGCGATAATGGTGGCCAAAACAAGAAGAAAAAGAAGCGCTGCGCTGTGGTGGCAGCTGACCCAAGCGCACGTGAAATTGCTCGCCGCACAGGGCCTGAAAAACACAGAAAACGGCAAAATCGAGAGAAAACAGGGAAAAATGAGAGAAAACAAGAAGAAAAGGGAATAAACACAGCAAACGAACCCACCCTTTGCAAAGCATCCCTTGGCCAGACAGCCGTCGTTCCCTCCGCAGCCACAACTCTTCTTGCTTAGACCACACCACCAGGGTGTGTCTTTGTGTGTCTTTGTGTGTGCAACTGTGTCTACATGTCTGACAGGGTTCCAGCGGTCCGCAGTGTGCTGGGCACTTCCGCGTCTGTCGTCATACTCCTGATTCCGTGGTGAGAACGTCCCCTCTTTTCCCAAATGGGCGCTGGGGCATCGAGCGTGGCTATCTTGTCCCGGGATCAGTACGTGTGGCCGTACCAGCGTCCGTTTCCAGCATCCCTGTCTTCGTTTCGTAGGTTCGCGCCCAATGAAGATATAAGGAGCGCCGTTAGTGGTGGAACCGAATTCGCCTCGCTGACGTCTGTGTTGGACGGATGCCTTTTGCATGTAGCACTGCTGTCTGAGTAGTGACATTGTTTCGTGACAGGTGCTGAGATCTTTTGCTGGATTGTGGTTCGAACATCCTATGTCGCAGCAGACAAGCTCCAACGGCACGGGTAATTGAAATATCCCATGTCCTTGATCTCGTCCAACCTTAGAAGCAGCCCGCAGTCCGCAGACTTTGAGTCACTGCTACGTTTGTAAAAACTACCCAAAACTCCATCGCAAAGCCTGGGAGCAAAAGAAAACGAACATTGAGCTGAAAACTAGTAATATTGAGCAAAAAACGCAAAGAAAGTAATAACTACGCTTGCAGTAATCAAAAGACAACAGTAACAAAAACTATAACAATACGCCCATACCAAAGTCAACTTGACCAGTCATGGGCACGACATAACAAAAATACTCTTCAAACCTTAACGGTCCTCAAAGCCCCATTCTTTTGGTAACGTAGCTCTGTGCCAACACACCAAAGGAAAGTGCCAAGCCGTCCTTGATCCATTCCTTGACCCAGTCAGCTGGTTCAATGCCATCGTCTTCAGTGTTTCCGCCGGCATACTTGTTGACCTCCTTTGAAGACTGCTCTTCTTCGGCAGGTCCCTTCTTCTCTGCTTTTTTATCATTCACAGAGTTGGTAATGAGCCATCTTGCCCATTTCAACGGGAATGGCTGCGATTTTGTCACTATCGAAAACTTATGTTCCAAATCCTTCAACGTGATTAAAAACTGGAAACTTTCAGTGTTAGACTCATCGATCTTCACAATCTCCTCGAAACTGGAGCTGTAAGTCTGAATGTTTCTGTCCTGCACCACCGGCAAAATGTTCAAAAAGATATGGGACACATTGCCTGCAGCCCTTTGCTGCTCTTCGTCTAGCTCTCCGTGCTCAACCTTGGCCTTCTTTTCTTCCTTTTCCTTCTTCTTCAACTGCATGAGTGTCTTGATGCCGTCATCAATGTTCGCAAATGCCAACTTTTCCGCATCCAACACATTGCCTCTGAAAAAATCAATCTGCTTCGGTTTCAAGTCATTGTCCTTGTTGGTCAAACTGGCCAAGTCCAAAATATTCAACAATCTGGAAAAGTTCTTGGAATTGACAATCTCCAAATCAATCGACCCTTCAACCTGATTTATAACCCTATGGAACTTATTGTAGATCAAGTAGTCAATGTAGTTGAAGTTTTTCAATTGGTCATTGATGATGAAAACTTTCAATACCTCATCGTGGGCATTGATGGTTTTGGTTGTGGATATTATCTGCTCATTAATGGTGGACACGAAAGAGCTGAAAAGACCCCCAACTTTGTTGATTGGGTTATTGGTATCAATGTTCTGAGATAGCGTTTCACCCTTTTGCTTAATCGTTTCTGGCAAGTTCTCGTAGTCTTCGTCGTCTAGCAAGTGCAAATCTTTTAATTGGTCGTTGGCTACCTTACTGATATCTTGATACGTCGACTGAGCAGTCTTACTTAAGTCTCCCACCATATGGGAAGCAGAGCCCCAAAAGGAGTTTAGCTGTTTGGATCCCGAGGAGCCCCACCATCCAGAAACAGAAGACACAGGGTCTTTGCCGTCGGCCGATTTTTTCAACTCCTGTTCTTGCTCAGATTGTGCTTCCTTGATGGTCTCCACTCTTGCAGGCTCCTTCTTCTCGAGCTTTGGGGCCGCCGCCTTCGTGTCTGGGATTGTGGTCTCGTCGCCCGGTGTGGTAGTGACCTCTTTTGGAGTCACCGATCCTATGTTCTTTACCGGCTTCAATGAGGTGGACGTAGTATTGTTTTCTTGAGCTAATTCGTCCAAAAAGTCCAAAATGTCAGAGTTGTCTCCACTATTGTGGTTGTTTGATCCAGCGCTGTTTTGCTGTGCCCCAGCAGACCCTTTCTGGTCATTGGGCAAAGAATCCAAAAAGTTCAAAACATCATCCTCTTCGTTTTTGCCTGACATTTTGATTGAATGGTTGTATTTAAAACTAGTTCGAAATTGTGTCAATCCTTGCTTGGTGTAAGACAAATCAGTAACTGTAGACTGTGCTTGATTTCCTATCAAACCGCGCTGCTATTTTTCTGTTGATATGATACGTGCCTACGTTATTAGAAAAATGAAGATGAGGTCCGCGCTCAGAACCATTTAGTCCCTTTGTTACGAGTATGATGACATCCTAATGACACTGCAACTGCGATACTTGTTCACATCGCGTTCCCCATAAAATACCATGGACAAGCTACATTGAAGAATAAGAAAGTAACAAATGAAACATTGAGAGTCCCTAGGAACAGGAACCTTTTTGTACTTTTATAAACCTTTTTTTACACCTTATTCAAAGACATAAGCTGTAAGTCAATTCTAGCACAAAATTTTCAATCTACAACATGATCAAAACAGATAATAGTAAAAATGATGCAAAAAATTAGGTAACAAGCTGTGTATGCCTATAAATTAGCTTGTAGTCTATGCCTGTATGATACAGTATATGAAAATCACGGCTTTAAGTACCATCAAATATGAACAGAATATAGTCTAATAAATAATCCTTTGAAGCCACTGCTTCAACTCACGATTAAAAAAGTACTTTGAGATATCGTCTGCTGAGTACCTAACCTTTTTAGAATTAGTCTGGACTTCTGCTTGCAAAGCCATAATTTCATTCTGCAAGGTCAAATCGTTGGTTTGTGATTCGTCGAGCTTTTGGTACTGAATATTAGTAACAAAGCCTTTTTCCACTGATAGCGTTAGCTCGAGGTTTAAGTTAGCATTTTGGATTTTATGTTGGAACTTCGGGGTTTTGCCGTACTTGAACGCCCATGACTTGAGCTCATTGGCAATCTCGATTACATCATCAGGTAGCTCCTCAACGCTGTTGAAAATGGTCATATTGGCGTACACTTTAGCATTGTTGCCAGACTGGCTATCAGCATGGTGCCAGTCTTTTGGGTCCGCCGATATAGCGAAGCTGCGATCGGACAAGAAACTGATGTCCGCATTCAAGCTCTCGAAAGCCTGGTTCTGTATCCCATATGAGCCAATAAACCCTTTGATCAAGCTAACGTAGAACAATATTTCATTCATCTCCAAATTTATAATTTTAGCCCTTGTGGAGTCCACGCTTTTATCAATAATTAAGTTTTCTTCACTGCCATTTCTGCTCAAAATGTCGCTAAATTTGGACAAGTTACAGTTGAGGAGCATTGTTCCGTGATGGTAGCTTCTCCCCTTTGAGACTTTATAAGCTGATCCTGACACTTTGTACTCCACCGCGGTCTCATTGATCACAGTTGAGGTTATTTCATTCTTTTCAAAGTTTGCAAATCTGACCACCAAGTCGCCTCTTTCGTTAATCGTAAGAGGGTATTTGGGATAGAAGGAGCGCTGAGAACTGCTTTGACCCTCCATTTGTTGCTTTTCTAGGAAAGTTTGGTAAGCATTATTGATCTCTTCCACAATGATTTTGCTGAACGTTTTTCTATCAAACGCATTTTTCGTTGTGATAAAACAGTAATTCAAGTTCCCGTCATCGTGTATGACCGTCCCGCCCCCAGAGTTTCTTCTCAATATTTCAAACTGTTTCTCCCCAGTAACAGAGCTCCGCGATTGTTGTTTATTAATCGACTCACTATTGGAAATGAGATTCTGACGCTTTAAGTACTCGAAGTTGATCTCTTTCCACGGATTCTGGTTCTTGCCAAACACAATGCACTTTGTGTTTTTATACAAAATCAACCTATTGTTATTAACTTCCTTGTTCTTTAAACTCTCTTCACTTTTATCTAGTAAAGGCATATTGTCGAAAATATACGTCTCTAGCGCCAAGTTCAAGTACGGATCCGTCAAGTTTGAAATAAACACATGCGGGCCCCTCAGCATGACCAACTCCCGGCTGATACTCGGCGTCAAGCCGAGCCGCTTGTATTTTGCGCTCATGTCATTGTAAGAGATCCTAATATCCCTTTCAAGATCCGCATCGGCGTTTCTAGTGTTCAAGTTGAACTGGCTCGCGAGGTCAAGTTCCTGTGCTGGAAAATCTGGAGATGTGCTGCTTGGGCTCGAACTGTGTACGTAGTTCCGTGAAAACCGCAAGCTTTGAAACGGTATACGAGTTCTCTTGAAGGTTCGCTGTAATCTTGAAAAGAACATTGAAATGTCGCTTGAGATGAGCTTTATTCAATTCAGAGAGATCAGTAATGTTCAAAATTTTTCATGATGCGCTTTGTCTAGGACGCTGTATTTTTATCGTCATCACGGATCTGCAGAGATACCTCAATGTATGGAGGAAAAGGGGGCTATACACCCTCCAATTTATCTATAACAACTTTCTTTTATTTTAAAGAAGATACACATTGGTCTACTTCTGAACTGTCTATCACAAGCTTTAATCGGATTTATCATCAAATAAAGAACTTTTCTTTATTGGACGGTTTTGCATGCAGTGGGAAAACAAAAATAAAACATAATAAATACAAACACAAAAATCAAAAACCAAAAATCAAAAATAAGATAAAAAATTAAAAATAGATGTGAAATAAAAAATAAGAAAATAAAAAAAAAGTAATTATTAAACAAAGAAAAGTTGTTTTCATTGCACAGCGTAACAAATCATCAGCTTCATTGATTTTGTGCTTGCATAGTTTCCATGACATTTACATATCCACGACGGCTGCCTTTCTTTGCTTTTCTTCTGGTCATTGTACCTGGACCACCAGCCAAACCCAAAATGTCCTCAAGCTCATTTCCTGGAGCAGCCTTCTTAATGCTCGATTTCTTAGGGTAACCAAGTGAAGGTGTTGGTGCACTTTTGACTGGACCATCGCCTGGCTTGATGGCAGACGGGGAGCTAACAGTTGATTGCAAACGTGGTTGAGAGGAGGCAACGGATGGGGCAAATGGAGTAAGTTTTGAGCCAGCAGTTGGCCCAGTAGCAAGTCCAGAAGGAGGTCCAGCAAGAGATCCAGCATCTGGAGAAGCTGAAGGCTGTTTCTTCATTTTCGGAGGCGGAGGAGCAGCCTTAGGCATCTGTTCTTCCAATGGCTGATTTTTATTGATCCAACGTTTCAATTTTTCATCATAGTAAAAATTGCTTTCTTCTCCTAACTTTGCTTTATAAACCTTAGGCCCTTTGTCGTCTTCTTTTTTACCCAACCAATTAAGCCAACTTGAAGATTTTCTACTGACATATTTTCCGCCGTTAGAAGCTCTTTTTTCTTCAACTTTATGCTTTGGCTTTTCAACTGGTTTCTTCTTTTGTGTCTTTTGGCGAATGCTTTTTTCCATTTCAACCTCTTCTTCGTCCTCACTTATATCATATTCATCTTCGTCTTCATAAATTGTGTCGTCTTGAATATAGGTGGCAATGTAGCTAGCAGTTCCCACACTAGAAACACTTGGGGCACTTCTACGGAATCTATTGGTAAACGATGGAGGCTCGTCAAGAGGCGCAAATCTGGAGTAGCCTGCATTTCTAGGCCCTTGGCCTCCGCGAGCGTGGAAATGTCGTGAAGAAGCATTATAGTCAGATGCCGAGTAGACGGAGTTCGCATACTCAGGTTGCTTTTCATATTGGCGCTTCAAGCTTTCTTCAATATCTTGGTGCGTTACAGGCTCAAATGCAGAAAAGTTTGTGGTGGCGGTAGCTTCCAAAGGTTCAAAAGCGTTGTCTTGACTCACTTCCAACACATTGGCGAAGCTGGCGCTCCTGTCAGTAGGAATGTATCTATTGCTTTTTATGGAGCTGCTCCTACTAATTTTAGTAGAGTCAAGGGCCTGATTGTTCTGCTGCAGGTTTGAACGCTGTATGCGTGGCACTTCTTGATGCTTTTGCAGCAGAGGAATAGAGCTTGGAGTATTCATTATACTGTCATTGATTGGCTTTGGTTCTGGAGAAGTCTCGGGTTTTCCAATATTGTAAATGTCCACGTCCCCATAATCTGCTGGTTGCAATTGTGGGGTTGAAACCGAGGCGCCCGCTGGTGGAGCATATCTTGAAGAAGTCTTGATGGCAACGTTTTGGGGAGGCTCATAGACGTTAGAGCTCTCTGATTTGGGTGATGGCTGTGACACAACGGGAGGCTCCCGAGAAAAAAGGTTTTGGTCTTCAGATGGCTCTTTTGCTGCATAAATTTCATTAGAAGCAATTTCCCCGGCATTCACGCCATAAATTTTGTCAGGACCAGAGACAGATTCAATATCCCTTGTCAAAAAAACAGATTCATCATCAACATTTGCAGTAGGCATATCAGGCACATAAGGAATATCGAAGGCTGCAGTTGACAGATCATCAACTTCATCGTTTAATATTCTTTGGCCCCTATTAGTAGCACTTTCCTCCTTTGAAACTGCTTCGACAGGAGAAGCTTCTTGTGTAGCTACAAAAGGCTTTGAAGGCACTGGGGGCTTACTAGCGTTTTGAGCTGACAAATCCACCTTTGAAGAATTTTCTGAAGCTTCACTGTTATTTAATAAGTCAAATTCCGCAGGTGCAGTAAGACCAGTCGGTGCATATCTAGATGACTTTTTAGCGCCTCTTCTTTTTGTTTTGTACAATCCAACGGAAAGCGGAGGACCCGAAATGTTCGCCGATGGCTTTGGCTTTAATTGTGGTAGAAGAGGTAATGGAGCATCGGCAGAAGTTTGTACATTATTGTCCAACACACTTTCTGCAGCATTTTCTGAAGCATTCTCCATAACAATTTGAGATTCTGGGCTGGCAGCAACAGATCCCTGGTTATCCAATTTCAACGCGTTTGCACTGTTTCTAAAACCAGATACGCTGACAGCATTAGCTCCAAATTTTTTTACGTCCAAATTATTTGCGCCAGGAGCATGTGCATCTTGAACTGTTGCTGCGTGTGGTTCCGCAATGTTTTGTCCCGAGTAATTTTCGTGAATAACACTTTCAGGACCAGTAACATTGTATGGTGAGGCGATAATACTGTCAACGTTAGCACCGTTTGGTGTAGCACCCAAAGGGTTTTGCACAGATTGCGCCAAAGAACTTTGAGCAGGCGCGTACCTAGAGGGTTTTCTGGTGCGACTTTTGAGGTTCCCAGCCAGTGATGTAATGTGCAAAGCTTGGTTTCCTAGTGAGGAAAGACTTGCCACAGAGTTATTGTTATGGTTAAACGAAATAGGACCAGGGCCCGTGTTGCCGTTAATGGGCGGTTCGAAACTTGCTTGTCCGTTAGTAGTTCCGGAAGGAGCATACTTGCTGAATCCCCCTTTCATTGGTGCGATTGCAGGAGAAGATTGGGTTCTGCTGATCGCGTGGTTGGCTTCTACAGCATTCAAGTCACCGTTTCCCGGAACGAACATAGATAGGCCACCATTCAAGTTACTAGCATCGGTAACTCCATTTTGGCTATTATCTGGAACGACAGATCCATGTAAAGCACCCTTTTCATGCTGTACGGCTTTACCTGGGATAGGACCCGAAGTCATGAGCGCATTTCTCAAATTTTTGGTAGAGCTAATAGGAGTAAATGGTGATCTAATAGGCGAGAGAGCATTGTTATTATGCTGATGTCCGTTCGTAACAATCGAATTAGAAAATCTGGTGTTATTAGATGGGGATGTCAAATTTGCGGCCACTTTATCAAAAATGCTTTCCTGTTTGCTCTCTTTGGCATTCTCTTCACCAGCAATGAACTTATTGAATTGGTAGGACAAATCTATCTTTGATTTTGTTCCAAACCATCCTGTAACAGCTTTAGCAGCTGTGATCTTCTTATATCCGTAGTCAGCCAAATAAGCATCCAAGCTTTCTTTTATGAGCTTGCTGTCGAAATTATGAGCAACATTCTTTTTGTCCAAAATATAAGCATAAATATCAAGAAAAATGTAATACAAAATATTATTGGAATCAAACTTAATTGCTTCAACCGGAAGCAAAGCAAGAATGAAGTTGATTTGCGCTTTGTTTCCACTATGCGAGAAATCTTGGAAATACTTGCCGTACTGAACAAGAATTGTTTTAATCAAAGGAAGATTAGCTTCATTAGCAGAATTCAAAATGTATGCCAATAAACTGAACCAATTTTCTTCAAGCAAACTCTTTTCTTTCACCGTCAAAGTTGCTAATAAGTCTGGAGTGCTAACAAAACTCTTGAAAAACAAATACAACAAAAAACTATCTTTGTTTTGATCATTTTTGAAAGTAGATGTGATAAAGTCGGAGCTGACAGATAAAAATCTTTCCTTGTTGAATAAACCAGCAACGAGCAATGACAAAGCCCAGTCATTATTGGAAGAGGCCACGTCAATAGTGTTATTATCAATAATAGATTTTGAAAGATGACTAAGATAAGGAGCATCAACTGTGACATTGTGTGTTTTAAAGACTTTATAGTTGTTTCCAATAGCAGCTGCTCCACCCAAAGAACCAACAGCGAAGCCAAAATGCTCAAAAATTGTACGGGATATGCTTTTATAAAAAGTCACATCGTCGTAGTTTGAGTCGATAATGTCGCGAAAGATCTTCAAAATCAACACTGAATTTTCGTGGTCATAAGCGCAATCAATTTTCTCTTGAATCCATTTTTCCAATGAACCTTTCTTTTTATCAACAGGGTATGTGTCAACCTTGTCTTCAATTTCCAAAATATCTTTGACAGTCTTAGTTTCAACTTGAGCCTGGGATCCAACAGGTATTGTATCATTTCCAGCGTTAGCAGACTTAACAATTAATACCTTACCGTTGTTAGAAAATTTTATTATAGGCATTTGGAGACCGTAATAGTACTCAATTGGCTGCCTTTGAGTAATGTTTGCAGTAGTCCCATAGGAGTTAATCACCGGAGCAATTGAACTGACAGCAATTGGAGCAGCATTGGCGTTTGCACTAGCATTAATATTTGAAGATGACACAAATCCATGTGCTACTCGAGGAGACCCTGCTATACTAGACGCAGCGCTGTTACGGACCTTTGGCGCGTAAGGTGAGTTAGCAAACTTTGAAGCTTCTGGAGAGCTAGAAACGCCAGGGAAACCAAATGGGTCTGCGTTCTGCTTGAAACCTGCCTTTCCGGCTTTGGCTGGCTTCGAAGAGAATGGTGCCTTTTGTTGAGTTTGGAAGTTTTGTAATGTTATGCTTGAAGATCTACCAGGAAAGGAAGATGCTAATGTTTGTAGGGCCTGCTGTGGGGGGCCCGGTACAACTGTTGGTGCAGCAGAACTAGTACTGTTTGGTATCAATGGCTGGCCTTGTATAGGGACATGCAGTGCTGTTTGAGGTTGCTGATTTTGCAAACCCTGTTGAGGGCTGTAAAAGTTTGCCCCAAATTGTTGCCCATCAGCATTCAACGGTGCTTGTTGGAAATTACTAGCGGACGGTTGCTGGAAATCATTGACCGGTGCATTTTGAAAATTGTTAACTGGCGCATTTTGAGTATTATTTCCAAAGAAAGTTGGAGGAGCATATTTACTTTTTGGAAGAACAGCAGGGCCTGCTTGTAGCGGTGCATTAATGACAGCTGGCGCATTCCTTGGAGAATATTTGGTTGGTGCGGTTGCTCCTGGTACCAAAGGTAGAGTAGTATAGCCTTTATCCAAGGTGTTGTTGGCAAAATTTGGGGATCCCTGTGCAAGCCGCTGGTTAGCAGCAATAGGATTGTATCCTGACGTAGGTGGCGGTAAGTTTGCCGATGGAGCGGAAGGCGGCGCATATTTGCTGGAAGTAGACGAAGGGCCGTATCTCTGGGTCTTCTTCAAGGGTGAGCCGAAATTTCCATTATTTAAAGCAACATTATTGCCTGTGAGAGAAGTGGGCTCTTGATGTGGTTGGTAAGGCAGGCGTGAAACAGGGGCAACCGCCGACGACTGTTGCAAATTTTGTTGTTGCTGCTGGTTACCGTACGCAGAATTTGATATACCAGGACCCAGTTGGAATGGAGCGTTTTGGTAAGGAGGTAGTACCGTTTGCTGCTTTTGACTGACTAATCCATGTGGCGCATTTAACGGTGGCGCACCAAACTGAGCCGCGTTGGTTGCAACAGACTGAACTTTCTGCGCCTGCAATGCTTGGCGCTGTCTTTTGAGCTCTGCTTTGGATTGACGAGGTCTTGCACCAGCTACAGTAATTGGCAATTCTTCAAAGAATTTACTTTTCTTCTTGTCGAGATTGACAGGCGGAGCAGCAGCAGGCGCCAAAAGAGCACTAGGAGCATATGGTTGGACAGCAGGATTGCTTGACAAAGTGGAGGCACCAAAATTATTAGCATTGTAGCCGCTAGTACTATAATTCTGGGTGTTGGGAGCATACTTGTTCTGTGCTTGTTGAGTGGCCGGTGTGTATTGTGACCTTTGTTGTTGGCCTTTTTGCTGCTGAGGTTGTTGTTGTTGCTGCGCAGGATCGTCCTCAAGAAAATCTTCATCACTATCAGTCTCTAAAAATCCGAATCTGTTTTCTGTTTGATTCGTATCAGGTTTGTAGTGCTTATCTTGATTTTCATCTGGCTGTCCGATAATACTGCCAAAATCGACTTCATCGCTGAACAAATTGTCAACCTTGGCCTTTTGTGTCAGGTCTGGACCAACGACATCACTTATATCTTTTTTCTCTTTTTCAAGTTCTTGCTCGTCATTTATGAAACTTTCGTCTTCGTCGTCTTCGTCACCAAAAATATCATCTAGTTTAGGAAAAGCTGGCTTCTCTTTAGGTTCTGATTCAGTATTGGTCTGGACATCAAGATTAGTGTCGTTAGGTTTTTCTAACTCCAGCTGTTGTACAGACTGATAGAGCTCTTTAGCGTCTTTTTGGCCCTGCTCTTTAGTAACATCATCATCACTTATTGGTGCAGGAATCTTCTCCTCTATCGGTGGTTCTGTTTCATCACCAAAAGATGTAGGAAAATCGTGCACTTTTTCATCCTGAGAGCCGAATATGTCGTTCAACTTTTTATCCTCATTATTATTATCACCATCATCATCATTGTGGCCGGAAAAGATATCGTCCATTCTCTCTGAAGGTTCAGGAACAGCGCTTAGTTCTTTTGATGGATTTAAATCAACAGCAGTTGAAGACGGTATGCTCGGATTTTCAGACTCATTGTGATCATCGACACTCAAATCACTTATGCCTTCCAACACAGCGTTAATTTTCTGTTCTTTTTCTTGCGATGGCAGTTGAGGAAGCTCTTCTTCGCTGGCTGTTGTCTGGACGTGGGTATTTGGCACATGCTTGACAATAGGCAGAATGTCAAGATTGGATGCTTGGACGTTTACACTGTCGGTTTTATCGTGCGCGTCAAGCGATTTTGATTTCATGACTGGTTCTGGCTCCGTCACAGACTCCTGCTGCGATTCCTGTAGTTGAGCGTCAGCTTTAGAATCCTTTTGCAGCCCCGAATCAGCAGGTTCATGATGCACCTGTGCAATGATACTCGTATTTATGTCATCTCCGTGCGCCACTGGATTGCCGTTGATGCCATTTTGTCCGTTCTCTTTCTCTGGAGCCACGATATCCGCGGGGACACTTCCAACGGACTCTGGCCGAACTTCAACATCTCGAACTTCCTCTTTACTTCCAAACTGTTCAGGCTCTTGGGCTATTAAGTCTCCGAAGTCTGGAGTGTCGTTATTGAAGTCGCCAAAAACGGCATGGGACTCTACCTGAGTGTTCTCATCTCCGCCGAACAAATCGTCCAATTGAGCTTGCGCATTTTCATAATTTGCGACGGACTCGCCATTGATAGGTGATTCTTGCTGCTGGAGTAACTCGGCGTGCGGCCCGGTGTCAGTTGGCGCCTGCGAGTCAATGACGATTGGCTTCTGGTTACTCATGATTTAATGATTAATGTGTTTGATCTGGTTGATCAAGCACTTGTCTTTGGGATTGAGATGAACTTGATCAAAAGTTTTGAAGCGTTCATATAATGCGAGACTCGTGAATATCAATTAGAACAGAAGTCACAATCCTTCTTGCCTGAATGGTCTAAAAGCTGTTATCCTTGAGGCAATTCAAAAATGACAAGAAAACAGAAGATAGCAAAATAGGAATGAAACAAGTTTGTACGCCTTCAGTGAATGGAAATTAAAAAGCAAGCAAAAGACACAAGACAAACAAAGAAAAAAGAAGGATAATTTGTCTGCCAAGCTTTCTTGCTACTGAGTTTGATAATCGACTATAAAGATTTTGGCCCTATTTCGAAGAATAAGCCAAACAATTTAAACACAATTAATTATATGGAAAATTTTCTATTCCTTGATGCCAACACACGTTGAATGTTTATTCGATCGAAAATAGACCATACTCGCTTGATGTGACGTTTCTGATGGCAACGAAGCGCGCATAGTAGTACGATTTTTACATCTTCGCGCACTACTTTAAGTGGTTGTAGCCTAAATGCATAAGCTAGCTCCGCAGTTGTTGTTCATGCTGAAACTAGCTGGCACCCGGTTATGAAAAGCAGAAAAGAAAAGACACTACTGTTTTTTAGCAGTCTAGGACAGTATAATAAGTTAGAAATGCTTCCTAATCACATCATTGAGTATTGATAAAGTTGTAAAATCTAATATCGAAACTACTTCGTCGTACAAGCTCGTCAACATTGTATTCGAACCTGGAAAGAGTATAATCTGGAAAGAAGAGAGTGAGAATTTTTAGCTTTATGGCCTCGAAAGCTGATACAGAATCCAGTTGAATTGTTCTGTAAATTCGAGCATCCATCAATATATCATTATTAGACCTCAGAATATTGAGCATGGAAAAAAATAGAAATAGCAAGCCAACAAATATTATAAAAACAAAATATTCGCTGCCTGTAAATTTCTCAAAAACAGAAATGAGCGTCTTGCGAAAAATTGATGTGTCACCATACTCATTAAACAAAGAGTATCCCGAAAAACTTTTGAGCATCTTTTGCTTAAATGCAAGCTTCTGTAATGTTTTCAACTGTTTGAGTTTCATGTCTTTTATTTCTCGAAGTTGCTTTTGGGACACAATACTTTTACCGTTTAAACTATTTCTCAAAGTTGCCAATTCATCTTGCACTTTGGCAAGCTCTTCTTTTATGGTTATGTTTTTTAATTTGAGACTGCTTATTTCGAGAAGTTTTTCATTTGTGGTGTCTGTAAGCTTCTTTTTTATGCTCTGCAAGTGCTTGGCTAGCTTATCGTTTTCATGCTTGTACTTTTCATCATGACTATCTGCTCTAAGTTTTTCTTGTAAATTTTCGATGTTTACAAGTTTGTCAAATAATTCATTGACTTCTTTGTTAAGATTAGTGTTGGCTGTGGTAAGTCTTTTGTTTTCGGTTTCTTGAGCCTTAAGACTTTTCGAGAGTTTGTTTATACTAGAGTTTTTGATTTCTAGCTCCGAAAGGAGCCCTTGACTTATTTCCCTATCATGCTTCAGCTTCTCAAGCTCCTTTGCAGTCTCCTGTTGCTGGCTTCTGAGTTGTTCAAGCTTGGCCTCCAAATCAGAAATAAGCTCATCGCGGAATATGATATCTGCCTCTTTGCTATCTATAATAGCTTGTAGTTTGTTGATCTCATGCAGCAGCGACCTATTGCCTTCATCCATAGAGTTGTTGCTATCATCGTTAACAAGCGCTGAAGGTGTCTGTTTGATACGGGCGGATAGTATTGGGGTAGACGTGAAAATTCTGCTACCTGAAGCTCTTCTTGACTTTTGCTTCTTGATAGCAAGCGGCGAAAGATCACTATTTTCATTTTTTTCAGTGAAGCCGTCGGTATTCTGATGTTTTTCCTTATCTGACCCATTAGACTTAGTCGTCTGGCGAGGAGGTGTTGCAAACGCTTTATCTCCCTTGTTAAAAATGGAGCTCAATATATCATTTTCTTCTGGACTCTGATTGTTTGCTTTTGAAACGCTACTCTGTTTTTCGCGAGATGCGGGATACTTCTTGATGTCATTGGAAGAGGTCAGCGCTTTTTCTTGAGAAGCTGTGTCTGTATTTTTAACATCTGCATTTGCCCTCTGGGCCTCTGGACCTTTGGCGTTCCTGCCACCAACGAGCTCGTCAAAGGAAATGCCAGTGGTTATTCCATAAAAGTCTTTGACATCATCCTTGTTCATCTCAATGTCTGCATCTGACTGATTGACTGCGAAAGCAAGGTCGGCAAAGCCATCCAGGTTTAGCAACTTTTTTCCAAGGGCGGCTTCCAAAAGCTCGTTTATCTTAAAAATATCCCCTAATTTGATGTACGGATCGTTGACGTCCTCATTTTTTATCTTCTTTAGGCTGTTCCAGCAGCTATCTAGAATCTCCTCTCGCGCCTGAGCACCGCTACTACTTGACATGTGAAATGTGCTTTGAGTTTTGCGGCACAAAAGATCTTCAGCCTGAGTATAACCCTTTAAGCGCCGAGCTCGTTAGCTTTGCCTCGACCGCGGATTTTACAGTTTTACATGTAGCGGCGCAGCTTTTACCAATGATGCTTGTTCAGATTTCGGATTGAGGTAAACAAAAAACAAAGAAGAAAAGCAGACGCGTGCCGAGAAACTAGACTCTATTAGCTAAGCACTCCGCAAAAAGTAAAAGAAGATTACATAAGAGACCTGGAGGCGGGACGTAACTCCATTAAATGCTTGTCACGAGGCGCGGGGGGAAAAGCGCCCCACCTACCCGGACATCCCCCCGCGGAAATAGATGCGGCATTCCCTAAGAGGAATCTCCGGCGCGCATTCCCCACAGGGAAGTGCGTCACGAAAAAACTATGCTTGTCAGGAGCTGCAAGCCTCAGGTTGCGGCCGGCCTAATTTTGCAAACACGCCCCGTGATTGGCCGCAACGGAAAAACTTCCGGAAAAACTTTTCACGTTGATGCATACAGGTTTGGCTGTGGCTGCACGCCTTTGCAGCATTTTCCATTCCGCAAGAAGTTCATGTTCTTCCGAGACGATGGCACTAGGTTCAGAACCGCAGAAATTAAGGACATATAGGATCTCGCGCAGTATCATAACGCTGTTGAGGCCGCAGTCGGCGCTGGACGCAGTGCGGCCACCGGAGTGTGTGTGTTCAGTGTACGCGGTACGACACTGCCGGTGCTTATCTTTCTCTAATAACGTTCCAGCGGCCGTTTTGTGTGAGAGCGCTGTTTGTGGCAATATGCCAAGCCGAGAGCGGCGTTTTATTGTAGCAACGCTCCAGTGAGGAGGCTGCACGGTGGCAAAAAAGGTCGGAAGGAATACACGGCGGTCTTTGTAGCGCGAATAAAAAAAGTTCGCAGAGGGGGAACCTGGGAACCTGGGAAAACCTGGGGCCCCAAGGGGAAAGAAAAGGCACACAATGTTGTGCCCACAATAGCTTGTCGCAGCTGATGGAGAAGCGCTTCGGCCGGACATGCAATGTGACCATCCACCACCGTAACCCACAGGCCGGAGCTCGTCATAACCCCGAGAGGCGCATGTGGACAGCGATAGAAATGGCCCGAGGACATGTCATATGGGCAGACAAAGGCTATGGGAATGACAAGCTCTGGACAGCAGCACCGCCTGACCATGGGTGTGTGCCGCATTGCGTGCGTAACCCGATAACGCTATGGACACAGCCAGACCTGCTGCCTGGAGTGCACACACTCGCCTGGTGTGCCAGCAGACCGTGCTGCACAACGCTGCCAGCACATGGAGAGGTACTCCAGGCGAGGGTGTGCACTCCAGGCAGAGCGAAATAAGCTCGTAAAAAGAAATTTCCCGCGAGACAGCGACCAAACAAAAAAAAATACCCGTGCTGTTGTATTTTTTCCTCCTGGCCCTTTTCTTCGCTTAAAAGAACTTCAAATCATATTTTGTCCTTTTTTTTTCTTTTCTTCCTTTTTTCCTTCCTTTCTTCAACTCGGACTTCTCAAAGTTAGCCCCGACGTTTCAAAAGCACTGTAACCACTCAACTTTACCTTCTATCGACAACATCTCTGCCTAAGACACATTGAATATAACCGGTCTGACCACCCTCCAGACTAGCAATCAACCAACTCACGTTTTTTCCCTCTCCCAGCTTGTTTTTCTTTTTGAAGCACTTCCTAGGCTCCGTTTTTGTCTCCCTGCTATTCTAGCAAGCTTTTTTTACAGAAGTTTATTTAGCAAGTTCTAATATCCTTTCGTCCTTTTTCTTTGACTTATCGTTGCTTGAATCATAAATAAGCCCTCGAACTGCCAAGTTTTCCCTTGTGCCATCGAATCCTTGTTCTTTCCTAGTAGACAGCTCTTAGTCATCGGAAAGACTTTTATTGTGTTGTCTCCAGCGGCTAGTGGCCAGTTACTCAACACTATCTTGAATTGAACAGTCCAAACATGAACTCCAAAAAGGTAACAAAGTCAGTCAAAGTCAGCGACGGTGATCGTCCATACAAATGTCCAATGTGTGACAAAGCCTTCCACAGGCTAGAGCACCAGACAAGACACATTCGGACTCACACTGGCGAGAAACCTCATCCTTGCGCCTTTCCTGGCTGCAACAAACGCTTTTCTAGATCCGACGAATTGACAAGACACTCCAGAATACACAACAATCCAAACTCGAGAAGAAAAAACAAAAATCAAAACATCTCCATTATCCAAGTCGACCCAATCTACAATAGCTCTGCTGCGCAACAGCAACACCAGTCGGCACACCCGCAAGCCCAGTCTCAGCAGCAAAGCTTTCCAGCTCTGGCTGTGCCTTTTCCCCCGGCACAGCCTCTCTCTCAGGGCCAGCAGCCTATAGGTATAGATTTCAATGGTAACCCGATTTATCCGTACATGATCAACTTGCCTCCCACCGTTAGCCAGCTGCAGTTTCGCTCTTTGCCAGCTTCCCCTGGCGCTGCTCATGATCATTTCCACTCACAACAACAGCAGCCGCAACAGCAGCCGCAGCAAAACTACTTTACCTCTCCAAAATCCTCTTTTTCTAACCAGCATGGCAACAATAATGATAAGTTGGGATTCCACGCATCGAAATCGACAACCTTTTTGAACCATTTTGGAAACCCAACCGCCCACCACTCCCCATCGTTGCAGTTTTTGTCGTCTGCGTCCTCCTCCAAGACTCACTCTTTGACAAACTCTCCAAACAGCTCATCTACCAACTTATTCTCTCAAGGCGGCAGATTTTCTACCAGCTCCTCTTCTACTTCCTTACATTCCCTCAATAGCTATAATCTCCCACCGTTGAAAATGACTCCAATCACAGGCAACAGCGCAAACAACAACAGCAACTCGACAGTCAACATAAACAACAACTTTAACAATAGCAGCGATGAACCATTGACTTTTGGAGCAAGAAAGCACAAAAAGTTGTCTACTCCTCCTTTCACCACCCCAATCCAGTCACCAAATCTTTCCCCAGTATCGAACAATCACTCTCATACAAACGTGACCTTGCCTCCGATCAGGACACTTTTTGCCAGCTTGGATGAGAATAACAAAAGATCTGGTTCCGAAACCTCGAGATTACCTCATATTGATGAAATGTTCCCTTAACGTTGATGCTTGTTAGCGTAATGTCCTTTTGTTCTTTTATTTGTTTTGTTTTCTTGTTAATTTCACATATTCTGGTCTGCTCTTTTTGTTTAAACTGTTTTGCTAGCGCTCTCTTCACATGTGATGATTAATGATGTTAATTGTTTGATTTTTGTTTTGTGTTTCAATTTTGTGGTGTCCTTATAGATGGTGAAAACTCATGTTTTCATTTTTTTTTTTCATTCTCTTTTTTCTTTTCATTCCCTTTTTCCTTCTTCTTTTTTTGTCATCCCCATTTTTGAAGATGGATATTATGTATCTGAAAGTTTTTTGTTGATTTTTCTCTAAATTTTTCTTCTTTATTTTTACGCTTCTGAGTTCTCTTTGTTGTTTTTGGAGTCGGTATCCCTATAGATTTGATTTTTAATATCTGCCTTAGCTTCTTTTGATAAACGTTCATTATTATTAATGATTGGTTATTTTTTTATCAATTTTTTTGATCTCTGGGCACCCAAGTTTTGCAACATTGTGTACCAGTCGAATATCATTACCTGCTTGTTGATTCTTCACAACCTTGCGCAATAATGTAGCCAACTCCATCGATTTATCTCTTTATAAACATTTGTTTAGTTTATGTTGAAATATTTATGAGCAGTAATTAGAACATTAATAGAAAAGCTTTTTGTCGCCTACAAGGTCAAAGCGTGTCTTGTACTTGTACTTTGTTTGTCACTATGCTACGCATCTCTTTGGCGGAACAAGTCCTAGACACTGTCCAAGCTGCCTTAATCTTTGACTTTGTATTGTGCTTACATGCTGATATTGTTAAGCATATCTCTGCGTATTATTGAGAGGTAACCGCAATAGTTGAAGTAATGATATTGTCCGGTCGCTACGTTTTCCGGAATTGCTAACTTTGGAGTAGACTGCATGACCATAATTCCAATTTCGTCGAGGCATTGAAGGTATGGCTGTTACGCCTAAATAAATACTAACTGTAGAATAATGAGACGGCCAAGTTCATAGAAATCTACCCAAACAAAATAAAAGGGATACGCTGCGTTCATAAAACATTGTATGAAATCACCAATTAAGGAATATAAAAAGCACAAACATTAACAAAAGAAGGACGAATAAGAAACTACAAGTCGTCAGCTAAGAGCAGAATAGCCGAATTTAAACAAATAATATATTACGCGACATGAACTAGTCAGCCTTCCCTTCGATATGGGCACTTTGCTCCTCTCCTAAAACACTTTTCCACTAATCGAACTCTAATTCAATATTGTCCACCTTCTGCTGAGCCGCTTTTGGTTTCTTCACATTATAAACCTTCTCGTTCTCTACAACCACCTGCTGGCCACCACCTTGCCCCTTGCTGCCAGCGCCAACCCCAGCAGCCGCATTGGCTCCCTTGATTTCGCTGTCGTCGACGTCGTCATAGTCAGACATTTTGCCCTTTTTGATTCCCACAAATTCGTTCGGAGAGGCTAGTTGATAGTCTGTTGCCTGGCCCTTGTCGCTGCTGAGAGTGGAGAACGTAAGGTACGCTATCGTTAAGAGAGCAAGCACGTAGACTATAGTTTTGCGGCCCTTGAGCGTGAGGAGCTTCTTCTTTGGTTTCATGCGGAATGGAACCGGTTTTGGCAAGCCGTTCTGCTGGTTCTTCGAGCTCATTTTTTGACGTTGTATGTAATATAACTTTTATAACATTAATATGCTAAAATTTTATGTTAAATCTGTGTGCTGGAACTTCGAAATGTAATGATATTGATACTCAGAAGGTCAATGATATAATTTGAACCAATGTCTCCGTGAACGTTCTAAAACTGAGTAGTAAATATAGACCGCGATTTCTTGAAAATAGCACACAATGTTTTATGAATTTAACCGTTTTTATTCACCGCTTAAAGGTTGTATTTTTAATCAGAAGTATTAAGGACACTGCCTCAATTAACTCTACTCTCGGAATGTGGTTCCTTGGATATCGTAGCACCTATACTCTCTACTTGCATATAAAAAAAATAATCAACAAAAAATCTCCCTTATAGATAGATCGCACCAGAAAATTGTTAGCGCACTCTTCAATCAAAGATCCTCCTTTTTGCTAGCAGCTGCTGCGGCCACGGCCGTCGGCAGTTCTATCAACTGCAATTGCCGGCGCGAAACGCCGAAACGTGCTCCTAG
Organism: Saccharomycopsis capsularis; assembly: GCA_031125595.1. Taxonomy (NCBI): domain Eukaryota; kingdom Fungi; phylum Ascomycota; class Saccharomycetes; order Ascoideales; family Saccharomycopsidaceae; genus Saccharomycopsis; species Saccharomycopsis capsularis. The sequence goes on from JASTUX010000015.1 coordinate 439,101, forward strand.
TATACACTATTTTGTTAGACACATTGGGTTATGAGCGCCGAATGCTGCGCAGTGGGTGCAGCGTTTTTGCAAAGAGAACAATATGTGCTGGTAACTTGTATTTTAAGTGGATCTGGGGCACACAATGTGAACGAGCGACAAATAAATCAATAGCTTATCAAGATCTATTGTTGGACTAGGGATATTGCAAAATATAAGAGTAGTGTACGTTTAAAAAAGACAAAAAAAATAATGAGACAATTGTAGGAAACAAGGCGCACTGAATACTAGACTGAAAATAACCGATTGTTATATGCGAGAGTGATTATCATCTGCTGAATAGCTTAAAATTTCAAATTGATTTGTTTCCAGCATGCATAAAAATTTAAAATATTCGGAGAAATAAAATAATCCTGTTACGAATACATGAGACACCAGGGTCAGTAATATCCAATGATAAGGTAGCCACCTGTGTAGCATATATGTAAAATGCAAAATAATTTGAGTCAAAGAAAGAGGTTCGCATATATAAAGCACAGATCTCATCGATGAGACAAAAAAGTTTCATAATAATTTAGCAACGAGTCATTATAAAACAAAAGAAATAACACAATTATTCCCCCAAAGAAATAGTTAGTAAAGTAAAACGCAAAAAGCAGCCCAAAAATATTACCAGAAAATAAGTAACCAAAATTCTATATAAAAATATATCACATGAAACACAACACACAAAAAAGACTAGAGGAGTAGCCAATAAAAACAAACAAAAAAAAAAGAAAAACAAGAATGCCCCAGTAATCTGAAAACCCTTAATAACAAAATTGAAAAATATGTGAATAAAAATAATTGAAATTTTAAAAAAAGGAAAAAAATCAAGACTACCTAGCATCTGACATTTAAGGCATTGTGAAATATTTGTGTTATTACACAGCACTTAAAATCACTTCTTATGAGTTCTCAAATGCTGAGCTAAGTTATCACTTCTGCTAAACTTCTTATCACAATAATTGCACTCAAATGGCCTTTCATTACTGTGAACCGACCGGAAGTGTCTCTTCAAGTGCTCTTGTCTTCTAAACGACTTTTCGCACTGTGAACATTGGAAAGGCTTAGCAGCGTTATTAGAAGCAACAGAAATGTTATTTAAATTTGTAATGTCAAACTTTGTGGCTTCTGTGGAAGAGTGCGCCGTAATTGCATTTGGCTGTGTGTTTGGAGCAGCGTTTGTGTTTGAGCTTGACGATGAGCTGAAGGATGATATAGAGGGGTTCGAGGTCGAGAGATTAGTAGGGTATGAAAGAGAAGAGGTCCGTTCTCTGTATGATGAGTTGGAGGAGGAAGACGAGGAAGGGGCAGGGCCACCATCATTAGCAAACTGCTGGAGGCTAGATTCCGAGTTGGTTCTCTTACGCCTTTTATTGGTCTTCTTCTTCGTCGCTGTGGTTATTTGGTGAGCAACATCTAGCGAATCAGTTCCTATAGCTTCGTTACCGTGAGATTTGAACAGTAGCTGCTCTTCATCCTCACTCAAGTTGATGCCAAAGCTCAGCGGGCCATCAAGCCAAATACTGGTATCGAGAAAATTCACCCCAGACTGAGAATCGGACAAAATATCAGGAAACTGAATGTTATTAAGATTATTTAGTGTCAACACATCATCTTCATCCTCTTGATGCCCATGAGCATCGTCATTGACAGTAAGCTTATTGGTGAGCGATTTCCCAAACTCTTTGATTCTTCTTCCCTTGTGAACTCTGCCTTGCCGCGGAGCCATAGTATGCGACTTTGCCAGCTCCTGCTGATTTAGCCACTGTGCAATAGCATCAATTGCCTCCCCCTGCATCCTGAAGTCAATTTTAGAATCTGCGTTAGCATTACTTGGTTTGAAAGTAGGGTTCAAATTTTCAAATTGAGGATTATTAATCGTATTTCTTCTCAATAAAGGCGGAACTGCTTTGCTTTGCTCCTCTTTTATCATTTCTGTGTTAAGACTTTTAGCCCTTTGATTTTTTTTTCTGCGCAAAAACTTCTTTGAAGCACCCTGAGAAGCGACCGGCTTCGTGATAGAGTCGGCAGTAATACTGTTGCTACTACCATTTATTTTACCTGCAAAATTGTGGAACTGGTTGTCATCGTTCAAAGCTCGGGGATTAATGGTGACCGAACTGGCAATATCATCACTTTGTGTCTGTTCATTATTATTAGCAGAATTGTTGATAGGTTTATTGACTTGACCACCCTTGATTGAAGCGCTACTGGCAACACTGTTGTTAGAGTCGTTGAACAAGCCACCAAGCTTAAGGTTGTCAAATGTGAAGTCAATAGAAGCCAAAGAGCTGGAAGCGCGGACATTACGGGGATTATTGTAATGGTATCCACTATTGCTGTTACCATAGTGATGTGCCTTCGCTTGAGCGGTACTACTATTGTTAGCAACGCTCATGCTAGATACCGAAGATCTGACTGAGCTGGGAGGTGAGTACCATAAGGAGTTCGAGGAAGAGGAGGCACTAACCAAAGGCAAGTTAAAGTATGACGAATTATTAGTAGTTGTTATTTGATAGTCGCTTGGGAAAAGGCTCTTTTGAGGCTGCTCGCTGCTGTAAAATTGCGATGACTTATTTGCGCCATCAATAGTCAAATGATAATTTAGCTCCGCAGCCATATTGTGGTTTAAACCAGAGTTGTCAGTCGCCTTGTTTTCCGCTACGATGGGCTCGCGAGTTAAATCATCAACGTTGATTTCGGAGTGTTCGTGAATTGGCAACAAATTTGAAGGCTTATCAAAGCTAGAAAAGCCGTTTGTAGGTTTCCCTAAATCAAATTTAGATATAGAAGGAGATCTGTAGGCTGCATCACCGTAGAAGTCGTATAGTGGAGAGTCAAGAGTTGGCGTAAGCATCACGTCAGCCCCTTCAATCTGACTGGAGATGCTGTCGGACCGTTGCCGATTCCATAGATACTTTTGATCAGCAGTTCCGGTGTTTGCGCCTGTGTCGGGGCCAAAGCCATCAGCCATTGGCGCATTAACTTCTCCTTTTGCAACAGCCGGCTCTAGTGCGTTCAATGTCAAAGAGCTGATGGCAGCGTCTTTTGTAGTAAAGTCGTACTCTGAGTATGATGCAGCTGCAGCCTTGATGGTCTGCAAGTCAGAATTCTTGTCGCCCGTAGCGCAGTCTTTGAACGAGGAAATTGTGGAATTTGATCCGTACAATGAGGAGGAGTACATGTTTTTCTGAAACCTGTCTGAAAAGTCAGCAGGGTTGCCGGTGCTGTTGTAGCTCGATGTACTATTCGCGGTTTGGGTACCGCTCTGGTTTTGCGCCGGAATGGCGGAACTCGGATCACCAGCACCTGGTTCTGTGGCGCGCTTTGCTTGCTTTAGGAGTAAATGGCTAGAATCTAACTCAAAAGCGGGAATTCTAGGGTCTAGACCGAAATCGTCCGATGGCTGGGCGTTGCTGCTGTTACTATTTGCAATGGACCCCATGACGATGGATCTCGAGTGAGTGGGTTTCTGATTGGGATGCGCCCTGGATAGAAACCAAGTGGCAAGCGTAGAATTCTAGATAATGAAAAAAGAAAATGGCCTGATATGCTATTTCTGTCACAAAATATAAGAATATGTTGCCAAAAGTAACGCTTCGGGAGAGAACGTGCGACTGGTGCTGACAACGACAACTAACAGGCCGCCGCAATGTGATAAGGAAATACAGGCAGTTGAAACGTAGAGGTCGACACAGTTCCGATGGCAATAGCAGCTTGCGGTACTTTCAGCTAAATGAAAAGCCAAGGCCAGAAAGAACAAGAGCAGACTATCTCAGTATCGCTGCTGAGCAGAAAATCGCTCTCGCGAGATAAGAGTGGAAAACGAGAATGACATTTACTACTGCATAAACCACATTTGGTGCACGGGTTTATGTGGTTTTTTGACAAGCCCACAGCCATGCGGTGTTCGGATGGTGTGCCAAAAGAGCATTATTAAAATTGTAGGTCAGCAGGCTTGCACGAGTTCCTTTGTTTCCGGTGGTCAGTTATGCTGCTGCAATGACGCAAACTGTGGTGCGGAGAGAGATGCAATATACCGCCCTTACGGGTCTCATTCTGACAGGCTGCTCGCTTGGCACCTTCGATAACCGTCGCGGTGGCAATCGTTGATGAGCTGGCAATAAGAAAATAAAGAGGAGAAGAGGAGTGCGTGCTGAATTAGCAAATAAAACAAGGGCAATGGGAAACCGATGACAGCCTCTGTCTGAACTGCTAACAAGTGACGCCTTCTGTTCTTGCCTGTTGTGGCATACATACTGGGCAGACAGGCTTCGGGCTCTCTTCTACAGTATTCTGTGGTTTTCTCCTCTGTAGGATGTGCGCGACGCCAAACTCCAGAAGGGCACCCCTATTGAGGTTCGCACCCCCTAGTGTAGGCTATACGGAGTCTACTCCAGACGGAGAGGCGAGCATCGCTTTTACAGACAATAAAATAGCCAATATCCCTGAAATCCTGGGGTATTGTCTTCCGTAGCCGCAGTCTGGGCTCTGTATAAATATTGGGGGACTGTCGCAATTTACTTCGGACGAGACCTCGTGGCACTGATACAACACAGCCATAAACCAGTGTCTTCTCACCAACGACCAAAAAACTTCATATAATGTCTCTTTTCAGCTTAGAAGGCAAGATCGTGCTAGCCACCGGCGCGACCTCTGGCATCGGCCTTGGGATCTGTGACGGCCTCAGCGAACAAGGCGCCCGCCAAATCATCTTGGTGCACAGACCCACCACCGACCCGGCAGCCGCCATTGAAGAGTTGACGAAAATCAGTCCCGGCAACAAGATCAAAATCTCCACCATCGCCGCCGACGTCAACGACGTCAAGGCCGAAGACGTGGAGGACAAGATCGTCAAACCGGCGCTCGAGTTGTCCGAGACTGGCCAGATTGACATCTTGATTAACAATGCCGGCGTCAACTTGAGGCACGCGGCAGAAGATTTCCCGGAAGAAGTGTTCACCCAGGTCTTGCAGATCAACTTGCTCTTCCCGGCCAAGCTCGCCCGGCTCGTAGGCAAGCACATGCTTGACCGCAACATCAAGGGCAAAATTCTCTTCACATTGTCATTGACATCGTTTCAGGGCGGCATCTTGAGCGCCCCGTACGCCATCTCCAAGTCGGGCCTCCGCGCCTTTGTGCAGGCCTTGTCGAACGAGTGGAGCAGCAAAGGCATCAATGTCAATGGCATTGCCCCGGGATACGTTGAGACCAAGTTGGTCAAATCGTTGAAAGCGGACCCGGTGAGGGGAAGACAGATTACTGAGAGAATCCCTATTGGTAGATGGGGCACGCCTGACGACTTTAGAGGCCCCGCTGCGTTCTTGTGCTCCGCTGCCTCCAACTATGTTACCGGGGAAACACTTCTTGTTGATGGCGGATGGATGGCTCGCTGAGGGAAACCGGATCTGAAACATTGGATAGCGTCTAAAGAATTACAAATATTTGAGATCGCAAGACACAAAATATAAAATTGTTTTCTAACAAACATGTGTATAGTAAATGGCAAACCTTTATTGAAAAAATGTTTTTATGTACTTCCTAAATAGGCCGCTTCTTTCTGTATTGAAGCATGAGCTTACAACAAGCACAACAAATCTTATTTATACACGCATTTACTCGTCTGTTTTATTTTGGCTAGAATTTAAAAATATTAATAAATAACATCAAGACATAAAAGGAATCAAAGGAGACAATAAACGTAGTTTTAAACACATCAGTTTATAGTTCTTCTAAAAATCAGGAGCAGCTGCCGAATTGCCCTTTTCGCTACTTTCGGCAGCGCTGCTATTATTACGCGACTTGAGAATATTGTGCATGATCTTGGATAACTTTGACGATCTTCTTCTTCTTCTTCCCGTATCTTCAGTAGCTGTGCCACCATTGATGGCGCCAACACCAGTGCTACCGCTAGAGGAACTATTATCACCAACAGCAGCAGAATCCAACCCTTTTGCAGAAGAGGTCTTGTTCTCTTCAGTAATAGCAGAAGGGTTTCCAGAGGAAGCTCTAGCAACCGCAGCTGCGTTAGGATCAGCTCCCAAGCCCGCACCTGGCCCAATAGCGGCATTCGTCACAGTTCCTACTCCAGCTGCATCGACGCTGGTTTTTGGCTGCCCATCTCTTGGAATAACGTCATAAATGCTATTTGCAGCGCTTGGCTGCTTGGAGCTAATGACGCCTTCTTTGCTGAGTAATGATTTCATTGATGGGTCGCCTTTGGACGAGTGCAATGATCCGGCAGCAAGAACTTTCTTGTATAGTGGAGTCGATGCGGACCAAGTCAGCTTACCGTTATGAGACCCCACGCCGCTAGAGTTTATGCTGCCTACCTCGGTTGGCCTTTCGTGGTCAGAACCAAAATCTTTGACGTCGCTGCTGTTTTCAAAGGCAACCTTATCAGGAGAGGCTTTAGCTGACTCATTTGCTGTAGTGGTTCCGCTCTTAGTATCTGAATCAGTGGCTAACGTGACAGGAGAATGAGTTTTCTGGTCATTATTAGTTTCATTCGTGACAGCATTAGAAACGCCTTCATTTGAAGTGCTCGTGATAGCGCTGCTAGAGGGTCTCTTTATGCCGGCGGTTCCTTCTTCCTCTCGTTCTTCTTCTCTTTGTAAGGAAATGCTTTCGTCAACCAAAGATTTTCTTCTGTCTTTGAGGGATTTTTGCTTCGCCCTGAGGACAGCCTGTTCCTCTATTGTACTTCTTCTTCTTGTTAAATCTGCCTTCTGCTTAGCCAACTCTTTTTCCTCATTGTCCAAAATTTCATGTTCTGTGTCAATGAGCTTTTTCTTTTGGTCCACCAAGTAGACAGAATTCGAGCGCTTAAAGGTAGCGTCGGCATCGCTGATAGGCAAAATCATAAAATCGTCACTTCTTCTGCCTGAGCGAGGAGATACCACGACTTCTTCGTGTGACTCCAAAATTACAGGGATTTCCTGAACTGCGGCGGAATTAGACCCAATGTTGTCCTCATGACTCACTTCGTTGGATTTTCTAAAATGTGATTCAGTGTCAAGGTAAACCGAGCTTGAAGAATCTCCCAAGCTTTGCTGAAATTTTGAGTCGCTGTATTCAACAATATCGCCGACTGACAATTTTTCAGCGTCTTCAGGAGAGATTCTTATGGTATCCAAAACCAATGAATCTGGGTTATTAGCATCACGTTGGCCCAAAATATGAACAGTTTCTAAGTTAGGGTTATTGGCAAAGGAATTGCTAGCGCTACCTGATCCAACGGTATTTGATTTATCATGCTCGCCAACTTTAGTATCCAATCCTGCTAACTTAGCCTTTTCCAATGTTTCCTGGCGCTCAAGCTTGGAAGTATCGTACTCAACAGGGCTTCCGGCTGCCAACTTTTTGGCATCTTCAGGAGATACCTGAATAGTATCCAAGACCAAAGTATTAGGACTAGCATCATCACGGTGACCCAAAATGTGAACGGTTTCCAAATTAGAGTCGTCGGCATTTGCGGTATCGGTTTCATGACTGTCTAGGCGTTCCATGAGTAAATCATTTTGTTTCACCAAATTTTCCAAAGTGCCGTTAGTAGTGTCAGCTAAAACAACTGTTTCGTCTCCTGTTTCTTTCGAGGAGATGTGCGCTTGCGAGGCGCCCGCCGCACCAACGGCTGGGTTTTGGTCTGATTTTTGTTTAGCGTCACCAAAACTGACATCTTTATCATTAATGGCAGTGTTGCTTTGATCATTAATCGGAAGAATAGCGGTATTGATAGCCGTATTGTCCAAAACTCTATCTGCCTTAGCATTTGATGGAGTATTATTCACTTTGTTCGCAGCCTGTGATGAAGCTTCCAGTTGATTAGCAGGAGTTCCACTAAGACTGAAAAGTTTCTTGCCAGGCACCTTTTGGTTGAGCTCAGATTCATCTTTTGTAGCACCAGTCGCTCCGTGCGCATTAGGAGCTTCGTAGGCGTTAGTAGTTCCAAGGGTACCAACAGCAGCTACTGGTTTATCATCACGAGTAAAAGTGTCATTAGAAGGAGATATTGGATCATAAACAGAAGACGCATCATCTCTAGATGCGGCCGCGAGATCTTTGGATGCCGGTTGCACTACAACACTATCGATCTTCGCTACTGGATCCTCCAAGGCAGCATTTGGCAAATCCACCATTGGAACGGCATCAACGTGATAAGGCGGCTGGTGTTCAGGGCTAGTGACCGTGTCTTCTGCTGTTTCATTGGCGATATCATCAAAGGTCTTTGTGCTCTTAGTACTAGCCCTGCTTTCAAGAGGAGTATCTTTCCCTGCAGCAGTGTTATGGAGATCGTCATTTTGAGGTTTGGCGTCCTGGTAACTGTCCAGGGCTAGTTCAGAAGCAACAACGCCAGTTTCAATGTGGCTCTGGTCTGGAAGGTTGCCATTCTCAAAGCTATCTCTTGCTAATCCTTCCTTGATAACATCTTCCTTGAGCGGAGTGTGAATATCATCATTTTGGCGCTTTGCAATACCCGAGCTGTCTGGAACCAACTCTCCTGAAGCGGAAGTTTCACCAACTGGGGCGGTTAGAGAGACTTCGGGAGCAGCGGAAGTTTTGTCTTTCGTATCATCTCCGAGCCCCACCGTTTCTGCGGCATTGGTGGCCCCTGCAGCAATACCAATAGAGGCTAAGCCGGCATTGACATTGTCTGTACTTTTTGCCACTTTTTTGTCATTAAAAGCCTTTTGAGCAGGGCTTCCAGAATCAGTAGCCTCAGCATTATAAGCAGATTGTGGGACTTCAGGTTTAACGGAGCTGGCTCCAGCAGCAGTTGAAGATGGATCCAATGCTGTCTCGTTTCTAGGTTTGGTAGAATCAAGGATGGGTAAAGCAGCATCATCTTCTTTTCCAGCAGCAGGCAAGTTTTCAGGACTTCTGTTCCTATTACCACCAATGGTCAGGTTCTCAGCATTCTCTCTCTTTGGCACCGTACTACTTGCCTTTGTTGCTGCAATGCCTTCTTGAGATTTAGAGGCGTCTGCAATTGGTGCTTCTGTTGCGGTCTTATTATCGCGCTTCTTCTTGTTTCTGCGGAAAAAGCTGAACCTTTTCTTGTTATTTCCAGCGTTTTTGGTTTCTGCGGGGTCTCTGGCGGCGATTGGTGCTGTCTCGTTAGTTGAGGCAGCAACAACCGCAGCACCAGTACCAGAGCCGGCTTCTTCTTCTCTTGACTTTTTGGTTTTTTCTTGTACCCCGAGGACTCTAGAATTTTCGGCTTTCTCTGCTTCTTTTTCCTTAGCCCTTTCAGCCTTCTCTGCTTCCTTTTCTTTGGCTCTTTCTGCTTTTCTAGCTTTTTCAGTTTCCTTTTCCTTTTCCTTTTGTCTTTGCTTCTCAATACGTTGATTTTCCTTTTCGATGTCCAATTCGTGCTGTCTCTTGATATTATTGTCAATATCGCTTAGTACCGGGTTGATTCTATTCTGTGCAATCTTTTGAATCTCGGTCCAGGGCATTTCCAATCCGGCGCCTAAATCCACTTTTTGGCCTTGCTGGTCGTCGCCTTTGTTAACTGAGCTCAAAGCGGCCTTTCTTGCGACTGCTATAGTCTGGTCGTCAGACTCATTGCCTATGTTGGACTGTTTCATAGTAGGCAATCCAGCACTATTGAGCTTGGAAGAGGGCGCTCTGCTGCTGGTACTATTGCTGTTGCTGTTACGATTGCCAACCGCAGCGCCCTCAGCAGCACCGGAGGTGGCGCTGACGACAGGTCCTGTGGCTGCCGACATCTTGTCCTTTTTGGTCTTTACAGGCTTATTAGCAGATCCTGTCTGACCCTGAGAACCGAAATGCTTCTGGTTTTTAGATCTGATAAAGCGGCTATCGGCAAAATTGAATCTTTTGCGGCCATTTGTTCCAGCGGAAGAGGAAACGTTCGAGTCATTGTTAGCGTCGCTTGCGCCAGCAGTGTTATTATGATGGCCCTTAGCCCTCAAACTAGGTACCAGATTCTCGATACTGATAGCATCGGCAGGCAGGTCTTTGGCAGTCTTCACCGGCGACCCTGACTTGGATCTTGGGTACAATGCGGCCCCAGCGCTTTGGTCAGCAAATCTGTTCTCATCATCGGTGAGAAACTCGTAACTCGTCTTTTTGTCGAGCGGCTCATGGAGGGCAGCGTTGGCACTACGAGCAGCCAATGAGTCTTCCTGCTCTGTAGCGAAAGGCGTGCCTTTGTCGCATTTTGGCTCTCTCAAAGCGGCGGCAGCACTGTGGTCGGCCAAGTTCTGTTGGCTGGAGTCCAAAAAGCGATCGCCACCTTTCTGTGGTCTTTCATGGAGCGCAGCAGCAGCGCTGGAGGAGGCCAGTTTGTCGCGAGGGGCAGTACCTGTGTTCAACAAGCTTTCGTCGCCCTGGATGATGGCAGGCTGTTGCAAGGCGTAGGCATTGTCTGTGAGCGCATGGTAGGCGTGCTGGCGTCCAGTTGGCGGCGAGGAGTGCGCGAGGTATTGCTCTTCGTACGGACCTTGCTCATTGAACCTCTGACCGCCAGCACCGGCGTTGGCACCATGCACGTCAGTGTTATCGCCACCAAAGATTCCATCGGACTGCTTCTTGGTTACGCTCTTGTTAGGAGAGTTTTCTCTGGATATCTCGGGGTTAGGGAGCAACTTTTTTTCAGCGCCAGCGGTATCAGGGTGCTGTAGCTCCAGTAGCAGGCCCCTGTTGAGGTGGGAGTCGCTGAGCTCGTTCTCGCGAGTGCCCTGCAAACCAGACAGAGACACAGCAGCAGCATTGACGGTGTTGGAGTCCATATTGATAGGCTCATGATCGTTTGGATTGTTAAGGCTGTGGAAGCTAAAATTCTTCTTCAAGGGCTGTGGCAAGACATGGTCCGCGGTCAAGTCGGTAACCGGAGTCTTGATGTCTGATTGCGGTCCTACGACTGGCGAGGATGTCTGGGCAGCCGCTGGCTTCTTAGGCTTTGCAGTTGGCGAGCTGGCGACAGCATTGCTGTTATGAAGCTTGCTGTTGCTAGACGAGGACGAACCAGATCTAGGGTGCCCGATAATGCCACTGATCGAGTGTCTCTTCTTTTTGGCAGGCGTGTGAGTATTCTGCCGGAGTGGTTTAGCCGTAGAGTTTCTGGAAGGCGTTGCGGTATTCTTATTTGCGGTAACGGTATTCTTGTTACCGTAGAGACCGGCCACAGAGGCGGCTGCGGCCTGGAAGGCCGTCTGGTCAATGTTCGCGGTGCGAGGCGTCAGACTGTTCTGGTCCAACTTGCGCGCCTTGAGGTCTTGCTCATACTTGGCAATGCCTGTCAAGTTCGAGGCGCCAGTTCTGCCCTTGTTTCTGAACATCGTGGAGGTTTATGCTATGTCAAGTAGATTCGACTAGGGTTAACTGCTTTCAGCAAGGGTCAATTAGTGCAAGGAAGCGTGTCTCGTGGCTGCAAGGCTTATAGATAGAGCAGATAACGATATACAGATTTACCAGCGAGCCATTTAACAGCGCAAGTCAACTTATATATATAACAAACACAACCACAGCGGGCCCGCAGCAAGCAAAAGGGTGTTGTTCCACAGCAAAGCGTGCTCTACCGGCGTTCTGGCAGCCCAGGCAATTTCACGCAGTGATGACCCTGGCAGCAACCCTCCGCAATGCCATCGCAACCTGCTGCGTCAATACGCAGCAAGTATGTGATAGGGGAGTGTTCTTACAGATAGCAGAAGGATCCCGCAGAAGCATGCAGAGCCTCCAGGACAGCCAGGAAATTTGGCCGGGACTCTATTGTCAGAGACGGAAACACACTGGAGTATCTGGGCTTGGGGGCAGGCCACAGCCAAAAGCTGATCCCGCTGCCCACGCTCCCACAGTCCCACAAAGTAAACATGGTAAGCTTAAGAGAGTGTTGTTTTGCAGAGTTGTGCTTTTTTTACTTCTTTTCAATTCGTCGCCATGCGTTCCTCCCAGCTAACATCAACCGCCCATGTCTTTTAGAATTCGCTTTTCGGCCACGGTATAAAACAGATACAGACCATCAAGAAGGACTTGTCCACGTTTGAGTGCAACTACCTCGAGGCGCCGCTCTCCACCCAAGGGCAGATATCGGTGTCCATCAGCGGCCTCAACCGAACCATCAACGAGATCAGCGACCTCATCCAAAAGGAGACCAACGCAGAGCAGAAGCAAAAGTGCGAGAAGAAGCTCAACAAGTTCCGCAGCGAGTTGGGCGAGCAAAAGATGCGGTTCGAGGCCATCAAGAAGAAGCGAGAGGAGGCGCAGTATGAGAGCAGTAGGAGCGAACTCCTCAATCGAGGGGCCCGGCACTCGTCCGCCGCGGGCACGAGCGCGGCAGGCGGGGCATCGTCGTCGGTGGCCCTGTCCATTGGCGGCGGTTCGTCGTCGTTGGAGAATCCCTACGCGGGTGGATCCAGCGGCATGGGCTACAGGGAGGGCATGTACAAGGAGAAGGCGTCCCTCGGGAGATCCAGCCAGCAGTTGGACGAGATCCTCGAGATGGGCCAGCGCAGCTTCGACGACATTGTGACACAGAACGAGTACTTGGTCCGGTTCGAGAAAAAGTTGAGCTCCAGCTTGATGACTTTAGGTGTGTCGAGATCGACGATCCAACAGGTGGAGAGAAGAGTGTACAAGGACCGCTTTGTGTTCTTTGGAGGAGCGATAGTCATGCTTGTATGCTTCTATTTCATTTACAAGTACCTCAAGTAGACGCTCCAGCGTCGCCAATCTATAATATATGTTGGACCCTTGGAAAAGAAAAAAGAAGAGATTATGCATTGCTATAATAGAGTGTAGAGAACTTTTAGAGCTAAAGTACAGGCAAAATCAAAAACATACAGAAAAGTTGTGCAGATAGATTGAAGAAAAAGGTTCTAATATACAATGGAATGAAAACAGGAAGCGAAAGCACGAACAAGAGCAATCGAAAATTAAAACGTAGAAAACCGTAACCGATGCCAGCAACTAAAATGACAAATGACAAACAAAAACAAACCAAAAGAATAGGAAAAAAATCTAATCAGAAAAGTAGAGCGCAGCGTCCTTGATCCATTGGCCTGGAATAACAGCTCAGAGGACCAAAGTCTAATACTGGCCCCGTATTCTTCTTGCCAACTGTATGTCCTTTTGCATTATCGTTACTCTCTTTGCGTGGATGGCACACAAGTTTGTGTCCTCGAACAAGTTCACCAAGAACGCCTCGGCCGCCTCCTGGAGCGCCAAGATGGCCACCGACTGCCACTTCAAGTTGTATTCGGCCCCAATGTAGTCCGTCGCGATCTCTCGTATGAGACGCGAGAATGGGAGCTTTCGTATGAGGAGACCCGTGGACTTCTGGTACCTTCTGATCTCTTTGAGAGCGACCGTGCCCGGCCTGTACCGTCTCTTTTTCGCCTGCTGCGACACCACTGGGTCCGCCGGGTGGTATCTGCTTATTTCGGCGTCGTCTGACTCCATGTCGTCGTCGCTATCTTGCGGTTCCGTTTTCACCTGGGGCACTCTGGAGCTGGAGCTGCCGCCTGAAGGGTTGGACTTGCCTCGTACTGATTTGGGGGCTAGCGATTTCCGCGATCCTCCAGATAGTCTGACCATCACTGTGTTGCTGAAACTTGTTAAAGTATACTAATGTCGTTTTCCGATGGAGCAATGTGCAATTGGACGATATGGCCGGTACCTCTGTGTATGGCGGCTTTTATGCTGAAACTTTTTGCGGTGTGGGTGCCTGAGTCCTAAGAATATAAATGATAAGCTCGTTCAATGAACAGCGGTTCAACCTCTTGGTCTCGATCAAAAAGGAGTGATATCGTCAATAGTAGGAAAAAAAGCAGCGTAGGACTCAATGGGGGTGTTCTGCGATGTTGGAACAGTGGCCTTGGACACCTAGAGACAGAGCCAGCCACTTTTTTTCGCCTTTCGAGCGTCTGCCTTTTCCGTGCGTTTTTTGTTGATGTTTTTGGTCTGGCGATGCGTAGACGCGTCGCTGCGAAAAACAGACAAAAAACGAAAAAGGCGCCAAAAGAGAGAAGTCACGTTGTGTGCCCTGCTGTTAGAAGCTTTTCCCTCCAACACACAGAATCGATATCGCCAAACATTATTGCAAGGGAAAGAAGTGCTTAGTAGTGCAAGGAGAACGGTAAGCGAACTTCAAGCGAATACCAACAGAACACCAGCAGGACGTCACGATAAGAGCCCAGGTCCTGTCCTACTTTTCCAAAGACACACCGTAAGATGGCGCCACACAAGGAATACCAGTACTTTATCATACAGCTCGGGAGCCAGGTGTCCCATATCCAGTTCGACGGGCTTTCCGCCTTGCACGACACGCTCCCATCCAAGACCATCACTGTCCCCACCAGGGTCTACAGACACCCCAGTGGCCAGAAAAACTACTACAGCTCCGACTCCTATACCGGAGACGGCTCCGATGAGGTCAAGTTTTTGGAGAACGGCCTCATAACGAATAACAACGCGTTCAACTACTTTGTCAAGTTGATCGTCAAGTCCATTCTCAAGTACAATGTCGAGGACAGACAGCTCTTCGCCAGCCAGGCGTTAAACATCCACTTGGTCGTCGTGACTTCCAGCTCAGTGTTCGAGAACTTCTCAAAGATCCAATTACAAAAGTCCGTCAACTACTTTTACGAGAACGTGGAGCACTTGGCCTCGGTGTCGGTCTTGTCCAACGGCTTAAGTTTACTCTTTGCCCACGGCAGCAGTAGTATCAACACCTCCTTGGTTGTAGATGTTGGGTACAACAAGGTCTCCTTCCAGCCAATTGTTGATTACTTGCCTATTAATTTCGCAACCCTCACGTTGCCGGTTGGCGGCAACTCCATCAATGACAGATTAGCCAGACTTTTGCCCGGCTTGAGCGCGCAGCAGATTGAGGATTTGAAGCGGTCCGAGATCTTTGAGATTTTGTCCGAAGCTAACAAAAACAGCAAGAATACTGATTTAAGCGAGGACGACATTGACGTGTTGAAGATTGTCAATTCCAATAAACCAAAAGAGTTGCTTCTTGAGCGCGAGAAAGCCGAAAAGACCAAGAGCAAAGGCAAGAAGAGTAATGCGGACGCCGCCAAAGCAAAGCCAAAAGCCAATTCAGAATTGGAATCGAACAAGTTTATCGATTCACAGGGCAACGAGCTCACCATTGGCAAGCAGAGATTTTTGGGCTCCGAGGAACTCATTAGTACTATTAACTATTATATCAACTATGTGATAAGCAAGTACCCAGACTTTGCCAAGAGGCAGGAGCTCTGGAACAATATCATCTTGAATGGTGACACTGTCGCAATCAAGGGCTTCAAGGAGTACTTGTACGAGTCCCTTAAAAGAAACTACTTGGTCTCCTCTGACTCCGAGGATAATGATCCAGAATCTAAGTTCCGATCCACAGGTAACACCGACCCATCGGTCCTTTACAGCCAAGCGCCAACCAATATTAGAGTCCTCAAGAAACCAGAATATTTCCAGGAATGGAAAGACAACGACTTGCTCAGCTTCACCGACTTGACCGTGCTTGGTGCGCTTGTGTTCGTGAGACTCTGTTTCGGGCCAGGAAGTCACCACAGTTCTGTCAATAATATCGGAAACGAGTTGTACGTGGTGAAAAAAGAGGATTTTGAAGAGAGCGGGCCAGACTTGATTTGGGACATGAATCATTAGGCAAAAAAAAGTAAAAGAAAGAAAGAAAAAAATTTTGTATTTTGTATTTTGTATTTTTATATTTAGAGGTTTTAATATTTGCTCCGTTTGCTTATCTTTTCTGAATTCTTCTTTGTATTTTAATCAATAAACTTTGCGAGGTTTTCAATAATACTTATTAGAGAGGAAAATAAAATACAAATGTATGTAGATTAATTTAAAATGCAATGACAATCAAACGGTGCAATGTGAATAGGAATACGGAATAATTCCAACATAGAAGAACAAAATAAAGAACAACAAGGAACAAAACAGAATGAAATCTAAAATCGAGCAAACAATGCGCAGGAACAAAGCAAAAAAAAAACTATAAAGCAGATCAGATTCTAACAAATGTCTATAGACCCAGTATAAGCGAAAAACGGAAAGTAGAACAATAGTCTATACTTGATTAGCGCTGTTTGCGGAACTGATCGAGCTAATATCTACGTCAGAATTAGAATGAACACTAATGTCATCCAGTTCGTTCTTTTTCTCTGTCTGCTCTAGCACCCGCTTCTTCTTTGCCTCGTCCCGCAAGATCCACTTCTTGGTCGGGTACACGAAAAAGTTGGCAATGAGCACCTGCTCCGTCTGGTACAACACGAGCGCGGATAACAACTTGCCTAAGTGAGGCGAGTTGTCGCCGTATTGCGACGTGATAAGCGAGATTCCTAATGCGGCTGTCTTTGCCGGGCAGACGAAGATTAACGATGCGGTGTCCTTGGGGCTAAAGTAGAAGGGTGCAAAGAAGCGGTACACGCGGGAAATGTGCTTGGAGCGCTGGAAGACCTTGCGCCGATCAAGGACGATCTTTTTGATGAGGATATTACGGGCAAGGAGGAACGTAATTACGGTGAAGAACACATAGAGACCCGCATTCATGAAGAAAATAGTAATAATAGAGGCGCCCGGGACGGAGGTGAAGGCCTTTTGATAGAAGGCGGTGGAGAAGGACGCGAACAAGTTGAGCAAGAGACAGATGCTGCCGACCTTGTTGAGCTTGTACTTAGCATTGAACTTGAGAACCTTGTCAGGGTTAATGTTCAAGATGCATTGGCCGACAAAGAGCGGGATAAACACCGACAAACCAATCTGCTTCATCACACGCTTGTATACTTCGGTGAAACTGGCGCCGTTCTTGGGGTTGCCAAACGCCCACGTTGGCCCGCTGAGGTACATTTGCACCAACAACGGTGACACGAAGGAGCCCACCAAGTTTCCGGCAAATACCGCCGAGATCGTCTTCTCGGCCGTTCCTTTGGCTTTTCGTGTCATCACGATGTTGGAAGCAACGGTGGTCGGGCAGGTGCTCGTCACGATAGCGCCTACGATCATCCAATCATCAATGTTGTCGTTATGGCACGCCTTGATAGCCGAACAGAGTCCAAACACCACTGACGACGTGATAAGAAACTGCATCACAAGGGCGATGATATGGGATCGCCAGTCGCTCAAATGCTCGAGGAATACTCTGGTTCTCAAGGAGATACCGTTCTGCAAGAAGATGAGGGCGACGGCACCGTACCCAATGGTGTATTGGGCAGCTATTATACCTCCGTGTCTGGCAAAGTCTGGGAACTCGGCCGCTATGGCGATAAGCGGTGCGAGGAGAACATAGAACCATTGGGAGATTGTGAAGCTGATGACTGCGGCCGAGTACTTATAAAGTCTTCCTTCTTTGTTGATCTTAACTTTGGACTGCCGTGGCATGATGAATATCGTATAGTTTTGAAAGACGCTGGACCTAAGATATGTCTGTTCTTCAATCCTGTTGCAAAATCTCGGGGCCAAAATGGTGATTTAATATCATCTATTTGTATTAAAGATCATAGAGGCATAAACCTGCCAATCATCCGTTTTAGCTATGACTGAGCCGTGTTTGTATAGAAATCCGAGGATTTGGAGCGCAGAATCAAAGGCATTGGTTCATGGATTATATAGGGTCTCGAAAAGGGCATAAGTTTCCCGTTTCATGGAAATGTCGACTGTGGTCTTTATATAAACGTGTTGCTGCCGCTTTAAGGTTGGTCTGCTCCGGCTGTCTTCCCGGAGACTCGGGCCGCACAAACGTCATCCTGCAGTTCACCCGAGCAGTTGCTGAATGCCGCGGGAACATTCACTCTCCTAATCTTAGCCTATTAGGGTCTGCTGGACATTATGGCTCATCTTCCCTCCGCTGGCGACGGGTCCTTCTGTGGTGCTAATTACCCTGGAGATGTCATTCACAGCCCCGCGAGCTTAGAAGGGCTGTTGTGCTTTGAAATGTCACATCTCAAAGCGTTCATGCTTAGGCCCTCTTTCCGATTGTACGTGATTGTTGGCACGAAAATGCGAGGACAGAAGCATACTTTATAGAGAACGAAATTGGAGCTCCGCAAAATGAACACTGCACAGGAGAAAACCGGGCCCCATTTCTTATTTAGCAAAAAACCCTTTTTTGCTGTCTGTCCAGCCCTTAACCGAAAAAAAAGGAAACAAGGACCTTGCTGTCTCAAAGTAAGGCCAGATTTCTTGTCTTTTAGCATGGTTTACATTGGTAAATAGGAGATCCGGACAAATTCATCAAGCCAAAGCATTATTTGCCAGACACCGTTTTGTATGTTCGTTGCGCGCTCTGAATACCGTCATAAAAGAAAATGGGGTCGCAATGGATACCGTAGACAACATTTGATGGCGTGTCTCGTAAATTTTGGCGTATATTGACAAAGCCAAGACGTGCTGCCGACCGTAATTTTGCTTTGACATGTTTGTACCGGTAAAGCGGGCCCTTGCATGTTCACTTGCCGCTGCAGCTGGCTCACAGCTTGCTCGTTGGTAACTCCTGATGAGAAATTCTACAACTTGGGGCAGCAATTCTCAATTTTGAAGGAACCCTTTCCAATAATGTCAAAACCACAATAACTAGGTTATGGCCGAAATAAAGATCTGGGTTCCCGACTTCCTAAAGATCATCAATTAGTGAAGAAAGTTGCCGGACCAATTAAAATCGCAGAAAATAGCCTTCGGAGCAAATCGCAAGTAAGCTAACATAAATTACTACCAAGAACAGCTCAAATATTAAACCTTCGGCTGGAATGGACCAAAACCAACGTCACGTTCAAAAAGCGGTGGCATCACTGGAGTTGTTCATCATCGGCGTCCATCCTTCTCATGTTGGGGGCTTTATAGAGTATACCGGAAGACAGCATTAAATGCAAGACATGCTTTTCTTTGCGTCGTTAAACATTTATTTCAAGCCCTCCTTGCGCCCTATATAGCCTCACATGACTGAGAAATCATGTGCAACATCTCATGCGCGCACCGATCTGACCTTCTTTGACTTTTTTCGTTTTTCGTCTTTCGCAGGAGAAAAAAACCTATATTCCGGGAAGCATATAATTTTTCAATAACTTTTTGAAGATCTTTTCCCTTTTGATACTTTTGTAAAGAACCTACAACCACAGTCAATAGCCACGGTCCATATCACAAAATGTCTGCTGAAAAGAAGAACGTTGAACAACAAGAAAAGATCTTGAAGATCAGAATTACCTTGATCTCCACCAAGGTCAGACAATTGGAAAAAGTTTCCAACAACATTATTGTCAATGCTACCAGAAACGACTTGTTCAAGAAAGGTCCAGTTAGATTGCCAACTAAGGTTTTGAAGATCACCACCAGAAAGTCTCCAAATGGTGAAGGTTCTAAGACCTGGGACCACTACGAATTGAGAATTCACAAGCGTGTCATTGACTTGCACGCCCCGGCCAGCATTGTCAAGAAGATCACCCAAATCACTATTGAACCAGGTGTTGATGTTGAAGTCACTGTTGCTGCTTAAATTTTGTGATTGTTCATAAATTTCGTTCTTATCAACTCACAAATATTAAAACACATCCACACTCACACATAATCTTCAAAGACAAGAGGGAAGAATACCGATGCCATTTGTCTCATTACTATAACTGTTTGATGGTACATATGTCTTTTATAAAAAATAACTCTTATCGGAATTCTCCTTCTTTTGTCACTAATTTTTGTTTTGATTGCTCTAGGTATGTCGCATTTTTTGTATAATGCGATTGTACTATCAGGAATCAGTCTAATGTATACGAAATGTTCAAATGTCTAGTTGTAATCTCTACAAATTCTGTTAAGCTTCGTAGATTTTCTAATTTTAACCATTGAAGTTAAAATCTTTGATAGCTTGTAAGACAAGACTAGTTGACCTCAATACAGCTTGTTCAAGCCCGGTATTGCAATCCTGGGCTTGGATTTGCGCGTTGCATACACCAATTAGCACAGGCTTCATCCAATTTTTGCTTGAGGTTTTAATATTTCAAAGCGGTTTTGACAGGGTTTTATTGCAACAGAATGCTCGAATAATAATCGCTAGTTGCAAGATTATGGTGTTTTGTGTTTTATGATTTTTGCAAGGATTGGAAAATGAAAGGGTGTGTCTCATTTGCCTGCTATACCACATGTTCAGCTCCATTAGAATACTTTTGAATAACGGGCTGTTCAGTAACCATAAATATTGAAATCAAGGATGCCCGTCTCAATGTTGAAAATTTTGACGCATAGCATTAAGCGCCCATCTTTGAGAGGAAGCACATTCCCAGTTTAAGAAAACTGCCCACTCCGGCGGGCTCCGTCGGAGAAAAGTCGATAAGCGGACAAAGCACGTTCAGGAAGTCACTTACTATAGATGTACAGTCCGGGAACAAAAAAAGTAAACAAGAGTACTTGCAACGTGTATAAATATTAGCTGGGCCATGTCTGTCATCGAATCACGGCGTTTATCCTCTTTTGTTCTTGAAGACTAAAATCTCTTTTGTTTAGACAGGTGTGAAAGGCCTTAGCTGTGAAGACAGATTGCGCTCTTTCCTGCCCACAGTTTTGACGCATTTTCCTCGCGTCCCCATTTCTCTATCAGATTCATATCATCAACATTATTATCATCATGGCAGACTACCTTTTGACAATCAACTCGGTCAGAGAAAAATCTGCCCCAGTTTTTAAGTTGGCTCTCAGCGATGAATTGAACAATTTTGATTCCCATTTCAACGACGAGTCTAGGCTCGATGAATGCCTAGACTTTATCATCAGTTTGATCAAGCGGGACTTTGACACCAACTTTCAGTCTATTCCTCCACACGGCAGGCTACAGCACTTGGAAGCAGGCAACAACAAGCCAAGAGTGAAGCAGTTGGTGGCGCAATGGGTCAAAGGAGAAAAGTTGGATAACTTGGAGATCACCAGAAGATTGATCGACTTGTTCGTTGTTTCTGTCTTTTTAGACGCTGGTGCCGGTAACGTGTGGAAATACAAGGAGCCAGGCACGAATGATTATTACAACCGATCCGAAGGTTTGGCAGTTGCCTCGTACCACATCTTTGCCAATGGAGAGTTTTCTAATAAGGGCATGAGCGAACCCTATGAAGTCAATGCCGCTAAGTTGGGATCCATAACTGAAGGTAAGTTCAAAGACTGGTTGCAAGTGACCGCTGAGAACCCTTTAGCAGGCTTTGATGGAAGATTAGGGTTGTTGCAAAGCTTAAACAAAGCATTGCTATCTAACGGTAAAATCTTCGGGGGCCCAAGCTATTACAATAAACAAGGTTACGACGAGGCAAACAACAGACCAGGAAACATAGTAGACTACTTGATCAACTTGCCAACCACGGAGAAAGACGAATTGTCAGCTAGTGACGGAGGTTACGTGATCGACTTGACAAACTTGTGGGATGGTTTAATGGAAGGTTTCAACTCTATATGGAAGTCTAGGCTTGAGTTAGAGGGCAAGTCGTTGGGAGACGCTTGGTATTGCGAAAGTGCAAAGAAAATTGCCCTCAAATCCAAGTATGCGGGCGACACTTCTCAATTGCAAGAGTCTGACAAGATTGTGCCGTTCCACAAATTGACGCAGTGGCTCGCTTACTCTTTGCTCATTCCTTTGAAACAGTATGGCAACTTCAGTGTCAAAAGAGAGGATCTTTTGACTGGCCTTCCGGAATACAGAAACGGTGGCCTTTTGATAGATTTTGGACTCTTATCTATCAAGCCAGATGTATATTCCAAAGGGGTGGGTCTTACTGAGAAGTTGCGCCACACAGAAAATGACAATGCCGCAAAGGAACAAAGTGCTGAAACAATTCCCACATACAAGCCGGACGATGACTTGATTGTCGAATGGCGCTGCTGCACTGTAGGGTTTTTAGACTACATTTTGCCGATTATCAACAAGAGATTGGGGATTAAGGAAACCGACCAAGAATTGCAGTTGCCTCAGTTGATAGAAGCGGGCAGCTGGAAAGCAGGCAGGGAGATTGCGGCCAAGAAAAGACCTGACACCAAAGGTCCTCCAATCAACCTTGACAGTGACGGCACTGTGTTCTAATACGGAAAACGTATACCTTTATTAGCTCTCTTTTTTTATTATTTTCAAATTAACTGGCATTATCGGCGAACTCCACATCTTGTTAGTCTCAAAATAGGTTACTGTGTTTCTTGCTACCTTAGTGCATACATGACTAATATCCCGTATACGAAGAAATACATGTATCTCGTACACTGCTTTATACAAGCTTTTTAGAAACCGCTCTGTCAGACAATGTAGTTTGCGCTGAAAAGCGTTACAGTATATATTAGTGCATAGGCAGCCTACCCGCAGCCCGTACCGGCCTGAGGGCGCTCTAAATGGTCGCGGCTTCTATCAAAGCAACAGAAAGGCCTCCAGCGATAGCGCCAGCCAATCAGGGCCGCCGCCAAGCACATCCTGCCGCTCTTATCTCCCCTAGGGCCGGTTTGCGGCCCTGGCGCAGCCACTATCGCACGGTATCGGGCCAATCAGCGGCCCCCGGCACACTGCCCATAAGGGCGGGTGCAGCTAACATTGCAGAACGATATCTGGAGCCCAGCGGCAGAGCCCTAGGGCAGATACATGGTCCCAGAAACTAAAGCCCTCGCAAAGACACTACTTCCGGGCATTCTGTATATAATCCTGCGAGGTTTCCTGGTTTTCCCTTTTTTCTCGCTCTGTGTGTTGTAGATCCCGGCCACTGTTCTCCTTTCCTCTTTTG
The DNA here is from genome assembly GCA_031125595.1 of Saccharomycopsis capsularis. Classification (NCBI taxonomy): domain Eukaryota; kingdom Fungi; phylum Ascomycota; class Saccharomycetes; order Ascoideales; family Saccharomycopsidaceae; genus Saccharomycopsis; species Saccharomycopsis capsularis. The sequence continues at coordinate 461,840 of JASTUX010000015.1, forward strand.
AATTGACATTTATTGTTGCATCGTCACTCAAGCTGGCTTTTAACTCTATCCAAACTGTATCTGTGTCAGCTCACCGTGAATAGATAACAAGTCCCTTTTCATCATCTCATATAGCGCCCGGTAGTCAGAAATCGCAATGTCCGAAGCAACATACACCGGCTTGACCGACGGCGGTACTGGTGGCGACACCATGAAGTACGAT